>JAEAOA010001105.1:0-415000 GCA_016746295.1 Potamilus streckersoni | reverse complement strand
TTTATATAGAAATGAGATATTATGACATGGTTTGTGATATATAGAAATGACGAGATATTATGACATGGTTTGTGATATATAGAAATGACGAGCTATTATGACATGGTTTGTGATATATACAAATGACGAGATATTATGACATGGTTTGTGATATAAAGAAATGGCGAGATATTATGACATGGTTTGTGATATATAGAAATAACGAGATATTATGACATGGTTTGTGATATATAGAAATGACGAGATATTATGACATGGTTTGTGATATATAGGAATGACGAGATATTGTGACTTGGTTTGTGATATATAGAAATGACAAGATATTATGACATAGTTTTAACCATATTCCTCTTAAATATACTGATACATTTTCTCAAGATCCCAATTGAAAAAAGATAAAGTGGTTAATAAGATTTTAATATATATTGCTACGTTGGTACGTGGATACATACATGCATACATGCATGCATACATACATACATACATGCATGCATGCATGCATGCATGCATGCATACATACATACATACATACATACATACATACATACATACATACATACATACATACATACATACATACATACATACATACATACATACATACATACATACTTTAATTGGTATTTTGTTTAATGATTAATTTTTTAAATTATCATTAACTGGAGTCTATAATCTTCAACCAACATAGTTGATGATATATAGGAAAAAGAAGATTTCTTGAAAAAAGTTTTAGCTCTACAGAATTTTCTCAAAAGCTATATTATTTGCTTATGTTATTAAATTATGGAATACCTAAAGCGCTGTCTAAGATGCATTACATTAAAACAATCTTTACATAGAGTTGTTGTGGCAATCTGAACCCACCTCCATCAAGATTCATGTCAGTAAGGAATTAGAAAATGATAAGGTGTTTTCAGCGACATATATTACCATATTTTTAGTACAGTTTAATGGTTGTTTTATATAAAAGTATTATCATTAAGACAGTTATCCATAAAGATCTATTAATACAATAAATTTAATTAAGACGTTAATGTTTATTACAGAAGTATAGTTGACTAAAATAATACGGGTATCGAAACAAGAACGTTTAAATGTACAACAAGTATGTCTGATTCAAAAATAAGTATGCAATACTTAGGATACGTTCAGTTATTACAGCTGTTGTAACAATACGGTAACGTCGTCTGATTCAAGAATAGGTATATAATACTTAGGATACGTTCAGTTATTACAGCTGTTGAAACAATACGGTAATGTCGTCTGATTCAAGAATAAGTATATAAGACTTACTATAGATTCAGTTATTACAGCTGTTGTAACAATACGGTAACGTCGTCTGATTCAAGAATAGGTATATAATACTTAGGATACGTTCAGTTATTACAGCTGTTGTAACAATACGGTAAAGTCGTCATTTGAATTGTGAATACTGATATTAAAGTGGATTGCAATGAGGTATGGGAGCGGCTAAATTTAAATCCGAAATTCAAGTGGCTCAAGTTCATACTGTGGTCATGGTCTTCTACATAATAATGGAAAGTTAAGTGAACTACGTTTGTCCACATCAAACCATCAATACCCCGGCAAGGAGCATACACCAAAACAATTTTGTTTATTATTGACATTCGTGATTTTAGTGACAATGGGGTTAGATTAGTTTATTAAGACAGAGTTAAGGAAAGACTAACGTCGTTCACCCTGATTAAAATCTAGATCATAAAGTGTAACTGTTAGGTACCGATCATTTTGTTTACATATTATTAGGGTCGATGTTATGAATGATATTGAATAAGCTTTGAAACCTTTAGTTGGATAGATAAAGCGAAAGGTCATCCGAACATGTTATGAATGATATTGAATAAGCTTTGAAACCTTTAGTTGGATCGATAAAGCGAAAGGTCATCCGAACATGTTTACATGACAATCTTCACTGTAATCAGACTACAGTATTGCTTTTCAGAAATGCATCTCGAATAATTTAAGCCTATAAATTGTACAAACCTTAATAATACCTGTACGTAAATATTAACTATACATCAGACAAATTTGTATATAAAAAGGTTAAAATATTCTTTAAAGTTTTAAGCAGTGTTCCCTAACTATATTCATTGTTCTTACTATAATACCCACATATGGATACACATATGCAAATAAATCTTTTAAATATCCACAATAATCAGCAATATATGTTATCAGACATTGGAAATATGAACAAATGATTTTTTAACGCAAGTACTCGACAAAAGTATCACTGGAGATTATTCTAATTCGAAAGTAGGTTTGCTGTTTCAAACGAGAGAGACAAAAACAAATAAGAATAAGAAAGAAAGATATAAAAGAGATGTATAACTAAACAAATCTTTACTTCGGTTATGAAATAATTTTCTTTTGTAGTTATCAAAATGTAATATCGTCTTTAACAAATGTACATACATTTGCAATGTTTTAATTATACACGCAAAATTTAATAAATAGTTGAATTTCGTTCTCATTTCTTTCCTCTATATTGTATCTCGTTTATTCTAAAATTACAATATAAAATGCATGTTTAAAATAAACATAAGAGTATACGGATAAAACAATGACTAAAAGAATACTTCTGGGAAAGACGATGGCATACAGACTTACAAACATCAGACAAAAGCCGGAAGTCTTCATCTCCAGAAATTATATTTTATGGTGCTACCAAGCAGTTGAAATAGACTTCTGTTTATCTTAGTCATCGAGAAAAGTCATACATTTCGGAAGCCAAGCACCGGCATTGTTCGAAAATAATACCATCATGACACTTTGAATTCTTCAGAGCTTCAAAGCGACTGCATTACGCATTTTATAATAGTATCCTGCATGACGACCAATGTTAATGTAGCATGCGTCCGACTGTATCTGGAATAATATAAAGGTAGATTAAGCTTAGGTGCTGATAGTCACGAACCTCAAATGTAATGCGTTTCCAATTCAAACTTATAAATAGGGTAACCGTCTTGTTTGGTAAACAGGTTAAAATAACATTACAATCGAATGTGTTGACACGACGACAGACCTTTTGTTAATATAAGGTATACATTTATCGCAGACCAAAAATGTTGGGTGTGAATGTGCTGTAATTGTCACGGAGCACCGTTTTCAATTGAGTATTTCTCCTACAGATGGTCTGTGGTCAAAATATACGAGGTCATTTATGTACCTGGTCCGGTATCAACCCAAATCATAAACTCACCCTCACCCACAAGTAAAGAATCAAACAGTAGGCAATCTGATTTCATAAAATGTTGATTTTAACCGATTCTAGCATAATTTAGAACTAGATTCATAATCGATTACTTGATTCCATAGCGATTGCTTCATTCCAAGGCAAGTAATTGATTTGAGTGATCACTTATTTCCTTAGTGAATAATTAATTCCATAGAGATTACTTGATCCCATAGCGATTGCTTCATTCCATGGCGATTAATTGATTTGAGTGATCACTTATTTCCTTAGTGATTCATTAATTCTATAGTGATTACTTGATTCCATAGTGATTACTTGATTCCATAGCGATTACTTGATTCCATAGTGATTACTTGATTCCATATTGATTATTTGATTCCATACTGATTACTTGATTCCATAGTGATTACTTGATTCCATAGCGCAGGTAAACGATAATTTTAAGAAATATAATGAATCCTGAACCACGAGAACTGTACACTAGAGTGTGAGAAGATATTACCAGTTTGGCTCAAATCGCTTGAAGAATTTTGATCAGCATTATCGATTCAAATGAAAAATATGTAACAAAATGTTGGAATGAAATTAATCACATATGACACTTAATTGTATTATAAAAATCAGATAATTCCAACATAAATTGAGACACTACGGATTGCGAAAAAAAAAAACAAATGTTTTGATCATGTTTTCAACATTGGACCAGCCATATTGCATGAATATCCTTCCAAATTGCTAGAATATTGGTTACCACCATTGCAAGCCCAATTTGCCATAACTCACTATTTATATCTTGTCGTGATGTCCGTCAATCAAATAAGGCAACAATGTACCCAGATCCCAGTTTCAATCTGAGTAAAGTGTTTCAACATTCTAGTCTTCAGTTTTTATGAAGCCAACTATTTTCTTTTCAGAATTTTTGAAAAATTGTCCGTATTTTCCTTTTTCACAGACTCCTTAAAATTACAGATTTCAAACATTTTCTCTTAACTAGTTATTATCAAATACATTCTTATAAACTGATTTAATGCTTCATATATCTGATTATTTAACATATCTTTCTAAATATATATCAAAATTAGACTGTATTTGTATTCAGGATTGTGATTTGGTTTGGTATGAGCATTATATAGCTAGCACTTATTAACAACTATAGTAATTTTAAAGGATCTGATATTCTATATGTGTGCATGGTTTACATTAAGACCAGTTATGCTTGTAAAACCTGTGCATTTAAAGACAATTATGTTTATTAAAGAAGCAATTTAACTAAATTTTCTCATGAGTGGGTGTTTCAGGTAATAATATTGTTGCTATACGCTATTAAACTAATTTATGTAAAGTCGCATTTACATGTATTATGAAAATAATATACATCTTTTCAAACATTTTAAATTTACTCACGATTAAGTCGGATTTAAAGACAAAGTTCAGATATAACATGATAGAAAAGTCTTTACTTGATGAGCGAGTGGCGCTTGCCGATTAGGTAGAAAGGGATTGGTCTCCTATGCAATAACGAAATCAGTAGTTTGCATTGTCGTCACAAGGTTCAGTACCTTTATGAAATTGTTCGCAAGCTATCTGCATTTCCATTGTTAAAGGGAACAACACTAAGACCCGTAAAAAGATCACTAAATTCAACAATTTTGTTTCTTATTGACATACTTGAATTCAGTAACAATAAATGTAAGATTCGTTAAGCAACAGCGTTAACTGAATTTTAAGTCGGTTCATCTTAAATAAAATTTTGATCTCGGACAAAAAGTAGACCAGATATATTCCAACAAAATGCCATTCTTTGTATCTTTTGAAATTCTTGGTCTGCAAATTAATGAGTAATTTATCAGATAAAGTGGCACATCCCGTGTTAAAGACAATGATAATAACGATGTTATGATTGCTATTCAGAACGTTTGTAAACTTTCATTTGATTTTAATATAAGAATCACAAAGTCAGACAAAACTGGCCTATCAAGCTTGTTTAAAAATGCAGTAACGTATCAGCAATTTTCTTTCTAATCAGACTAGAAATCTTATTTG
Organism: Potamilus streckersoni; assembly: GCA_016746295.1. Lineage (NCBI taxonomy): Eukaryota > Metazoa > Mollusca > Bivalvia > Unionida > Unionidae > Potamilus > Potamilus streckersoni. The sequence goes on along the minus strand of JAEAOA010001105.1, from coordinate 409,740 downwards.
TACAAATGTATCTTAAATAAACAAACTTTTATAAATGTATAACCTTTACATCTATAAATGTGAACAAAATAATTCCACATAACACTAGATTTCAACCAAAAACTGTCTTGATTAAAACATTGCAAATCAAAATTTCATGCTTTTTACTGGGTCAGTTGCTTTTTTATTTTTATGAGTACGATACATCCACATTATTTTCATTGTAATTAAAAATGCTTAAGTTATTAAGTTTTACACACTTTCAAGATATTTAACATATAGATGTTTCGTACATATATATATATATATATATATATATATATATATATATATATATATATATATATATATATATATATATATATATATATATATATAAGGAACGAGGCAAGGGACAGAAACGGCGAGGAAGAGAGAGAAAGAGAGAGAGATAACGAGAACAGATGTTGTTCTCGACGTAAACTCTAACTTCGAATTTCGTTTTTGTGTGATTAAGGTCGGCAGTATAAACATTCTCTTGGACGTGTTTCGCTCATGCATCAGCACTTAATGAATAGTTTACACTTGAACAATTTTGACAAACAAGGAAGACAAAACCTGCCTCATGATTTCCTGATTATCTCCCCTAGCGTTATAAAATCATCTCTCTGCATGGATGCAAATGGAACATATTGTAGATATTCCAATTCTAACTATATGCAAAATATGCAAATACTTTTGCACATATTTAAAGTTTACTGAGTTCTAAGAATCCGGAATATTGTAAAAAGCCAGGAGTATTTACTTGACCGAGCGGTGTCATAACCCTGGCGCAAATCCCGCTAGAAGTCATATGTTTACCCAAAATTTCCAAAGACTTCTATACAAATTCAGTTTTAACTTGGAAAGCCCGACGTGTTCATTCAATACATCAATTTTACTCTAATCAATGAAAGACCACATTATTTACAACTTGCCAAATAACCATCAACCGCCCATCCGCATAGTTTCTTTACATCAACTTTCCGTTCAGCCAGCAGTTCACACTGTAGAAACTCTACAACTATCCCTAACACAGAGGACTATTTAACTGCGCCACCTGAGGCCAGTCAATCTACCGTTTCAAGGCACATCACACCAATAAAACTTTATCCCTTTGGCACCATGGCGACACAAACGGTATCTGCCGAGTCCCTTCTCCTTTATTCCATTGTGTAAATTACCGGTTTCCTACCATAAATACTGTCACTGCAGTCACAACACCAATGTACAACTAGATTTTATAAAGTAATACATCACTCCAGGGAGAGTCATGCGGATTGGGTCTGAATTCGCTACTCATTGACCATGGCCCGAGTTCGATACTCATTGACCATGGCATCTTGGACACTCACTAATACTTTCTCGCCGTGACGGTTGCTCCTAATAATTGGCTAATTATTTCGGACTAAGGAATATTTTCCATTGAACCGAATTCCAATAATCAAACAAATAATCACACAAACCTAATAATTACTTAAATGGGGCGCTATAACCAAATGCGCATCTCCTTAATTTTATTACAATTTATATGCCCCCTTGAACAAATAAAAATGCAATGGAACATACAACTCTAAGGTCTTGGAACGAAACGAATTTCTGTAGGTGATCTCGCTATTCATTAAATATTCGTTTTGGGCTTTGTTGACTGAAAATCGTTGATGTATAAGATTTACAAAAAAACTGTATTCATGTGCCGTTTAAAGCCAAACATACAAATTCTCTACGTATAGCCCAAATTCTCGGGGGGCGGGGCTTTTTTAAGACAGAGCATATAAAACGAATTGGAGGCTAAAAACCAACACGATTAGTCGGGATGTAATAGGCTTTATGGTGCAATGTAATGTTTGAACAAACAATAGAATAACTTTCTGAGGTCGTATGTTATAAATATATCTCTTCTTGATGTACTTATGTCTAAATAAAAGTATATGTATGATACCTATGTCAGAAGATGTGGTGGTAACTTATTATTAAATCAATCTCTGCTAGGAAGCATATTGGGTAATTATGTTATGTTTTTTCCTTGCATGTGATAATAGCAAGTGCTCTAGTAAATTCTGAATGTCAAATCGAAATGGGAATTTAAATGTTGAATTTAAATAGCTTTCGATGATGTACCTCAATTTGTTATAAGGCAAAACTAAGGAAGAACACTACTTGTCGATGCTAATATTTACTGAGAACTCAGAAATAGCTTTAACATTAGCTTATGCAGGCTTAACTTGGTCAATTACCATAAAATGTCATAAAAAAAAACTACACAAGTTCGGCATAACTCACTCAAGGGTTTGCCAGCTCCATACATGCATCTGTTTTTAAACACTCAAACATATCCTAGGTCAAATTGGAAGCATGACCATAAATGAGAGTGTGAAAATCTAGCAAGCAATTTGTATTCCCAATGAATAATTCGACAAATTTCTTCTCTCAAATCATCTAATTAAAACATTCAACAGATTTATTTTACTATCTTTTTTAAACTCGCAAATGTTCAGTTACCAACCCCATTATAAATTAGATCATTGCGATTCATTACTTTTTTAATAAAAGAGTCCAAAAAGTGTGAAGACCGGTTATTGACGTCACGACCTCATTAGTTGCACAAAGACACGTCATCATGGTAGCGTAATGAAGTTGTTTTATTCTTTAAAGAATTTCAATTTACATCGCACATTTTTGCCATCACACGGACACCATTTCTATTGAGAGAAAGTGACTGACAGACAGACAGAATACTAAATATGGATGGATTTTTTTTATTAAAATGTATACTTTAAAAAATGAATTAGACATTTGTCGACTTATGAAAAATATTGTACTACCCTCATGTAAGTTAAAGGATCTTGACCTAGACATATAATGTGCAGTTGCATTATGGGTCTGTCTGCACTGCAGATAAGGAGTTAATCTTTAGCGTTGAATTTTTAAATATGTTGCATTGGATTTAATTTCCATTAAACAGGCAAATTGATTTTTCCCTCTGATATGGAACATAAGTTTCGGAGCAGTAATTGTCCTTTTTTCTTACACTCTAATTACTAAATAGACACTTTAATATAAAGACAAATTTCATAGACTAAACGTAATTCAACTCATTCAATTTTATAGAGAAATCTCATTATCTTACAATGCATTAAACTTCAAAGTTATAATTTACGCAAATTCACAGAAGAAATTGCATGGGCACAAAATTTCCCTTCTTTGGAAGACATACCTTTTATACAATTATCGCTGACAAAAAATGGTCTTATGAAGCACAAAAGTAAATGTATACTCTATTTACCAATAATTCATAGACATGTATTTTCTCGGCCACCGAAGTTTATATATTATTTTCTCTTTGAAACTTTTTTTCATTGACATAAAATGTGCATATCTGTCTCGTTTTTTTATTCTCGATATATTACAGGTGCACATCAATATCAAATGTTGAAATCTTGACTATATATGTATGCTTTATTAGATTTTCCTGATGATCCTATGCCTGTAGAATTTAATGACCTGCAATAAACTTGGTTTTCAGTGTTGGAAACATGTATTAAGATATCAATATTTAAAAGAAATAATAACATCTAAGTTGTGTTAGCCTATGTGAAACTATTAAGAGAAAAAAAGTCTGCTCATATGTACTGAATTAACCTGTCGGTCACACTATTGTATATTGTCATCATTGCCTTCAGCAATAGGTTTGGTAGATAGGATCCAAAAAGATGGGCCCAGTTTAAAAGTTCCTAGCGCGAATAGAACAATAAAACGATTTATCTGTAAAGTTCGCGTTCTTTATAAACTGTCACAAATTGATTCGGCAAATTTATAACTGTCTGGTTTAAAAGTTCATGGTTGATAAATGGCCTCACTTGCAACAAATGTAAGCATCATACGACTTAAAAGGTCATTCGCTTAAGAGACAAACCCTTATAGATCTCGATCTCTCTCTCTGGTTTGGACTAGGAACAACGGCATCCTTGAATTTTACACAAGGACAGGCGTGACTTTAAACAAGGTCGTGCGTGATAACTATAACTTAAAGTATAAAAAGGCAAACCCCCCTTGTGAATTTAACTCTGAAGTCCAAACCAAAGAGAGATAGTCTGTTTGTATTTTACAGGTAAGAATTTTCTGTTTTGTTACTCACCCTTAAAAGTTAAAGATTTCTATGGCAACCAGTAATCGTAATTTCGTTTTGAGTTCTCTTTTTAATTTACTATTATAATGTAACGGTATATAGTATTATTTTTAAGATTTGATATTCATTTGTATTTATATGAATTTACTACTAGCTTCATGCTAAACTTTACTTACGAATAAAAATATTCTTTAGTTAATAAACTATAATATTCAATGATCTTTTCCAGGTCGTTATTCTAAATTAAATGAAAAAAAATTTTCTTTACGGCATCAATCGCAACTATTGAATTTTAGGCTCTCTGAATACAAGTAATATCTAATCACTTGTATTTTATTCAAAAAGGCAGAAAACTTTACAAGCACATGAAATTGTAGCTCATATGAAAATTATTTAATATGTATTGTAATATGTAATTTATGTATTTTTCAATATAAAGGTTTTTATAAGTTGTATCTTTAGAATGTAGTTTATATATCAATAAAAAAAATTGTGAAGTCCAAACCAAAGAGAGATAGTCTGTTTGTATTTTACAGCGATCTTCGCTACCTCTCGTTGCCAAAGCTTTCCCCACAAAAAGATGTAACCGTATCTACACCATCATATGTGACACCTTATCTTTAAGAGGGTCGAACTTCTTCTCTCTCTTCCTCTCTGATCAAGATTCAAGGCATCTCTTACAGTAGCGATAAATCCCTTCTCATAGCCAGAAATGAGAAGAAGGTTATATTAGGAAACAACTAAACAACAACCAGAGTTTTCCAGCATAATACATGTCCTAATCGGCATGTGTTTTATCGACACAATCTCTATCGACACGATTCGGGTAATTTAGAAAGCATTACATATTTGCATGTACATACGTGGGAGAAGAAAATGAAGGGTCATATGACATTTAACACTTTTAAAAACTTTGTTAAATACAAAAGGCAAAAACAGAATGAAAATATACATGACCATTTTCAGAAAGAGGCTGATTCCACCGGCGCTTGTATTATACCCCTGTCTGTTCATCGGTCTGTCTGTCTATCTGTTTCTGGGTCTGTATCTCGCCCTTACACACAACAATATTTAGTTTCTTAAACCTTGTTTCCTGACAAACAACAAGAAAACAATTTTTTAAAAATACACAGAATCAGAAACAGTTCAGAGTGAATAAAATGAGCAGCGTAGTCTATGGGCCGTCATATAATTCACTCACAGTGTAGTCTATAGGCCGTCATACTAATTTCCTTACAGTGTAGTCTATAGGCAGTCATATAATTCACTCACAGTGTAGTCTATAGGCCGTCAAATTAATCCCCGTACAGTGTAGTCTATAGGCTGTCATATGAATTCTCTCACATTGTAGTCTATAGGCCGTCATATTAGTCAATTACAGTATAGTCTATAGGCCGTCAAAAAATTCACCCACAGCGTAGTCTTTAGGCTAGGCCGTCATTAATTCTCTTACAGTGTAGTCTATATGCTGTCATATAATTCACTCACAGTGTAGTCTATAGGCCGTCACATTAATCCCATTACAGTGTAGTCTATAGGCTGTCATATAATTCACTCACAGTGTAGTCTATAGGCCGTCATATAATCCACTCACAGTGTAGTCTATAGGCCGTCATATAATTCACTCACAATGTAGTCAATAGGCCGTTATATAATTCCCTCACAGTGTAGTCTATAGGCCGTCATATAATTCCATTACAATGTAGTCTATAGGCCGTCATATAATTCCATCACAGTGTAGTCTATAGGCCGTCATATAATTCCATTACAATGTAGTCTATAGGCCGTTATATAATTCTCTCACAGTGTAGTCTATAGGCTGTCATATTAATTCCCTTACATTATAGTCTATAGGCCGTCATATAATTCCTTACAGTGTAGTCTATAGGCCGTCATATTATTCCCTTACAGTGTAGTCTATAGGCCGTCAAATAATTCACCCACAGCGTAGTCTATAGGCCGTCGTACTTTTTCTCTTACAGTGTAGTCTATAGGCCTTCATATAATTCCGTCATTTCCCCACCTTGTGTTTGCTTTAATATCGACTGAAGCACTCGTTCTAATAAAATAGTTTATTTATAGGTTTAAGAAGAAGTAGTTTCAACATGTATTGACCTAGATACTACGCAGACTTTTATAGAGAAGATCATTATGTAGGCAGATCGTAAGTCCCTCAGAGACAGACAGACAGACAACATTATGTGTACCATTGATAGTTTCCAAAGAAAAGATATTTAAACCTGCGATAGTGATTGGACGAAAACTAAACATTAAAAACTGCAGAATCATACTGTCGGAATTTAAGAAATAATAATTATTGTGATGGTCGTAAAAAAAAAATCAGTCATGCATACAAGATGGGTATTGTATTGAAATAAACTGTTTGCGCAAGTCACATACATTTAGACAAATTTACTCTCTTTGTGCAGTTTTTGGGGAAAATAGATTCCAGGATATTGTTTGAATTAAGGGAACATAGAAACTGTACGGTACTTTTTTCACTGCAAATAAAACATGCTGTAAATACTCAATCGTTTAATACAGAGTGCTTATTTTTCTTTTTTTTCTTTGGGGATTTTGCAATAACTCTCTCTCTCTCTCTCTCTCTCTCTCTCTCTCTCTCTCTCTCTCTCTCTCTCTCTCTCTCTCTATATATATATATATATATATATATATATATATATATATATATATATATATATATATATATATATATATATATCCACACTGCATAAATCGTAGCTTTATGAATGAAAAATTGTTTAAGCTATGTTAAAAATATATATTTTCTTTTCATTGGTTTGGATTCTAACGTAGTCATATCAGTGATATCGCAAAAATGTATTACAAAAATTCAAAAATGAATTCCCTACGTAAACGTTGCAATTTATTTTAAATTTTACTCTCAGACCATGTGACGCAGTGTTTACATTGCTAATAAAAAATGAGACAGTGTTTACATTGCTAATAAATAATGAGACAGTGTTTACATTGCTAATAAATAATGAGACAGTGTTTACATTACTAATAAATAATGAGACAGTGTTTACATTACTAATAAATTATATAACACAGTGTTTACCTTGCTAGTGAATAATGAGACAGTGTTTTCATTGCTAATAAATAATGAGACAGTATTTACATTGCTAATAAAAAATGAAACAGTGTTTACATTGCTAATAAATATTGAGACAGTGTTTACATTATTAATAAATAATGAGACAGTAGTTACATTGCTAATAAATAATGAGACAGTATTTACATTGCTAATAAATAATGAGACAGTGTTTACATTACTAACAAATTATACAACACAGCGTTTACCTTGCTAATGAATAATGAGACATTGCATTGCTAATAAATAATGAGACAGTATTTGCATTGCTAATAAATAATGAGACAGTGTTTACATTGCTAATACATAACGAGACAGTGTTTACATTGCTAATAAATAATGAGACAGTGTTTACATTACTAATAAATTATATAACACAGTGTTTACCTTGTTAATGAATAATGAGACATTGTTTACTTTGCTAATAAATCATGAGACAGTATTTACATTACTAATAAATAATGACACAGTGTTTACATTGCGAATAAATAACCAGACAGTGTTTACATTGCTAATAAATAATGAGACAGTGTTTACATTACTAACAAATTATACAACACAATGTTTACCTTGTTAATGAATAATGAGACATTGTTTACATTGCTAATAAATAATGAGACAGTATTTACGTTGCTAATAAATAATGAGACAGTATTTACATTGCTAATAAATAATGATACAGTATTTATATTGATAATAAATAATGAGACAGTGTTTACATTGCTAATAAATAATGAGACAGTGTTTACATTGCTAATAAATAATGAGACAGTATTTACATTGCTAATAAAAAATGAGACAGTATTTAAATTGCTAATAAATAATGAGACAGTGTTTACATTGCTAATAAATAATGAGACAGTATTTACATTGTTAATAAATAATGAGACAGTGTTTACATTGCTAATAAATAATGAGACACCGTGTTTACATTGCTAATAAATAATGAGACAGTATTTACATTGTTAATAAATAATGAGACAGTGTTTACATTGCTAATAAATAATGAGACACAGTGTTTACATTGCTAATAAATAATGAGACAGTGTTTACATTGCTAATAAATAATGAGACACCGTGTTTACATTGCTAATAAATAATGAGACACAGTGTTTACATTACTAATAAATATTGAGACACAGTGTTTACAATGCTAATAAATAATGAGACACAGTGTTTTCATTGCTAATAAATAATGAGACAGTGTTTACATTGCTAATAAATAATGAGACACAGTGTTTTCATTGCTAATAAATAATGAGACAGTGTTTACATTGCTAATAAATAATGAGACACCGTGTTTACATTGCTAATAAATAATGAGACAGTGTTTACATTGCTAATAAATAATGAGTCACAGTGTTTTCATTGCTAATAAATAATGAGACAGTGTTTACATTGCTAATAAATAATGAGACACCGTGTTTACATTGCTAATAAATAATGAGACACAGTGTTTACATTACTAATAAATATTGAGACACAGTGTTTACATTGCTAATAAATAATGAGACACCGTGTTTACATTGCTAATAAATAATGAGACACCGTGTTTACATTGCTAATAAATAATGAGACACCGTGTTTACATTGCTAATAAATAATGAAACACAGTGTTTACATTATAAATAAATAAGTAGAGAGTGTTCACATTGCTAATAAATAATGAGACACCGTGTTTACATTGCTAATAAATAATGAGACAGTGTGTTTACATTGCTAATAAATAATGAGACACAGTGTTTACATTGCTAATAAATAATGAGACACCGTGTTTACATTGCTAATAAATAATGAGACACCGTGTTTACATTGCTAATAAATAATGAGACACCGTGTTTACATTGCTAATAAATAATGAGACACCGTGTTTACATTGCTAATAAATAATGAGACACAGTGTTTACATTGCTAATAAATAATGAGACACAGTGTTTACATTGCTAATAAATAATGAGACACCGTGTTTACATTGCTAATAAATAATGAGACACCGTGTTTACATTGCTAATAAATAATGAGACACCGTGTTTACATTGCTAATAAATAATGAGACACCGTGTTTACATTGCTAATAAATAATGAGACACCGTGTTTACATTGCTAAAAAATAATGAGACACCGTGTTTACATTGCTAATAAATAATGAGACACCGTGTTTGCATTGCTAATATATAATGAGACACCGTGTTTACATTGCTAATAAATAATGAGACACCGTGTTTACATTGCTAATAAATAATGAGACACCGTGTTTACATTGCTAATAAATAATGAGACACCGTGTTTACATTGCTAATAAATAATGAGACACCGTGTTTACATTGCTAATAAATAATGAGACACCGTGTTTACATTATAAATAAATAAGTAGAGGGTGTTCACATTCCCTATGAATAATGTGACCGTGTTAACATTACTAATTGTTACACAGTAGTTAAATTACTAATTGTGACATAGTAGTTGAATTACTAATTGTGACACAGTAGTTGAATTAGTAATTGTGGTACAGTAGTAAAATTACTAATAAATAAAAGTGCATATATCATGCCATCTTGCATGCATCTTATATACACACTAGGGCCGGATTAAGAGGGTGAGGACGCAAGATGCAGGTGTGCACCTTGTCTTGTGGCCCCTGGTTGCCGTGGATAAATTTACATGTGTTTAAAGAAATCGTATTTAGATCAAAGGCGTCTAATTGTTAACCTGATATAACTATAATAATTATATACGTAAAACTAACAGTGTATTGACTGCTTGCGGGATGTATTTGTGGATCTACAAGGGCTCCCCTACCTTAAGTGCCCTTGGCACACAAAGCCTCTCTCTCTCTCTCTCTCTCTCTCTCTCTCTCTCTCTCTCTCTCTCTCTCTCTCTCTCTCTCTCTCTCTCTCTCTCTCTCTCTCTCCCCTACACACACACACAGTCAGGCGTAAAAGGAGAATATATATGCATCAAAGGAAAAAAACCAGATTTGAAAATGATCGCATAATTACCGACATTAAAAGCCAAAATAATATTAGATACACGATGAGAAGGGGTATTCAACAAGCTGTTCAAGTTTTCGTCACTTTTTATAATACAGATTGATAAATATTCATTTTTGCAGTACAAAAAGTTGTCCTTGTTACTTGCAATATTTTGTAATATTTTAAAGTACAATTTGACCTTTAATGGTACATCTTTCTATCAAAAATTAAAACATTATTTATAAAAAAAAAAACTAGTTATTTTCAAAACTTATTTCGCTTATGGAAAATCGTGACATTTGGTATATAATTTCAATCCATACAAGAAAAGAGCATGCTTTAAAAATAAGGCCATTAATAAAGTGAATGTTTCAGTATTTTTTAACATGTATCTTTATAGGCGATGTTACTTGAAATATGGGGGGGTGAACTGGGATAGAATATGGAAATATTGGGAAAACATAAATTCTTTGAAAATTCAAAGACTGATTTTTAAATATATACATAATGCGTATTTAACAGATGTTGCAAAAAGAAGACATGATTAAACTAATACCAAAATACCCGCTATGCAAAACATTGGAATTTACAAAAGACATGTAATAACAAAATGTGAAAATATTAAAAAGGAAAGAGAGGAAATTATTAGTTTGATTACAAGATAGGGACCATAAAAGATGAATATGGACCATACAAAGATGAATATGGACCATACAAAGATGAATTTTTTTTAATGACCATACAAAGATGAAAGATGAATATGGACCATACAAAGATGAAAGATGAATATGGACCAAACAAAGATGAAAGATGAATACGGACCATACAAAGATGAATATGGACCATACAAAGATGAATTAATGACCATACAAAGATGAAAGATGAATATGGACCATACAAAGATGAAAGATGAATATGGACCATACAAAGATGAAAGACGAATATGGACCAAACAAAGATGAAAGATGAATACAGACCATACAAAGATGAATAAGGACCATACAAAGATGAATATGGACCATACAAAGATGAATATGGACCATACAAAGATGGATTAATGACCATACAAAGATGAAACTTTGTAATACTTAGATTGAAATTTTACTAAAACATTATGTAAACATCATTGGTTTTATTATATCCACAATGAAAATAATCAGTATTAGGAAGTAATTCTTTTTATAAAGTTTTATATATGATAACTATTTTTGGCTAACACTTTTTCTATATTTTATAGATAATTCTACACATGGAAGAAGGATGAGACAAGGACGTCGTAGGGCTATATCACACGGCGTCACGCTAAGTGGGCAGGTCTGAGGAAGAGCCTCGGAAAACCACATGTGTAGTCTTATATGGACACTGTTTGGACCCTTCAGACCCATCCTTTTGAATAAAACTAAAAAAAAATACGGTGTTACCAAAGAAAATAAAAATATAGGAGCACTTTATTTTTTAGCAATATTTTTTTTTCGAAATTGATATAAAGGGGAAACGAGACATCACACACACACATGACTAAAAACTCTAGGTAAAACTTTTTTTGAAAAATACCTTAGCCTTACACCGTCTCGCCCTCAAAAAATAGAACTTCCAAAAAATCTTAAATAAATGTTAATAAATATAAAAAAAGACAAAAACATTATATGCATATAAAAAACGAATGGTGAGTGAAAGAATGTGAGGGTGAAGAAAGAATCAAAATGCATATAATAAAGATAGACAACTGGGAAATGATTTGACATAAAGGCTGTCCTTACAAATACACTTATAACAACATACACGATATCACAAAACACATAGCACTCACAGGACTTAGGAGACCTCTAGCCAAGGTCACAAAAACTGAAATAAGGAGAATGATTCCGATAAGGTAAATGAAATCCTATCGGGAAAATGAACCTTTAGATACACTAGGAAAAAATACCCCATCAAAAAAATTTATGCAAAATTTTTTTGATCAAAATTATTTTTTAATGAAACATAGAAACATGTCAAGGGGAAAACAAAAACACATGAAACATTTTTCTAGTTATTTTTTTATGTTAAGTACGGGGAAGGCATCTGTCTGGTGCCCCCCCCCCAAGTGCATTCTTACGAACTTTATACACTTTCACTAGTGGAACATCTTTGGCCTTTTTAATGTTCTTAAAGCCGATCACGATCGAGTACATCTTACGCCACAGTCTCACATAATGTTTGATTAGTTCATTCCTCGTTGAACTTACCCACCACCGTTTCGGTATTGCAGGAGTAAAGCAGATGTTTCTTCTTCTGATATTCCTTGGTTTCAAACTTGTTGGTTAAGCTTGGCTGTGCCATATCCGCGTGCACGTCGTCGGTGGTGACGTGTATCAGAAGCGAGTCTGTGTCAGTATACAGCACCTTCTCCCAAGCCTGGTAACACGGATTAAAATTATAGTACTAAACATCTTACAAGTCCACTCAGAACGGCTCCACATTGGCTTCGTCAGTCTGAGCTTTGAATTATTTTTATCTGTGGATGAATAAAACTTATCATTAAAGATTTTTTCGGGACTCGAAAGCTGGGTCTGTAGTGAGCCTTTCGAGTATGTGCTGCTCGGTCGATCCACGGACGAGGTCGACGCGGATTCTTTGTTGGCAGATTCTCTATGGTCTTCCCAAACTCGGTATGGTTCATGAGCTTGAAGGACTCCTTCTCAAAGTCGTTGGTGGCTTTTGTGCATAAATCTGTATTCAACTGAATGTACGGGACCATCTGAGCTTTCTGACAAAATACAACCACTCGATCAATTTGGACTACATGCATTCTCAACCGCAAGTATAATTGCAAGTTATGGACATGCAGTATGTAGTTTAAACTGGTCCAGCAGCTTAGAACTAACTTGGCGAATTCTGTTTTTGTTTTTTTTTTTTTTACTGAAGGACTCATTCTAGATCGAGCACAGATAAGGGCACAACCCCGAGAGGTGGACAAACAGCTATTCGAGGGTCAGTGGATAATCATGATGTCTCTTGTGCAAAGACTTATTATGTTAGATATCGACATTAAAAAGTATCCGTGGTGGCCATGGTGATTGTTATTGTGTATGTCCTTGAGGAGATCAACTTTTGCAGGACAGATCCATTGAAATTCATCTACGGTCAGCGGTTGTATCATGGTCTATTCATACAGTTTGTTGATATATATATATATATATATATATATATATATATATATATATATATATATATATATATATATATATATATATATATATATATATATATGATACGTCCGTAGGGTTCGGCCAGGTTATACCAGGAGACGTGATGGTTGTTGGCGACTTGGCATGGATATTCCGCCACAATGTGTTCGCTTTATGAACAAATACTGGTTCATATCCGTGAGCAATTCCAATTCGATAGTGGTCTTGGATACATGTTTTAAATCTAGTTTATTCGAGAGTCGGATACCTTGACTAACACTTGAATGATCAAGTGGCCGTCGTACCCACGTAGGTTATGAGCACCACAGTGATTTTGATTTTGTTGGGATAAATTCTTAACTGAAAATTACACGAGCGTCTTTGCCTGGTGTATATATGGTTAATGACCATGTGCTTTTCCAATACACCGCTCCATTTTTGAAATTGAACTCGGTCACTTATGATCGTAGTCGTTTTTTTTTCACAAAAATAATCAGAATCTTTAGTAGCGATAGCAGACGAAAGTCGACGTTTTCGTTTTCCTCAGTTTGTTCGTACGAGTCCACTATCGCTCTGATGTCGGCTTTCTTGCGCCGCTAGGTATTTGAATACTGTGCTCGCGCAAAAATTGTAATAATCGTGTTAGTGTTGGTGATGGTAGTGGTAATTGTTGTGGATTCAGCACAAATATGGGTCTCAGTACTTCTAGTATGTCTGCTTTTTCATACCACTTATTAAGTGTATATCATGCTGTCCATACATATACAAAGGGAAGGGCTAAGCGTCTTTCAAATTGGGAATTTTTGTGTAGATGGCTGGTTTTAATTTTGGCATTTTGTCCAGGATCAGAAACTATAATCCTGGTGATCATGTCATCTATTTCTGTTTAACTGATCTTTGGTTTTGTTACATCTGGGTTTGTACTTAGGCAAAAATGATCCACAATGATGAAACAGTTGATTGCATGATTTTACTCCGATACCACATTTTAGACATGGTCCTATCCACAGGTTTTCACGTAATATTTGCGTGTATGCTCATCAATATTCGTAATGGCATGGTCTGCCACAGGTTTAGGACTTTCTAAGGCATGTTGCTGTTGTAGTTGTCGCATCAAAGTATCACGAAGATTCTGCGTTTCATTGCCATGGACATTAGAGAAATGTATTGCTGACATCAGAATGAAGTCTTATGTTGCTTGTGTCAGAATGTGGAGCAATACATTGATTGTGTCCTATTAAAACAATAAATATTGCTGGCATCGGATTAGAACTTTTAGCTGCAAGTACCATATTAAGGCAATGCATTAGTAGTGTCAGATTGGAGCAATGTATTGCTAGTGTCAGACAGAGTAATGTGTTGCTAGTGTCAGACAGAGTAATGTATTGCTAGTGTCAGACAGAGTAATGTGTTGCTAGTGTCAGAGTAATGTGTTGCTAATGTCAGACAGAGTAATGTATTGCTAGTGTCAGAGTAATGTGTTGCTAATGTCAGACAGAGTAATGTATTGCTAGTGTCAGACAGAGTAATGTATTGCTAGTGTCAGACAGAGCAATGTATTGCTAGTGTCAGACAGAGTAATGTGTTGCTAATGTCAGACATAGTAATGTATTGCTAATGTCAGACAGAGTAATGTGTTGCTAATGTCAGACAGAGTAATGTGTTGCTAATGTCAGACAGAGTAATGTATTGCTAGTGTCAGACAGAGTAATGTATGGCTAATGTCAGACTGAGTAATTTATTGCTAATTCAGACATAGTAATATATTGCTAGTGTCAGACAGAGTAATGTATGGCTAATGTCAGACTGAGTAATGTATTGCTAATGTCAGACAGAGTAATGTATTGCTAGTGTCAGAGCAATGTATTGCTAGTGTCAGACAGAGTAATGTGTTGCTAATGTCAGACAGAGTAATGTGTTGCTAGTGTCAGACAGAGTAATGTATTGCTAGTGTCAGACAGAGTAATGTATTGCTAGTGTCAGACAGAGTAATGTGTTGCTAATGTCAGACAGAGTAATGTATTGCTAATGTCAGACAGAGTAATGTATTGCTAGTGTCAGACAGAGTAATGTATTGTATGTCATATTGGATTTTGTTAGATTGGAGCAATGTACTGATAGTGATAATTTGGAGCAGTGTTAGTGTCAGACTGGAACAATATAGAGCTTTCATAATAGGGTATTGTATTACTGCCGTCAGATACGCACGTTTTGTTGCTAGTGTCAGATTGGAGCAATGTATTGCTAGTATCAGACTAGATCAGTTTTACTAGTGTTACATTGTCGCAGTGTATTTATGGAATTAGATTGGAGAACAGTATTCCTAGTGACAGATAGGAGCAATGTATTGTTGCCGTCAGATCGGAACTTTGTATTGCTAGTGTCAAATTTAACCAGCGTATTGCTAGGGTCAGATTGTAGCTTTGTGTTTCTAGTGTCAGATTGGAGCAATGTATTGTTGGCGTTACATTGGAACTTTGTTGTTGCTAGTTTAAGACTTTAGCAATGAATTGCTGGCGTCATTTTAGAACGTTGTGTTGCTAGTGAGAGTGCTAGTGTCAGATTAGCGCAATGTATTTATACCGTCAGATCGTGAATATGTGTTGCTACGTCAGACTGAAGCAGTGTATTTCTTGTGTAAGATTGGAAGAATGAACTGTTGCTTGTTCCTGAATGGATCTTTGTGTTGCTAGCTGTAACAGAACTGAAACAGAGTGGGTTTCTTTTCTTGGACTAAATGAACAACATAAACACAATGTGATGGATGATGGGAATTTATAGAACGAAATACTAAGAATATATGTATATAGTACAAATGCAATGATTCTCTCCCATTCCTATCATACGATTGATCTAATCACTCTACAAACATTCCCAAATAAAAAATATGAATCATATAATCATATGCATGAAAAAGCGAGGTTCAAATAATTTCATGGATTTCAGAAATGTTTCCCATAATAGTATGCAATGTAAGCAAGATTCACGTATGTAATACCATTAAGTTTCTAAAAAAAACAATGAATGCTATGAAAGCGAGGTTCGCATATTCTCATGTAATGTAATACTGAAAGCGATATTCAAATAATCTCATGTAATATAAACAATATTGTACTCACTTGAAACCACACTCATTTTAAACAAACATATCACTCTAAATCCTTGAACAATCATACGATTCACAGTTTCACCAGATCTTTGGGATGGCCATACTTATCTTTCGTTCACACCCTTCACGGATCCACCACAAGTACTTGTACGTACAGACGGCATCCATCACACTTGTATTGGCTACGTATACATTCGTGGCTCCACAACATGTATAATCCTACGTATACTTACAGACAGCACGCTGCACTATGGATAGCTCTCAACCCTAGACAGGGATACACATACGTACGGACAACACGCCATTATATGGACAGCTACTGTCAACCTTAAACAGACAGCACGCAACTCTATGAATAGCTCCTATCAATCCTAAACAGCTGCCTTCAGCTCCAAACAGATACAATAAAACCAAACTGGTTATAATAATGGGTTCTGAATTAAATTGATAGATACATACTCATAAATGAAACTGTAATAGCAATTTTTGCAACGTTTCCAATCTGAAGTAGTAAAGGCTTCATTACCCGATATGACATTAAAAACAAGAATAGGCTTCGCAAATCAACTAAAATAAAAGTTTAACACATACCGCTATGGCCGGAGAACATAATGGAGAGTGTTTACTCCTTGATAAGATCTAAAATGATGTGTTTCAGTTTGAAATGAATCAACCTTAAATCCATAGGGGAGTGAACAATAGTCATGGATGTCATGCCTTTCGTGACTCTCGTATCATGTAGTTTCAGATTTCTCACCTGGAGAAACAATGATCAATGATTTACCCCAGGTAGCGTTGTACACCTGCACAACGAATAAAGTTGAGAAAAAAGATCTAAGGCTAAATCAATTTATTTCTTGCCTTAATTCTGTGACAATTTATCCAAATTTTAAATCATGCCCTACTCAAGTAGTCCATTCCTATATTTTCAACTCCTCTTATTGCCTCTACACGGAAGCGATAAGGTTGTAGTGTCAGCGTCAAACGCATTAATCTTGCGTTGGCGACAGTGACCTTCTTCACATACAATAATTGTTGGTGATCCGTCTCGAGAATGAAATCTCTCCCAAAAAGATACGTATGTCACTTCCCAATTCCCCACACTACGGCTAAACACTCTTTTTCAATGTCAGAATAGCTTTTCCCCTACTTGAATAAGATACGGGTAACTTATTGTTATCTTGCTCTTGTAGTAAAACCGCTCCCAACCCAGTTTCAGAGGCATCAGTTCTAAAAATATTGGGTTTGTATACATCTGGCAATTTTAATATAGGTGCACTGGTTCATTTCCCTTTAAGCGCACAAAAAGCTCTATCACCTGGCCGTCACCACTCTACTGTTTGGTTGCCCCTTCTTTGTAACATCAGACAGTGGGATAACTATGGCTGCAAAGTTTGGTATAAACTTTCTATAAAATCCCATTAGACCTTAAAACGTACGAACTTGTGTCTTTTTGTCTGGTTTTGGTGCGTTTCTAATTGCTTCTACTTGATTGGGGTGAGGTTTAAAGTGTACCCGAACCACTGACCATATGGCCTAAACACTCTAAATCTGTATATCCATTACTGCATTTAGTGGGTCTCATTGTGAGGTTCGCTCTGCGGAGTCTATCAAAGAGTTCAGTCAGGACAGACACGTGCTCATTCCAAGTATTCGTGTACACAAATATGTCATCTACGAAGCTATCAACACTTGATAAACCTTTTAGCAACTTGTGCATTAAGCGACAACAGGTGGCATTGGCACCTACTAACCCGAATGGCATCATCTGAAACTGATACAATCCTTTCTGGGTCGCAAATGCTATCAACGCACGGGACTCGGGACTCTTGAACAATGAGAACCTGTCAATATCCCTCGGACAGATCCAATTTGGAAATCCAACAGTTACCCTACAACTTTGCAAATTGCCCCTGCGTATCTGGCATTGGCTCTGCATCAAACACAATAATTTTATTTAACTGTCGGAAGTCGATACATTGGTTCGTCTCATCTTTTTTCTGTTTTTCTGACTAGCACCACGAGAGAAGATTATGGAGAGATGAAGGGTTCAATCAAAACCAAATCTAATATTTTACTTACCTCTCCGTCCACAGCTAATCGTGCTTTGTATAGTACCGGATAACCGTTGATTCTAATGGGGTCAGTCGTTTTCAGTTAAATTCTGAGGTCTACCAAGGTTGCTTAACCTGGTTTGTCGGTGAATACGTCCGAGTATTTATCCAAGATAGCTTTAATTTGTTGACGGATGTCTTTGGTAAACTCTTCACTTCCATTGACTTGATCTACCCCTTCATTCGCAACACGTAAGGGACACTCAAGGGAAACCTCGATTTATGTATCTACTACGTCGTCTTCGATAACTGCCGTACAAACGACATTTAAGCCCCTTTTATATACATTGTTGCTCTGTCTCTTTATGTACAACTTTAGCATGTTAGAATGGAATGTCATCAAATTACCTTCTATGTCAATTGTATAGCCCATGTTTTCCTTGATCTCTTTAACTTCGTAGGAACCTTTCCACTGAGCTAGTAATTTGTTTGTACTAGTAGGAAGAAACAACATATCCTGATCACGTACAACAAATTTCCTATTTTGCGCTCTACGCTCTACGGTTATATTACTCGGCATATCTACCTCCCGATTTCATTAGCTCATCACGTGCCATCTGACACGTACTTTTGAGTTTTTCTCTCAAATCTAGCACGTACTGGTAGGTAGATTTTATTTCGCGTAGTATCCTCTTCGGGCCTAGAACTGTTCGTCCGTACAGCAATTGGAAGGGAGAAAACCCTAAGCTTTTCTGAGGTATTTCACAGTTCGCGAACAGAATGCGTTGAAATAGCAGTCCCGGTCTTGCGGACATTCCGCGTACATTTTTCGCAGCATGTATTTCAGGATACCATTCAATATCGCTATCAATCCATCGCACATCGGATGTTATGGAGTAGTGTTCACCTGTTTGATGGACAACAGCCTACTTATTTCACCCATGGGGTTAGCGGTAAATTGGGCACCACAATCCGTAAGGATTTCTTCTGACACCCCAACCCTACTGAAGATGTGAACCAATGCTTTAGTCACTTGTTCTATTTCAATAGCTGGTAACTTCGGGATATCTGGTAGCGTAATCCATGAGAGTAAGAATATACCTGTTCTTTCTTTAGGTAACGGGTTGTATTGGTCCTACAATATCCACCGCCCCCCCCCCTTAAATGGTGTATCTATTAATGGCATCTGTCCTAAGGGCACCCTTGTGATCATCCCCTTACCTACAGTTTTCTGGCATACGTTATAAGACCCACCAAATCATATGACATCTCCATTAACACCAGGCCAGTAGAATTCAGCAACTACTCTGCTAATGGTCTTTGTCTTACCCAGGTATCTTGCCATAACAGACTCGTGTGCCGCACTAAATACATGAGATCTATATCTCTGGGGTACGACTACTTGTCAATACCTCTTCTTTCCGGAGTGACAAACTCCCTATGAATTAGCTTGTTCTTTTTAACGAATCTCGAGCTGTCCCAAACCTTGCAGTGTTTCATTGCACTGAGCGCGATTTTCTCAACAACAGATTTGATGGATTCGTCGCGTTATTGCTCTTTTTTGAACTTTTCACGCGAAATTCCAGAGTTAGACTCAGAGACTTTTAATTTCTGAAACGCGTTTTTTCTCTAGTCGAGTTTCTTACTCGCGTTTCCACTGCCTGGGCCAAAGGTATCCCGAAATCTGTCAAAGTTGTAAGACGACAACCTTTAACATTACCGATCATCAGATCGAAAATAGGGTTTTCTATTCAACAGTTCACGTTAGGAAAGATGTTTCTACCGCGATCCTTGCTACGAGTATGCGACCGATCGACTGATCGAGTAGCATATATGGGGACTCCCACCAGAGCATTTGATTATCCTGCACGAGAATATGTTTGATCACTACACCCGTGCAACCAGTGTAACGTAATGCTGCGCCTTCTCGACCGTTTGCCAAACCTCTCACGGTTGTTACACGCGCTTCGGGGTAAAAGACACGTGCCAAGTGATGGCATACTTGGTTCTATATGCACAAGACAAACAAGCGTAACTTTACTCTATATAGCCACGGCGACCTTATGTGAAAGCCCATTCCTTTTGTGACATTTTGCTTGAATATGACCTCATTCCCTACACAAGTAACATTGTACACCCTGACGACCTGTATCCCTAATTGACCTACTGGCCTTAGCTGATTTCATAAGAACGAAACTCAATACCAGTAGGTATCTTAATACTTCATGTACTAATACACTAATAATACTCCATGTACTAAAACACTCATAATACTCCATATACTAATACACTAATAATACTTTATGTGCTAATACATAAATGACAAAACTAAATGAGATGAATTATTGTTTCTATACAGCTCCGAAGTGCGATACCTGTTTTAATGGCAAAGCATCTCACAGGACTTAGATGAGTGTATCTTGTCAATTCCGATGTAAATATAGACTTCGATTGAATAGTCCGTAATTGACCAAGGTAAAAGTGATAAATACGAATCAATCAATTTCGAAAGGCCTTTTTCTCATCTTGCAATCTTGTGTTGTGTCTCATGATGTTGAGCAATGAAAATCTCAGCAAATGTAAAACCTTTTGATGACTGTTTCCAGAACCCTGTGTAATCAACGAGGCCACGTTTGTCACATCCAGCCTAGAACTATCACTCATACATTGTAGCAAGTTTATCTGTACAATTTATTTGCTAGTTTAAAAGATCATCAAAGTTTACCTTTTACTTCATTAAATCAGCACATAATTAATTATATTTTCACTCACATTGCAGTAAATCTGGACTAACGATTAGTATTTCCCCATGTATAACAAGCACCTTACCGAATGCACAAGAAGCAATAATTGCATCCTACTAATGTACTAGTAATTTACTACTAATTTATTCTATCTTTACCTAGCGTGAATCTATCTATCTATCTATCTATCTATCTATCTATCTATCTATCTATCTATCTATCTATCTATCTATCTATCTATCTATCTATCTATCTATCTATCTATCTATCTATCTATCTATCTATCTTCAATTACATATTTCTCTTACCAAATTTATGTTTCGCTATTTTTCTTTATCTCTTACTTTATATAGATTCCGTCGAACTGGCTACTACTGTATATGACAAAAGGTCAATTATCTTTCTTTTTATATTCATAACAGGTTTTTTGGTACCTTCAGTAGTATCACAATCAGAGTTTTAGAAGCTTGTGCTTAACGACCATGACTTTTACTGATGCATAATCAGCAAAAACCCTCAGCGTACAATCATGACAGAACCTGGTAAGAATGTTTTGACATTCAGCGGTGTGAAACGACAAATGAAAGTTAAGTAATTTACCGGATTTTAAATGTTTGAATTATCCTACTCCTGACACCACCAGCGACATTTGGTCAAAGACATCATTCCTTCCTGAACAAGCCCTTTATGGGTTTCGACTTAATTTAGACTTAATGGTGTAACTCATACACAAATATCGTATCGCTGACAGGACTAAGCTGAGGTGTTTCGCAAATCAGTCGGGGTTGCATGGAAACGCATCCAACACAAGCTGTTTGCATGGAAACTCATCCAACACAAACTATTTTCATGGAAACGCATCCAACACAAGCTATTTGCATGGCAACGCATCCAACACAAGCTATTTCCATGGAAACGCATCTAACACAAACTATTTGCATAGAAACGCATCCAAAACAAGTTATTTGCATGGAAACGCATCCAAAACAAGCTATATGCATGGAAACGCATCCAACACAAGCTATTTGCATAGAAATGTATCAAACACAAGCTATGTTCGAACGCAGGCTTGATTAAAATTAATGAATAACGTTCATAAGTTTTCTGCGGTCACTCTTTGCTGAATCTGCACAAATAATTTATGTTTCACTGATTGCGGAGGTTATGATCAGCGTCACACCCATGGTGCATACAGAGGGCCCCTCACAATGCATGCGATGTATTGTTACGCATGTAATTAAACACAATATATTCCTGCAGTGTTTCGTTACCTTTGTAGGTATGTAGGACACTTAATATTGCTGCCTGTAACAATAGCATCAAATGAACTAATAATAACTGTCATTCCAAACACAATAAAAGCACATGAGGTCTAGGATCGGACAAGTGGAGTTGATTGAATGAAGTGTCTCAAGTCTAGCTTAGATAAACTCGTACGTAACCTTGCAATAAATGGCAATGATCGGATAAAAATAATAGTGAAAACGGCAGTGTCAATGAAGAAACATTCCATTTATTATTTATTCCAAAAGAATCTGTTCTTACAAACACATCATCAAATTTTCAGAACCTAATTTACTACCAATTGGGGCATTCAGTTCATCAGTGAAACGCGATAGGTATTTTTACCAAAGTTAGGCATAGGCAAGCCATGTCTAGTCCGCGTTTTGTTGCCATAACCTTGGTGGCTTTCATGAGATGGATCTGCATACGAATACGAACGCGTTTCTTCTCTTGAATGTCTTTGATGTTTCGAGATACTTCATGCGTGTATACAATCTCTATCCTGTGTATTACATCCCGTCTCCAGGACATGCTTTGAACGCGCTGTGGTCACATGATAATTCATGCGTGTGTACAATCTCTATCCTGGGTATTACTTCCCGTCCCCAGGAAATGCTTTGAACGCGCTGCGGTCAAACCCTAAGATTGAGTTGGAATTACTTGCCGATATTAAACCGGCACATGTTTATGAAACGTGATATATGTGACGGTATATCAATTACTCTTCACCTAAACACTCATTCGAGCAACGATTCCAAGCATAAATAGTTGTTACTCCGCTGTCCTTATTAACTGCATCATAAAAAAATATTGTATCGAACATCTTGTAAGTTATGGATTGTTTTAATTCCAGAAATTCAGATTTTGTCTTCTAAATTGCTTCTAAATTTTAATAAAGGTCAGCAATAAAAATTTTATCAAAAATTGTTGAAGCTTAATATGATTGTAAATAACTCCTTGAAATAGATGTCCAAAAATAAAATCCGGTTTTCAGTTAATAACAAATATTTTTAAAGAACTTTTAATCACCTGTAGGAAATCTGATATTCAGGATGTGAAGCACATGTTAGCTAGCGTTATAGTGCCTATCCATAGTGTTTTCTCCATCTACATCAACTTGACAAAGGCTTTTGATGCTGTCAACAGAGAAGGATTATAGAAGGTAATGGCCAAGTATGGATGTCAAAAAACATTATATCCATGGTTCTGCAATTCCATGACGGCATGCAGGCGCGTGTCTAGTAAAATGGAGAGTCATCTGAACTATTCGCAGTAACCAATGGCGTCAAACAGGGATGTGTTCTGGCACCAACACTGTTCAGTCTTTTTTCTCCGCCATGCTGACTAATGCTTTCAGAGACGGAGATGTTGGAGTCGGCATCAGGTACCATACAGATGGAAAACTGTTCAACCCCAGGAAGCTACAAGCGAAAACCAAGATTATGACAGACAACATCAGGCAGTTCTTATTTGTTGATGATTGCGTTCTCAATACTGGCTCAGAATCAGACCTACAATGCAGCGTTGGCAAGTTCTCCAGTTCCTGTACAAGCTTTGGTCTCGCCATCAATACTAAGAGGACTGAAGTACTGCATCAGCCAGCCCCGGGAAAGCCCTATAGTGAGCCAAACATCACCGTCAACAGCCAAAACCTCAACGTAGTGAACCACTTCACCTACCTTGGCAGTACAGTTTCACAGAGTATCACCATTGACGACGAGGTGAACCTCCGCATTGCCAGAGCCAGCGCAACGTTTGGCAGATTGTATGAAAATGTATGGAATAGAAGAGGCATCAGCATCATGACCAAACTACAGGTCTAGTGAGCAGTTGTACTCCCTACATTACTCTACGCATGCGAAACGTGGACAGTGAATCAATGCCATGCCAGGAAGCTGAACCACTTTCACACCATAAGCATCAGGAAAATATTCAACATCAAATGGCAGGACAAAGTCACAGGTCTCTCCAGCATTCACACCATCCTAATGCAGTCCCAGCTACGCTGGAAGGGACCTGTACGCATGCCAGACCACCGGCTGCCTAAGAAACTCTTCTATGGCAAGCTTCAGCAAGGACAAAGATCCCACGGAGGTCAGAAGAAACGCTTCAAAGACAATTTGAAAGTTGCATTGAAATTGTTCAACATAAACACTGACTCATGGGAGCAAACAGCTAGCGATTGAGTCACTTGGTGTTCCGAGATGCACAAAGGCTCCAAGCTGTGCGAATCGAGCAGGATAACAGCTGCAGAGATCAAGAGGTAAGTCAGAAAAGCACGTGCCAGCGATCTTCCTGGAGATGTCCCATTTATCCAGTATACATTCTGCAACCGAACCTTCCGTGCATGGATTGGCCTTATCAGAACTAGCCCCTCCAACTCACAGGTGACTAGAGTGGTCTTCGTCGACTCGACGGACGAACAACAAGTGTCTAACTGGAAAGTTGAACAGGCATTCCAATACATGCTTTATGCATTGTCATGTCTATCTAATGGGACAGGTATTCCAGTACAGATTTTATGTCTGTCTAATAAGACAGGTGTTCTAGTACAGGTTTTATGTCAGATGTTTGTGAAGTCACACAAGCGGAGAAGAAAATACAGAAAACAGGTGAAATATTTTATAGTTGCCTTGCTTCTGAATGAGAAGCTCAAGTATGCCATGTACTTCGAACCTTTTTCGTGCTTTAAAGAAGAAGCAAATGTGATGTAGCAATACCTAGCTAGACTTTGAGGAAAAGACATCACATAAAAACCCCAACTGTTTTGGATTATATATTATTTGCTTCTAAATATGTACCGGTGTATAAGAATATATATTGGAAAGTAATTGAAGTTTTAGTACCTATGAGCTTGCAACATTCTTTAAAACATTTGATTCCATGGAACAAGTCAGGATTTTATAAAAGAATGCCTTACATCTTGTAACATTCAGTAGCAAAAATTTATCTTTGTTGATCAGAAACATGAAACTAGTATATAAAGCATTTTTCCTGACTGATGTGGCAATGACTGATATGACAAGGACTGACATGGCAATGACTGATATGTAAAGGACTGACATGGCAATGACTGATATGGCAATGACTGACATGGCAATGATTGACATGGCAACAATTGATATTGCAATAACTGACACGGCAATGAGATATGGTAATGACCGATATGGCAATGACTGATATGGCAATGACTGATGTGGCAATGACTGGTATGGCAATCACTGATATTGCAATGACTGATATGACAATGGCTGACATGACAATGACTGACAGGACAATGACTGATATATCAATGACTGATATGGCAATGACTGATATCTCAATGACTGATATGGCAATGACTGATATGGCAATGGCTGACATGACAATGACTCACATGACAATGACTGATATGGCAACGACTGATATGGCAATGACTGATATAACAAGGACTGACATGGCAATGAATGATATCTCAATGACTCATATGACAATGACTGATATGGCAATGACTGATATGGCAATGACTGGAATGGTAATGACTGATATTGCAATGACTGATATGGCAATCACTGATATGGCAATGACTGATATGACAATGACTGATATGGCAATAACTGAAATGGCAATGACTGATATCTCAATGACTGATATGGCAATGACTGATATCTCGATGACTGACATGGCAATGAATGATATCTCAATGACTCATACGACAATGACTGATATGGCAATGACTGATATGGCAATGACTGATATGGCAATGACAGATATCTCAATGACTCATTTGACAATGACTGATATGGCAGTGACTGATATCTCAATGACTGATATGGCAATGACTAACATGGCAATGACTGATATCTCAATGACTCATATGACAATGACTGATATGGCAATGACTGATATGGCAATTACTGATATGACAATGACTGATATGGCAATGACTGATATGGCAATGACTGATATCTCAATGACTGATATGGCAATGACTGATATGGCAATGACTGATATGACAATGACTGATATGGCAATGACTGATATTTCAAAGACTGATATGACAATGACTGATATGGCAACGACTGATATGGCAATGACTGATATGGCAATAACTGATATGGCAATGACTGATATCTCGATGACTGATATGGCAATGACTGATATGGCAATGACTGATATGGCAATGACTGATATCTCAATGACTGATATGACAATGACTGATATGGCAACGACTGATATGGCAATGACTGATATGGCAATGACTGATATGACAATGACTGATATCTCGATGACTGATATGGCAATGACTGATATGGCAATGACTGATATGGCAATGACTGATATGACAATGACTGATATGGCAATGACTGATATCTCAATGACTATTATGGCAATGACAGATATCTCAATGACTCATATGGCAATGACTGATATGGCAATGACTGATATGGCAATGACTGATATGGCAATGACTGGTATTTTAATGACTGATATGGCAATGACTGATATGACAATGGCTGATATGGTAATGACTGATATGGCAATGACTGACATGGCAATGACTGATATATCAATGACTGATATGACAATGACTGATATGGCAATGACTGATATGGCAATGACTGATATGGCAATGACTGACATGACAATGACTGACATGACAATGACTGATATGGCAATGACTGATATGGCAATGAATGATATCTCAATGACTCATATGACAATGACTGATATGGCAGTGACTGATATCTCAATGACTGATATGGCAATGACTGACATGGCAATGACAGATATCTCAATGACTCATATGACAATGACTGATATGGCAATGACTGATATGGCAATGACGGATATGGCAATTACTGATATGACAATGACTGATATGGCAATGACTGATATGGCAATGACTGATATGGCAATGACTGATATGGCAATGACTGATATGGCAATGACTGATATTACAATGACTGATATGGCAATGACTGATATCTCAATGACTGATATGACAATGACTTATATGGCAACGACTGATATGGTAATGACTGATATGGCAATAACTGATATGGCAATGACTGATATCTCGATGACTGACATGGCAATGAATGATATCTCAATGACTCATATGACAATGACTGTTATGGCAATGACTGATATGGCAATGACTGACATAGCAATGACAGATATCTCAATGACTCACATGACAATGACTGATATGGCAGTGACTGATAACTCAATGACTGATATGGCAATGACTGACATGGCAATGACAGATATCTCAATGACTCATATGACAATGACTGATATGGCAATGACTGATATGGCAATGACTGATATGGCAATTACTGATATGACAATGACTGATATGGCAATGACTGATATGGCAATGACTGATATGACAATGAATGATATCTCAATGACTCATATGACAATGACTGATATGGCAATGACTGATATCTCAATGACTGATATGGCAATGACTGATATGGCAATGACTGATATGACAATGACTGATATGGCAATGACTGATATCTCAATGACTGATATGACAATGACTTATATGGCAACGACTGATATGGCAATGACTGATATGGCAATAACTGATATGGCAATGACTGATATCTCGATGACTGATATGGCAATGACTGATATGGCAATGACTGATATCTCAATGACTGTTATGACAATGACTGATATGGCAACGACTGATATGGCAATGACTGATATGGCAATGACTGATATGACAATGACTGATATCTCGATGACTGATATGGCAATGACTGATATGGCAATGACTGATATGGCAATTACTGATATGGCAATGACTGATATGGCAATGACTGACATGACAATGACTGACATGACAATGACTGATATGGCAATGACTGATATGGCAATGAATGATATCTCAATGACTCATATGACAATGACTGATATGGCAGTGACTGATATCTCAATGACTGATATGGCAATGACTGACATGGCAATGACAGATATCTCAATGACTCATATGACAATGACTGATATGGCAATGACTGATATGGCAATGACGGATATGGCAATTACTGATATGACAATGACTGATATGGCAATGACTGATATGGCAATGACTGATATGGAAATGACTGATATGGCAATGACTGATATGTCAATGACTGATATTACAATGACTGATATGGCAATGACTGATATCTCAATGACTGATATGACAATGACTGATATGGCAACGACTGATATGGTAATGACTGATATGGCAATAACTGATATGGCAATGACTGATATCTCGATGACTGACATGGCAATGAATGATATCTCAATGACTCATATGACAATGACTGATATGGCAATGACTGACATGGCAATGACTGATATCTCAATGACTCATATGACAATGACTGATATGGCAATGACTGATATCTCAATGACTGATATGGCAATGACTGATATGGCAATGACTGATATGACAATGACTGATATGGCAATGACTGATATCTCAATGACTGATATGACAATGACTTATATGGCAACGACTGATATGGCAATGACTGATATGGCAATAACTGATATGGCAATGACTGATATCTCGATGACTGATATGGCAATGACTGATATGGCAATGACTGATATCTCAATGACTGTTATGACAATGACTGATATGGCAACGACTGATATGGCAATGACTGCTATGGCAATGACTGAATTGACAATGACTGATATCTCGATGACTGATATGGCAATGACTGATATGGCAATGACTGATATGGCAATGACTGATATGGCAATGACTGATATGGCAATGACAGATATCTCAATGACTCATATGACAATGACTGATATGGCAATGACCGATATGGCAATGACTGATATGGCAATGACTGATATGACAATGACTGACATGGCAATGACTGATATCTCAATGACTGATATGGCAATGACTGATATGGCAATGACTGATATGGCAATGACTGATATCTCAATGACTGATATCTCAATGACTCATATGACAATGACTGATATGGCAATGACAGATATCTCAATGACTCATATGACAATGACTGATATGGCAATGACCGATATGGCAATGACTGATATGGCAATGACTGATATGACAATGACTGACATGGCAATGACTGATATGGCAATTACTGATATGGCAATGACTGATATGGCAATGACTGATATGACAATGACTGACATGGCAATGACTGATATGGCAATTACTGATATGGCAATGACTGATATGGCAATGACTGATATGACAACGACTGACATGTCAATGACTGACATTGCTAGAAGATCTGAGAAAATATAGGGAAAATTTTACCATCATTAATATATTTTATGAAGCTTTATAGCAATAATCATGTCAACCATTTAAGCACAAATAAGATACAATTTTTAACGTATTGTGAACTATCTGTCTAAGGAATTATTTGTTATATTGTAATAAGTTTAGCTTTTTTAAAATAGAAGAGACCATAT
Source organism: Potamilus streckersoni (assembly GCA_016746295.1). Lineage (NCBI taxonomy): Eukaryota > Metazoa > Mollusca > Bivalvia > Unionida > Unionidae > Potamilus > Potamilus streckersoni. The sequence goes on along the minus strand of JAEAOA010001105.1, from coordinate 379,708 downwards.
ATTGACTGTAAAATAAATTTATTCGCTGCTTTCACTATATTGAAATTTTTGCTACCGAATCCTAATTGAAATGAATTAAGCAGTTATGCTTCCTGCTTAGTTACCCGTATCTAGATGCATCGTAATATATCGTGATGTTTATAACTAGTAAAAACTATAGGAATTAGAGATAATCTAAGGTTTTTTTATGATATATAAGAATATTAGCATGTTAAATGAAAATAGTATATGCAAAATAACAATCTGGTCAAATCGTGACTAAAACAAATCGACATGAGACTAATGTGTCACTATTTTTAATATAAAGCCAGGTAAATTGCGGTGAATTGACGCTGGGGTGGGGAAGTAACAAAGTCCTTTAGGTTCTATAGTTTTCTTTGCCGTTTTTGAGACATTTATTGAGTGCATGTACACAAATGGAGGTCCATGTACACGTCAATGGCGAATTATGATTAAAGTACACAAACCTAGGAACACAGAGCGAACAAAGAAAACAGAAAAATGTACTCATAAGAGATGCCTACAATCTAGCTAGAATCAAAATTATATCAAGTAATGGCCCATACGCTATAAATCACGCAAAGAAAAATATAAAGTTTCTCCGGGGAAAATTAAACGCTCCACCGAAGAAAATTAATACAACGAGATCCGGAATGTGAAACATAAAGTGATGCACTCACGTGGTCTAAACATGACTCAATTATATGAGCGTGTCAACCTGACTGATCGATTACATTTCTCCTAAAGCAACAAAAAAAAAAAACAAGATACTGGTGATTTAGGTAAATGTGTATTACACTAAACAGCACTCCGGTAAAATATGCCACACCATGACATAACACAAGCAAGTAAATCATCATTTTCACTGGATATTTCGATACATTTTTGCTGAATAAGATATGTGTTTAACACTAATAATGATACATTTGGCTTAATCAACCCCTCTCGTAAATTTGTATGTTTCAGTTATGTCAATAAAATGATGTAACATTTTGTTATTGCGTCTCTCTCTCTCTCTCTCTCTCTCTCTCTCTCTCTCTCTCTCTCTCTCTCTCTCTCTCTCTCTCTCTCTCTCTCTCTCTCTCTCTCTCTCTGAAACACGAGGAGGAAAACCCTTGACAGGCATTTTCTGTTTCGATTTATTAAAAGATCTTTAACAGTCTCACTCTTATTCTACATTATTGACTTAAAATTATTACATGTATGACTTAAAATTAGTACATGTATGACTTAAAATTAGTACATGTATGACTTAAAATTAGTACATGTATGACTTAAGTACACTTGATAACAGTTACACTCTTATTCTATATTCTTGACTTAAAATTAGTACATGTATGACACTTGATGAAATACGCACAACTTATTTTGCCTACATACGATCCACAGTGCACTTGAGAAAATATATTAATTTCTCAGCTAGGTGAAGTGTGTCGAACAGGATATAGTCAACATTACGTGTGTTTAAATACAATTATTATACGCTACTGGCAGTTGGTATTTACTTCTGGAGGGATAAACTATATTTTACCGAAGTCAACAAGGTAAGAGTACACTTTCAATAATTCTCAGAAAAAAGAATAATGCAGTATATATTATTCTTTATAAATGAAATCAAAATATAATTAATAAATATTTTATGCAGTATTAAATAATGATTTAAGATCATAACGTATTTAATTAATATATTTATATGATCTGTCCGTTCGTCTCCCATGCACGAAATCCACCGATGTGAAAGAACAAACAATAAAAATGAATATTTATAGTATGTTGTGTTTAAACAATTTTTAACAGAGCTTTAACAACTGTTCAGTCATATCGTTAGGATGTCTGCAGTGTGGCGGTTGTTATTGATGTCTAGCACTAGGGCATCATGCCGCAGACATATAGCCTGATTTCCCACCCAGTAACATTATCCTGACAAGAGGACGACCATTCCTAACATAACCTCTTCTAGGTGAGCCCCTAGCGAGGCAGCTGTTTGTATCAATTTTATAAGTCTTCAGTATGACACGGCCGGGGTTTGAACTGTTTGAACCACTAGACCACCGGATCTTTAATACGTCTTTTTAAACATTTAATATGGATTTTATCTTCTCGGGAAGCAAATTTCAAACATCTTCGGAGAACATATTATCCATACAAAGTTTACAGTCAAACGGTGATTATTAATGTTCGTATAAACATGGTGAGTTCGCGTCCAGCTATGCCATGCTATGGTAATTATACCTTATAAAATGAATGACATCAATTGATATTGTTACAACACTAGGTCCTTAACTATGCAGCAGAAAAACACTAAATTATCACTTTTTTATGTCTCTTAAGTTTTTCAAAATTGCAAATAGTCCTACACGTCTCCTGACAAGTCGAAAAGTACAGAATGTTCAGATTAATTCTAATTTTTGAATATCAAGATTTGATAATATTCTTGACAGTGTTGATGTGCTGATAGTCTAGAATGTGTTCACAAGTATCCAAAAGTACTGGGTTGGTCTAAATGTCAATGTGCACTTTATAATTACAAGGAATAGTTAAAACAAACAATTACTCACATAGCTTATCGGAATACAATGGTAGAAGTTGCTACAGACAAATTAAAACAAATATGAACAATTGATTCCAATAACGTCTTGAGATAAAAATACCCACTTGACCTACGATGCAAACATGATGTTGAAAAACGAACCAATATGAAAGAAATTTTTTGGGCCTACTTTTTTTCCACACAAGACTGACCTTGACCTCCTTGCAACTTAAACATCTTGTTTGCAACTTATAATTATGACAAATGTTAAGTATGCAAAACTCTATCTACAATTATCAGTTACAATAATATCAACATTCTGGTATGCACTATAGATTAAATATAAATATCGCCTCTCATGATGAAGAAAAAGTATACAATGTACCTATCTGTAACATATTAGACACACACAAACACACACACACACACACACACACATACTCGTATAATAATTAGAATCGCACATCAAGATGTGTTATGAATGACTCAAAGAAGACACAAAAGTGAAATAATTTTGGAATATATATTCATCTGAGATTGCACCCACAACCAAATTATCTTTTCCTATGATATGTCGAATGTCAGCTTTGTATTCCTTCATCATCAGTCAACAATTTATGTTTTCCATATTGATGACGAAAGTAATAGCATTGTGATCAATGATTACAACGACTGGAGCAGCTGAACTAACATAGCTCTCAAAATACTGTAAAGCCAATATGAAAGCCCAAAACAATTTTTTCTCTTGTGTTCATTAACGCTGGACGGATTTTATTATGTATATATTTTATTATTTATATATTTTAATTATTGTATATTTATTCAAAACATTTTTAACAGTACTATTTGGATACACGAAGAGCTGGAATTCATTCGGAACACTATTCTTTCTGACTTGTGATATCATTGCTTAGGATTTGCTTTGGACATAATTCAAAATACTATAACTCTATGTTTCGATAGATTTACCGACCGTACAATACAATTAAAAGTAACTTTCTTTCTGAGAGGCCCCTTTACCTCGCCATGCTATTTTACCTGCATGAAATGTACTCAAGTAATACATATTCCTTACATCAAACTTTATTGATCATATATCTGAACGTCGAGTTGTACGTCCTTAAGTCCTTAATGTTCTTATGTCTTATGTATGTATGTATGCATGTATGTATGCATGCATGCATGCATGTATGCACATATATATATATATATATATATATATATATATATATATATATATATATATATATATATATATATATATATATATATATATATATATCAATCATGGTCTTGAAAGATGTCTTCCCGAAAAAGTCCAAGACATGCTGGACTGTTCGCCCACAAGCTTCTGGAGAGTCCCCTGTTTCGTGATCTCGCGGATCGAGCGTCTCAACTTAGGCTAAAGGCTGACGTTGAACCTCTTTCGGAATATCTTTGGCAGTCAACAAAATCCCAGCAAGAAGATGCACTTAAATCCAAATTTATCCAGGGACTTCAATACGGTAAACTTGATCCAGCTGATTTTGGTAAGTAATATAGTTCTACCTCGTCGTTTGTAATGTTCATTCACATTTCAAAACGCACCGTGTACGACAGATGTGCTGATTTTCTTTGTATAAGATATTCTTTTTGTGTCTAATTTGGGAAATGTTTATTTCCATTCGATTTTCTGAGACTGAATGTGTCCCCTTTTTAAGGTCCCGTAAAACATCTTAAATTTTACGTTTTTGAAATGTGTAATGTTAGATACGTTTTCCTGTGTAACTTTGACATTTAACAACAAAATTACTTCATTTAATTTTATTGAGAATGTTTCAGTTCAGTTTTCGTTGAACATTTCGTAATATTTAAGAGACAATTACTCTATTATAAGAAGCAAAAAAGCAGTGACATAGGGGTCAGAATGTATATGGAATTTAATTCGGTCATTCTGTTCAATTAAAACCAGTTAGACTTTCATATATGTATGCCTGTATTTAAGGTAGCGATTCCGTTGTTGTTTTATTTTTGTTTTCAGGTTACAGAAGTTTGCTGCTATAAAAGAAAATATCCACATCAAGATTTAAATACATAATTTTATACATTAGACAACAGTAGTTTGGTGAAAGGAAATAAGCACCCGCCACATAATATAATGCGTTATGAACTATTGTACATTGTCTCTCCATGATTTCAACTTGTATGCTGTACATATGAACTATTGTACATTGTCTCTCCATGATTTCAACTTGTATGCTGTACATATGAACTATTGTGCATTGTCTCTCCATGATTTCAACTTGTATGTTGTGCATATGAACTATTGTACATTGTCTCTCCATGATTTTATCTTGTATGTTGTACATATGAACTATTGTACATTGTCTCTCCATGATTTTGCTTGTATGTTGTACATATGAAACATTGCAGAACTGATGCAAAACCAACAGTAAATGGGGATCTTTGGGGTAGTTCCATCCCTTTGGATTCAGAAACACACATAATTCGATCATTTTCTTATATACCTTTCAGTTATTTTTCAACTAATTAGATGTATCCATTGATACATTATTCGCATGCATTCCATACTTTCTTTTTTAGGCGGTTACATGGTCCAGGATTCTGTTTATTGCTACTACAGTAAGGAATCCATCGACACAGCAGCGGAGAAAGCAACCGATCCGACCTTGAAATTTTTTCTAGAGAAACGATCGGAATCATACAAGAAGTGAGGAAGAATTACAAAACCCTAAAAGGAATTAAATCAATGTCAACATCAAATTAAAATAATACCGTGTAATTCGAACACCAAATTTAAAAAATTCTCAAAAAGACTTTATTTGTTTACTTTTGATCAATTATAGATATGATATTATTTTAAAAAGCATGAAATTATTCATACCATATTTATTATGGTATTATTTCTTAAATACCAAGTGATTACACGAGATAAGCTTCGGTGAACCATGTAATTAAAAGAATGACTTATTTGATCACAATTTTGAATGGAAAGAAAAACTTTATAGGCCAGTGGAGGTCACAAACCTCAAGTATTCCTATTTGTTTTCTATTTTTGTAAAAAAAACAACAAGAATTTATGTCTTGGTTTCTTAGTTAAATGATGTGTTATGCCGTCCTAATTTTATGTACTCTGCTGAAAATCTTTGCTTTTCGAAGACTTTAGATGACGCCCCATTTATCCCATTCACCAGTTGCGTACACACACACTCTCTCTATCTCTCTCTCTCTCTCACACACACACACACACAAACACACACACACACGCACACAGCAACACACTTAAACATACATATAAATCAAAACTGTTTATCGAAAGACTCCTATTTAGTCCAACTGCAAAAACGAGCAGGTTGCATCTTATAAATTTGGAATAGCATTAAAAATAATTGTGTCTGTGTGTGCGTGGTTGACGTTGACAAAAAAAATATCGATTTATTCCGGACAAATGTATTTTAAAATAGGACTGTGTTTTCCGGGTATTATGAAGAACTGTTTACAACCTGGTATATAAGAGAATACACGTGTATTCCAAAATATGACTGTATTTTCTAGGTATTAATTAAATCAATGTCAACATCAAATTAAAATAATACCGTGTAATTCGAACACCAAATTTTAAAAATTCTCAAAAAGACTTTATTTGTTTACTTTTGATCAATTATAGATATGATATTATTTTAGAAAGCATGAAATTATTAATACCATATATATATTATGGTATTATTTCTTAAATACCAAATGATTACACAAGATAAGCTTCGGTGAACCATGTAATTAAAAGAATGACTTCTTTGATCACAATTTTGAATGGAAATAATAACTTTATTGGCCAGTGGAGGTCACAAACCTCAAGTATTCCTATTTGTTTTCTATTTTTGTAAAACAAAAACAAGAACTGATGTCTTGGTTTCTTAGTTTAATGATGTGTTATGCCGTCCTAATTTTATGTACTCTGCTGAAAATCTTTGCTTTTCGAAGACTTTAGATGACGCCCCATTTATCCCATTCACCAGTTGGGTACACACACACACACACACACACTCTCTCTCTCTCTCTCTCTCTCTCTCTCTCTCTCTCTCTCTCTCTCACACACACACACACACACACACACACACACACAAACACGCACACAGCAACACACTTAAATATACATATAAATCAAAACTGTTTATTAGTGGTAGTTAGTCCGACTGCAAAAACGAGCAGGTTGCATCTTATAAATTTGGAATAGCATTAAAAATAATTGTGTGTCTGTGTGTGTGTGGTTGACGTTGACAAAAAAAAATATCGATTTATTCCGGACAAATGTATTACAAAATAGGACTGTGTTTTCCGGGTATTATGAAGAACTGTTTACAACCTGGTATATAAGAGAATACACGTGTAATCCAAAATATGACTGTATTTTCTAGGTATTATGAAAAACTGTTCAAAACCTGGCATATAAGAGAATACATGTGTATTCCAAAATAGGACTGTGTTTTCTAAGTATTATGAAGAACTGTTCAAAACCTGGCAAATAAGAGAATACATGTGTATTCCAAAACATGACTGTGTTTTCTATGTATTATGAAGAACTGTTCACAACCTGGCATATAAGAGAATACACGTGTATTCCAAAATATGACTGTTATTTCTAAGTATTATGAAGAACTGTTCAAAACCTGGCAAATAAGAGAATACACGTGTATTCCAAAATATGACCGTGTTTTCTATGTATTATGAAGAACTGTTCACAACCTGGCATATAAGAGAATACACATGTATTCCAAAATATGACTGTATTTTCCAGGTATTATGAAGAACTGTTCACAACCTGGCAAATAAGAGAATACACGTGTATTCCAAAATATGACTGTGTTTTCTAAGTATTATGAAGAACTGTTCAAAACCTGGCAAATAAGAGAATACACGTGTATTCCAAAATATGACCGTGTTTTCTATGTATTATGAAGAACTGTTCACAACCTGGCATATAAGAGAATACACATGTATTCCAAAATATGACTTAGTTTTCCAGGTATTATGAAGAACTGTTCACAACCTGGCATGTAAGAGAATACACCTGTATTCCAAAATATGACTGTGTTTTCTAGGTATTATGAAAAACTGTTCAAAACCTGGCCTATAATAGAATACACGTGTATTCCAAAATATGACTGTGTTTTCCAGGTATTATGAAGAACTGTTCACAACCTGGCATATAAGAGAATACACGTGTATTCCAAAATATGACTGTGTTTTCTAGGTATTATGAAAAACTGTTCACAACCTGGCATATAAGAGAATACACGTGTATTCCAAAATATGACTGCATTTTCTAGGTATTATGAAGAACTGTTCACAACCTGGCAAATAAGAGAATACACGTGTATTCCAAAATATGACTGTGTTTTCTAGGTATTATGAAAAACTGTTCACAACCTGGCATATAAGAGAATACACGTGTATTCCAAAATATGACTGTATTTTCTAGGTATTATGAAGAACTGTTCACAACCTGGCATATAAGAGATCCTACAGGTATAGACCTGAGTAAGGCATGCGCGGATTATGCTGCCCTGGAAAAGAACGTTGCTGAGACGATGGCCTCTCTGTACCTGGTAGTGGCTTTAATACCATGCTCCAAACTTTGGCCATGGCTTGGAAAGCAAATATCGGATCCACCGGTAAGGATTATTTGTAACATCGGGGCTGATATTACAGAGGAATAGTAATACAGTCAAACCAAATGTCGGTATTTTTTTCTCCACTTAATGTTCCAAAATTATAAACAATATGATCTTACATTATGATACTGAGGCTGGGATAAAATGTTGTAAGAAGAAATATCAGTTGTGTTATTGAACATAGTGGTAATGGTGATATTAACATCGATGACGATTTTGATCGTGGTGAATAGAAATGGTTTTGATAGCAATGGTGCCAGTTAGATCGCCAGTTTTGCGTCCAATTATGTCTGTATCTAATCTTGCACAACAAAACTTAATTGTAGTAGTAGTAGTAGTAGTAAACTAAACACTATGCAACATACAAAGATTAGTAATTGTAGTAGTACTAGTAGCAAAGGTAGTAAACTAAACACTATGCAACATACAGAGATTAGTAATTGTAGTAGTACTAGTAGCAAATGTAGCAGCAAACCAAGGTTGACTTCAGTAGAGGTCAGCTCTCAGCAATCATCTTGTTACAAGTTGGACTAAAATTGCTAAGTGTGATTGGCACTAAAATACTGTTTCCTATGTGGAGTCACGTGATGTAAGATGCATGAAAGTTAATGGTGATCTAATATGTGAAATACGAAAAATATAATCACGAACAACTGTCTCAGTATTGCAGAAAAAATGGATACCGTTTTGCACATTTTGATTTTGGAAATTATAGAACATACTATAATAAAATTTAGGAGATGCGCATTTGGTTATAGCACCCTTTAAGCAATTCTTAGATTTGTGTGATTGCTTGTTTGATAATTGGAATTTGGTGCAATGGGAAATATTCCGTAGCCCGAAATAATTTGCCAATTACTAGGAGCAAACGTCAGGGGAAGAAAGTATTGTGAGTTTCCATAATGCCATGGTCAATGAGTAGCGAATTCAGACCTAAACCACAGGACAGTCCCTGTCATAATGTTGTTCCTATTAAAATCTAGTGGTGTACATTGGTGTTATGACTGCAGTGGCGGTATTTACGGTAGGAAACTGGTATATTACACAATAAAAAAACAAGAAGAGAATAGACAGATACCGTTTATGACTTCTAGCGGGAATCGTGCCAGGGTTTTCACACCGCTCAGTCAAGGAAAGACTCCTGGCTTGTAACAATATCATCATGTGGATGACATATTTAAATATGAACTACAAATAACAGTTAGTTTCGTTGATGTAGTTACTTAAGTGTATAGCTTGATACAACAAGGAAGAACTATGGTCGTTTAGATTGAAGAAACACACTTATATATCTAAGTTTCGGATTACTGAAATATTAATTTGGACTGTGTCCTTGTGTTCTTAATATTAACTTGAACTTTATCCTTGTGTTCTTAATATTAACTTGGACTGTATCCTTGTATTCCTAATTCTCCTAAATCTAAAAGAAACTGGCAATACAAGGATAGAAGTCTGAAATAAAACCATATTCTTATAATGAAAGCCAAATCTAAGCAAAAGCAAAGGATAACAACAAAATACTTGAATAGAAGATACTCTACTTCTACATTGTTCAACTGGTTACCTCAGTTGAGCCGTTGAATATATATTTGTTGTTGTTCTTCTGGGGCTTAACGCCATTTTTCAGCACACGATAGGCTATACATGGCGGCCAGTATTAATGGTGGAGGAATAAACCGGGAAATCCGCGGAAAGAACCACCGACCCACGAGAAGCTACTGGCAAGCTTTCTCACATATCCACATTCGCCGAATCTTAGACTCAAACTCACGCAGACAGAGGTGAGATGGCAGTGATCCGTAACGGACAGCGCTTTAGACCACTCGGCCACTACCTTAATATATATATATATATATATATATATATATATATATATATATATATATATATATATATATATATATATATATATATATATATATATATATATATATATATATATATATATATATAAGTCATGGGCAATGCACTTGACAAAAAAAATCATTGATCATCAATGCTGCCTTTGACATGAAATAAATATATCAAACAAATCTTCCTGTTAAAACATCGGAGACAGAACGGACTGTTGATAGAATGGCATTAATAAAGACAGACTGTGTTTAGGTCATTTTGTAAGTTAATAAACCACTTTATAAACTTACAGAAGAAATATGAACCGAACCGATGCGAAGCAGAGTTGGTCATGCGTTTTGGGGATGACTGGTCTGCCTATAAACCGCATTGAGGTTTTAAGTTTCATGCATTGTGTTTTATATTATACAAAATGTACAATATACCTGCAATTGACCTATGTTCATTTGACAACTCATGTCAGCAATCTCTAGGACGCGTTGCATGATGGGATTAACCTGACCTTGCAGACAAATTATCAGAAAAGTTCGACGTCAAAAAGGTATAAATTTCTCGGTATTAGGATTTATAGCTCATTTATAGACAGGACAGAAGTTTCCACTAATGGAAATGAATGTATATCCATTGGCAATTTGTTTTTTATTTACTTAATGATTGTAAAACTTGTTTTATATTTATTTTTTAAAAAAAACGTAAAGAAAAAAAAACTCATTACGAAACGATCAATTATTAGAGGCTATTGTTATTATTTTTACTTTTTCAGCACAACTTCGGAGTGTATGAAAGCTGGGTCAATTCCAATCTCGATCCCAACTACGACGGTTACAAGAAACTAGACAAAATTATAGATGATGCGTTTCTGGTAGGAGCCATTGATAAAGAGAAAGCGCTCTGTGTCTACAAAGCGTGCATGACAGGAGAGGCGAATTTTTTCAGCTCTGTCTAATTCTATAAACTATTTAGCTTCGAAATATACATGCTATTCCGATATTTTAGAAAGCATTTGAATCAGACCTAATGTGTAACAAAAACTGATGTGAAACAAGACAACAAATTTCAAAATACAAAATATGTCTATATACTTACAATGTCTGCAATCTAAATGACTATATATATATATATATATATATATATATATATATATATATATATATATATATATATATATATATATATATATATATATATATACTCATCCATCATGACACTACTGAAATAAATCATATAGTAATTCATTACATCTGCTTCTCATCGAAAGTACAAATATTAGACTGCGACTGAAAACATAGATTGACGACCGTAGTCCTAACAGTTTGCATTCAAGTGTACATATATATACCTTGAAGACCCTTATTGGTAGATTAGCCTTTAACATTTATGATATGAATGATACCTGTTTTACTAATGCTGAGATTTTGCTCTTTCCTATGTTGCAATTCTTGTCATATTTCTCATCAGTTTAAACGTAAATTGGATAATATTTAGATGTTAGATTGTAATTTATTCTAGTATAAAATTAGCAACGATGATGTTTAATAATTCTAATTTTTGCCGCAAAATGATACATATTTTTATTAATGATATTCATTCTTACTAGATGTCAAGATACGTTTTAATTCATAAATGTTGTAGTGCTTCGTAATCAAGAAAAGTTTCTGGTACACCTGAATTGTTCGGAAGATGGTCAGTGCATTTAATTGGTCAATAATAATGTTAAGAATTGTCATTGTACTACAGGTACCTGCATTTTTCATCCAATATAACAAACTACGGCAGTGTTTGTTCATATTATTATAGTACCAGTAATTCTAGTAACCCATTCCACTATATCGTAACGTTACATATTGAAATCGGGGCCCCTAGTGGCCGAGTGGTCTAAAGCGCTGTCCGTTACGGATCACTGCCATGTCACCTCTGTCTGCGTGGGTTCGAATCTAGGATTCGGCGAATATTGATATGTGAGAAAGCTTGCCAGTAGCTTCTCGTGGGTCAGTGGTTCTTTCTGGTGATTTCCCGGTTTCTTCCTCCACCATTTATACTGGCCGGCATGAATAGCCTATCGTGTGCTAAGAAATGGCGTTAAGCCCAACAACAACATATTAAAATTATATTTCACTTATAATTCATGGAAAACAATATAATTCTTAACTTGAATATAATTTTGCAATTTTTTTCAGGATCGAAAAACGGTTCAAAATCTCTACTGATAATATTAGTTTTCGAATTCTTGTTCATTTTATTTACATGTTCATAAAAATGCAACCGAATAACACTATTTGGTTCATATACGTTCTTCTTGTTGTTGTTGTTGTTGTTGTTGCTGTTGGGTTTAACGCCATTTTTCAGCACAAAATAGGCTTTACATAGTGGCAAGTATACATGGTGGAGAAAGAGTTATATATATATATATATATATATATATATATATATATATATATATATATATATATATATATATATATATATATATATATATATATATAAAGTTTTGATTTTACAGTAATGTATTTTAGGATCGAAAAACAATTCGAAATTGCTGCTCATAATAACTTTAATTTTGGAAGTCTTGCATTTTTAATCTACATGTTCGTAAAAATGCAACCGAGAAGCACTATTTGGTCAATATACATTTAGTAATTAGATTTTTTTTCACCTTGAATTGCAGCATCTATACAATATAAAATATTTGTGTTCAATGATTATGTAAAGTCACACCTGATATTACAGATAATCGCCACTTGCCTCATGTTACTTCAGTAAGAACTTACAATGGCTTGTTGTTCCCATTTTGCACTTACCTGAGAGGTCGAAGCTTGACTGGCATGTATATCCTGTACTCAAACAAACCAATCTTGAGAAAAGAGAATCTGGCACTTTTTTTTGTATCATCAAAAAAAAATGAAATTGATCTGTGAAAATACTGATATGATAATAATTAAAATAATGAATTTTACACCATGTTTCCTGTCTTACGTTTTTATTTTGACGTGCGTAGTTATTTTTATAGCTTGTATCTTATCAATATTAAAGGAACTGTTCACTCACTTTCAGTTTCTTATACAATAGAAAGTTCAGTGACATTTTCGGTTTATATATGTCCGATTAAGTCTTGCACTCGCTGTTAATTGTTCAGTTGTACATCATATCATACCAATAAGAGTCATTCATTTACTCGTTTTGACTGGAAGATATTTTATATTTATCTGGACTTTAAATGAGTCATTTTTAAGATGCATGCGTATTAATTTGAGAAGGAAGAGAAGGGAATTTCATCAGGTTAGAAGTAAATAGTCCCAATATGCAGCACGTGCAGCCTTGAGATCAATACTTACCTATTTAGTACAAAAGATGGTGTTCCTCATGTAAATAACGTGTGGTTTTCTTGTCAGGTAACAAAATAAATTCATACGCAGGCATTTGGAGTAAAATTGGATGCATTCACATTGGCCTTTGTCTGGACAAAATAGGTCAAATTTCATGTCATTCGTCATTTATATTCACATTGACCTATGTCTGGACGAAATAGGTCAAATTTTATGTCATTCGTCATTTATATTCACATTGGCCTATGTCTGGACGAAATAGGTTAAATTGCATATCATTCATCATTTATATTCACATTGCCCAATGTCTGGATGAAATAAGTTAAATTTCATGTCATTCGTCATTTATATTCACATGTCTGGACGAAATAGGTCAAATTTCATGTCTTTTGTAATTTATATTCACATTGGCCTATGTCTGGACAAAAGGTCAAATTTCATGTCATTCGTCATTTATATTCACCTGTCTGGACGAAATAGGTCAAATTTCATGTCATTCGTCAATTATATTCACATTGGCCTATGACGGGACGAAAGGTCAAATTTCATGTCATTCGTCATGTATATTCACATGACTTGACGAAATAGGTCAAATTTCATGTCATTCTTCATTTATATTCACATGTCTGGACGAAATAGGTCAAATTTTATGTCATTCGTAGCAATTTAACTTAATTACACTTCACTTCACAATGGTACAATTAACTGTAAATAGGAACTGCTTTGGATATATCGAAACTTGTTTCGTTTTCTATCGAATTTCTACGTCAGAGTGAATTAAAGTGAATAAACAGCTCCGTTAAGAATGAAAATTGAATAAACGCACGTGTACATACCATGGTGCCATTATACTGAAGAAGAGAAAGAAAATAAGAAAAGGAAAATAAATATCTTGAACAATTAGCCATATTACTCCTTATCATAACACGTGTAGCAAAATAAATCTTTTACTTTTATGTTCTTTACGTGTTTCTTACAATTAGAGCATCTATGAAATTTGAACATTGTTTCAAAGAAATGCATACGTTTAAGCTACGTCTGCACTTTCTATAAAGTAATATTAATACGTTACAGCAAGATTTGGTTTCAAACGCGTGCCTAGTACAATACCAAAGAGTAAAAGGCCAAACTACTAGACAATATTCTCTCTCTCTCTCTCTCTCTCTCTCTCTCTCTCTCTCTCTCTCTCTCTCTCTCTCTCTCTCTCTCTCTCTCTCTCTCTCTCTCTCTCTCTCGATTTTTAACGCACTTGGAAATCCAGGGTCGTAACAATGTATATATATATATATATATATATATATATATATATATATATATATATATATATATATATATATATATATATACGAAAAGGTGCTTTTTAAAGTTAAAAATTAGTTTTAAAGCTGCATTTGTGCATTTGATCATCGAGTTCATCATCTATATGAAATACATTAACATCTTTATTTGTAAACAAAATTACATTTAAAACAAATCTTTTATGAAATGCCCATTCCATATGAAAGTTATTATCAGTTAAAATAAGCTTCGTTGTTTAACCATGTATCATTGCAGTACAATGCCAACATTTCAGTTGTATTCCTTTACTTAAGGTGCAGGAACATTTATTGCAAAGTGAGGATGTATAATTTGTGTCAGAAGAACCACAAGTTCAGAAAGCCGGATCCATTAAATTTAATTTCGTTCAACTATTTACACGAATGATTCACATCCAGGCTTTGTACTTCTTCCTAGCTTTACGATCAATTATCCACACAAATGATACAGGACACGTCCTAGTTTGTCCCCATTTGCATAAAATTCAAATTTGCTTTAGTAGCATTTTGTCCGTTAATGATACTTAATCCATTTAAAAGTATTTTTTTTCCCACATCATTCATATTGGCTGATGTTGGCTTATTCTTATATCTGCCCAAATGGTTGCTAATGGAAACGTCTTTGGTTTATGTCAGTATTTAAGTCTTGTATCTTTGCATCATTGAACTGCGTTAATAAAACTGTGAGATAACGCGACACAGAAAATTTCACTGATAAACTATGCGCAATATGGCGCAAATCCGGTAACAGATTTATCTTTTATATGGATGTGTTTCTCACGTACATGTTTCATAAGTAAACTTTTACAATGGTTTGTATTCTTGCAAAAATTAAATTCCACCATAATGGTCTTTGATTTTTTAATTTTTCATTCTACTGATGAAAGTAAGGGGAGTGTGATCACTAAACATAACAACCGAAGAAGTAGCTGAGCTAACATAAACTTCAAAATGCTGTAATGCCATTATTAAATCCAAGCATTTCTTCTCGATTGTTGAGTAGTTTCTTTGGTGCTTATTTAATTTCTTAGAGAAAATAACACACTGGATATACTACACCATTTCTATCAATTTGAGTCAACAATGCTCCAACTGCATCACATGCATCAACAGATAGGTTGCAAAGTTGACTGAAATCTGGAGCTGTTAGAACTGGTGCACTTTTAAGTTTGGCTTTTAACCTATCAAAAGCATCTTGACATTTTTCAGTCCATTGAAAATTGTTTTTCTTTCTCAATAAGTTTGTCAGGTTCAACAATATTAGATAAATTAGAACAAAATTTACGATAGTATCCAGCCATAAACAAAACAATCGCATCTGCTGCTTTTTACTGACAGGCACAGAAAATTCAGAGATAGCCTTGACCTTATCATCTATAGGTTTAACTTGACCATATCCTACAACATGTTCAAGCACTGGAAAACTCACATTTAAATAAAATAGTAAAATTTGCATCAGAGAGTCTGTAAAAAAATTCAGAATCGTAGCAAGATGTTCTTTCCAGGTTTTATTGTAAATAATGACATCATCACTATAAGAATTACAATATTCTATACCAGAGGTGATCATATTAATAGGGAGTTGAAAAGTGCGTGGAGGACACTTCATCCCAAATGGCATTACTTTATGTTGTGGAGTCCATCTGGAGTCACAAATACCGAATTTTTTTTTGATCTTTCCGTTCGTGGAATTTGCCAAAATCCTTTCAAAAGATCGAATTTGGTCACATATTCGGCATTTCCAATCTTGTCGATACAGTCATCGATTATTGGTAATGAAAATGAATCTGTTTTGTCACACTATTCACCTTCCTATTATTAGTACATATTCGTTAAATTTTATCCGGTTTCGGAACAAGTAGACATGGTGAACTCCAATCACTCTATGAAATCATTCTCCAGCAAACACTGAAACTCCTGAATTGTCTTGTCTAGATTTTTCGTAATTTTCAGATTCTGAAGATTTGTTGTTCTAAGGTCAGTAGAATCCGACTGAATTGTTTCACTCAAATCTCAGTTGGTTTAACAGGTACAACTAAATTAATTGCATGATTTGCTAATATTATAATTTAACTCATTCATTTTCTTCCTTACTTTGTAAGGACCATACAATCTAATTTGAAGAAAATTTTTGAGAACGAGCAAGAGAGAATTAACTCTATTACAAAACTCAAAAGTTCTCTCAGTTTAAGTTCTGTGAAAACATGATCTCACTTTTGTTTTGAACTGCTGAGCACCAAATTCAAGCAGTACTAGCTGGAAAATTCATACATAAATTATGACCTTTGACTAGATTGAACATATTTATGTAGGCCAAATTGAGTAAAAAAACAAAACTTTATCAAAGACTTTCCTATGATTTTGGTTTTAATATTCCTTAAAGGAATTGCCTCTTGGACTCTTGTTGATGCACATATAATGGTCAACAAATATTGGTTTTGGTTGCCTGAGTTGGTCTTAGGTAAGGGACCAACATAATTGACCATAATTCTGCTAAATGGTTCGTCAAATGCAGGAATAGATTGCCTTAGGTATCTTCTGATTGGGTGTTCCTATCATTTGACAAGCGAGACAAGATCTACAAAACTTACAAACATCACTTTTGATGTCCAGTATTACCTTGGCCATTTTAAACTTTCAGCAACTTTTTCAAAATAAGGAAAATATCGATCTACTTCTTTTTTCTGAAATGGGACACTAGCTCGATATTACGTATAGCATTAAAGGTAGGAGACTGTTTTCCTCTTGCTAGCTCTAATTTTTTTAACCGAATTTCTCGTTGCATTTAAATATATAATTTCTCTTTCTCAGATTGCATGTGTCTTTCTTCCCTTCTTCATTTAAATTTTCTTTTCCCTTTGTATCTTTTCTATCTGAAACTGAACCAATCTTATCTCTAATTTAACTGGACTTCCATTTTTAAAATGTATTAACACACCTAAGCAAAATTCCAAAACATTTATCTACATTTGATGATATTGAGAATAAAAGCCTTTTGCTTTCACTAAATATTTCAAACAAAATGTGAAATAATACTTTGGATTAAAAAACTAGGGGAATTTAAATTTCAAGAAAAAATGTTCTGAAATATTTAGCCATATTTAAAACATCAGCCCATTTCATGTATCCTAAGAACGAGTACCCCAATTTGCCCTTGTTACACATCGGCTTGTTCAAAGTAACAAAAGAAAAAAGTGGAGGCAATATGTTTTGTAAATTTTAAGAAAAATAATTTATTTCCCTAGAAAACACGGTGAAAAGGTGAAATTATAAAACAGAACTTATGGTTTGTGAAGAAAAATCCAAACGTTTATCCTAGAATTGTGAAAATATATGAGTCCTATTAATAAATAGTTCTAACCGACGAGTTTGGAGCTCAAGTTGGTTCCAAGGTGGAGGGTGATAACGTCAAATGAAGTCTGTTGACAAATGTACAGAATTTTGAGTTGAACCACAATTTGTATTGTACTATTCCAATTTAGAATCAATTTTACTGAATGTCTTTGTCCTAAGACACTTGTGTAGTTCTCCAGGGAATAAATTATTATTTAAAAGGTAGATGACCTCCTACAGCTGTCATCTATAACAAGACATCTCGAGATCTATAGATGTAAACAAAAACTCTTTCCATTACAAGAATCATAATTTCTTCTTCTTCATGGTCGATCATACGACTGGCCATTATACATGGACCTGAGTGTTTTTAAAAACTAACCTAGCACATGAAAGAAGAACGCTTGGTTATTTCAGTAGAAGATATAATCACCTATACATATAACAAGCCCTTGGCCAGAACTAATCCTTTACGCCGGTTGTTTTTCAACCCGGCAGTCTAAAAGAAAAGACTTACGCAAGTCGAGAGCCATATTTATGTTCTAAATAAATACGATATTTATTTCCAAAATATCAGATCTAGTGAACATAATCATCATAGCAAAAAATATGATACAAAAATGAAATAAAAAGAATTCAAATTTTAGCACACAAGTAATTAAACTAAATGGTTGTTACAGAAAGGTCGTTAAGAAGATTAGGAGATAATATAACATTGTTGTTTATAATATAACATTGTTGTTTATAATCCTTACTTTGCTAAAATAACTGATGTTTCAAAGTGTATGTATGTATGTATGTATGTATGTATGTATGTATGTATATATATATATATATATATATATATATATATATATATATATATATATATATATATATATATCACAAAGAAGTAGATTTCTTAAACGGTTAACATAAATACTTAAGTGCGTCAAAACTGGTGATTGATGAAGATGGACCACCCTGCTATAGTGTAGTGTATTTTTGTCTTCATAAGGTGTCTTAAGTCACATACATTTTCGAGAAAGTACAAAGTTTTAGAGAACGATAAAACTTTGTTGCTAACGTACACCTTAAACAAGAAACTGAAAGAGTTACAATGTTTATCGAAACAAAATGAATGCCATAAAGTTTTGTGGGAGCATTAATTATTTCTGGTAAAGTAAAAAACTTAAAAATTTATAGCGCCCTTTGTTCTCATAATGGCATGTAATCTCAAGTATTCCATTATGACAACAAATGGCGACAGGAGTTGGACAACAAAGATAACCCTGATAAAACTTACTATTTGCATTGTTGGAATAATTTACTTGTAACATGGTGAGTTTACAAACAGAATATACAACACTTTAATACTTAACAGCATTTGCCATAAGACAAACTACAGAATCAATATAGTAGTTGGCAAACTGCAAGACACAAAGACGCAGAAGGAAAATATACCTAGCACATGCAAGCAGCTACATACAGCTTGCATCAAGGAAGAATAGAAAATTCTTGATTATGAATGCAGCACTTGCAAGCAGCCATTTACAATAATGCAGAGGAAAGTAACACTTGAAATCTGTAACATATAATACAATATACATGGATAGCTCTTGAAATCTGTAACATACAATACAATATACATGGATAGCTCTTGAAATCTGTAACATACAATACAATATACATGGATAGCACTTGAAATCTGTAACATACAATGGATATAATTATGAAAGAAACACTTGCAAGCAGCCATTTACAATAATGCAGAGGAAAGTAACACTTGAAATCTGTAACATATAATACAATATACATGGATAGCTCTTGAAATCTGTAACATACAATACAATATACATGGATAGCACTTGAAATCTGTAACATACAATGGATATAATTATGAAAGAAACACTTGTAAGCAGCCATTTACAATAATGCACAATGATACAATTCTCGAATTATGACTATATGCAATGGTAGAATGATTATAGTAATGTTTGTATAGTGCTGTTCATCTAAAATACGAGAAAAGTGCCTGGGTTTTTTGTTGGCATGTGATCGCTACCCTCTTCATGTGCTTCATGCGATGTGAACGATCACTCATGACAAAAACACACACCTGGGTCACAATTTAAAAGTGTTTTAAAATGATCCTTAAAGTATGAGAATCATTCATGAAGATAAAGAACATAATACAAGTAGTCTCTCCTATACAATATCCACAGATGCTCCACCTTCTCACATGGCTTATCTCATATGATCGATCTCCAAAAATTGGTTTTCAAACAAATGGTAGAATGCAATCTCTTTCCAAAGTTAATTATGCCAAATAGAGAATCTTTTATCATTGATGCAATTGGAAATGCAGTAATCCTATTTGTTCAGTTGTAAGTATGGAAAATCCTGGCACCTACTTGAACCTAACTGGAAGCCTTCATGACTGCTGCCTTCTGGCTGTAAGATCGTCCTTTCTATTCTTTTACTTTCTGTATATGGTTCACCAGAGAAAAGGCAAAAAGTAATACAAAAATAGTTTTCTTGTACCATTTTTAAGATCGCCTCTTTGAAGTAGCTGTAATCGAAATAACACAGTGCAGGCTTTGGTACCTGATTGAATGGCCTCCATTTCTTCTTCCTAGGTCATAGACAACAGTGTTTAGTTCCATACCTACCTCAAGAGGGGGAGTTGAGGAGTTGCTAGCATGTACATTAGTTGTACATAAGTTTAGGTTAAGTTTCTGCATTTAGCTGAGGTGTTTTGTACACTGTAAAAATGCTGTTATTCCTAGTACCATGAAAATTGTGAAGTATCATACATACAAAACATTTATAAACATGCATACATACATGCATGCATGCATGCATCCATACATACATACCTACCTACCTACCTACCTACCTACCTACCTACCTACCTACCTACCTACACACACACATACATACATACATACATACATACATACATACATACATACATACATACATACATACATACATACATACATACATACATACATACATACATACACACATACATCATACATACATACATACATACATACATACATACATACATGCATACATACATACATACATACAGACAGACATACATACATACATACATACATACATACATACATACATACATACATACATACATACATACATACACACACACACACACACACACACACACATACATACATACATACATACATACATACATACATACATACATACATACATACATACATACATACATACATACATACATACATACATACATACATACATACATACATACATATATACATACACACACATACACACATACATACATACATACATACATACATACATACATACATACATACATACATACATACATACATACATACATACATACATACATACATACATACATACATACGTACATGCATAGGTTCAAGTCTATGATTAGGCGTATATAGATATGTGAGAAAGCTTGCCAATAGCTTCTGGTGGGTTGGTGAATCTTTCCAGGGATTTCCCACTTTCTTCCTCCACCAGTAATACTGGCCGTCATGTATAGCATATCATGTGCTAAAAAAATGGCGTTAAGCCCCACATCAACAACAACTACACACACAAATAATACTATCGTACAGGTTAGAGAATATTTCATTTGAAGCCAGGTCTGTGGGTAAACAGCACCTATTGCCTTTCCTACAGACATGAGTCCATATTCCATCATGACTAAGCATGCATCACCAAACAATTATGTGAATGAATGAAATCAAGGTACATAGGATTATTTATAGAGAATTATAAATATACACCAGTCAGAACAGATAGTGATATCCAAGGATTCTATAAAATAATATTTGATATTAGTAGGCAGAATTAAAATTTAATACAAATAATACCATCATACAGGTTAGAGAATGTTTAATTTGTACTCTAAGGAGATTCGAACCCAGGTCCACAGGTAAATGGCACCCATCACCTTGCCTGCACACCAATATTGCCACATCATTTTTTGGTAATGCTTGCTTGGTTAAGATAAAATATGGGGTTAAGTGTGTGCAGGCAAGGCAATGGGTGCCATTTACCTGTGGACCTTGGAAAAAAGTTGTAAATTAAGGTCATGGCTAACATGTACATTAATGACATAGAAAAAAGCCTTGTCAACTAAAGAGAAGGCCAACAATGAGGAGAAAGCTATGCATTAAGTGTGCTTGTACCATGGTCAGTCACATTTGTCATCTCTCTTCTATAGCTACTAGAAGTAAAGCTCATTTCATGTGTTTCTAAATAAAATTCCAATCTAACAAAAATGTACTTAACTTTGAAATTATATAATTATAAAATATTGTATTTTCTCTTGTTTTTATTACTTGGTTTCCAGATGAACTAATAGTAGCACAAATATAGAGGTGTAGGATATAACATTTTCAAGGCAAGAAAATAACAAGTATATTGGTGATGACTACATTTCTACATATTGGTGAGGACTACATTTCTACATATTGGTGAGGATGACAGTTCTATATATTGGTGAGGACTACAGCTCTACATATTGGTGAGGACTACATTTCTACATATTGGTGAGGACCACATTTCTACATTTTGGTGAGGACCACATTTATATATATTGGCGAGGACTATATTTCTACATATTGATGAGAACTACATTTCTACATATTGGTGAGGATGATAGTCCTACATATTGGTGAGGACTACAGTTTTACATATTGGTGAGGACTACATTTCTACATTTTGGTGAGGACTACATTTCTACATATTGGTGAGGAATACAGTTGTACATACATGTATTGGTGAGGACTACATTTCTACAAGAGTCCCTGAGTGATATAAAGTGCTCTCCATTACTGATCACTGTCATCTCACCTCTGTCTGCGTGGGTTCAAGTCTAAGATTTTGCAAATGTGGATATGTGAGAAAGCTTGCCAGTAGCTTCTCGTGGGTTGGTGGTTCATTACGCAGATTTCCCAGTTTCTTCCTACACCTTTAATACTGGCTGCCATGTATAGCCTATCGTGTGCTGAAAAATAGCATTAAGCCCCAGAACAACAACAGCAACAACATTTCTACATATTGGTGAGGACTACAGTTCTACATATTGGTGATGTATACATTTATTTTACACTATTACATTTTTGCATGCTGTAAGTATTGTTACTCATTTGTAGTTTCAGAATCTTAAATTCCCTTTTGTACATCGTTTTGTTTCGAATCAAATGACTGATGAGTGCTGTGTGCTTGCTTACATGTGTGAGGGGAGAAAAAAAAGAAATGACCTTCATTCTCCTGATGCCAGCTGGCATTATGATCCTTTCCTTGCTCCATTCCATCATGGGATTATTTTTTTCTGCAAATTATGCCCAAGGATCTCAGACTGTTATAATAAGCCAGTGTGTACTTAATGGGGTTCTAATCAGGGTCCCATCCAAGTGACATCGGGCTTAAACTGAATTGAACCCACCCTCACTCCCACATAGGTAATAGAAGATCTTCCCAAAAACCTTAGCCTAGTTAAGAAGACTAACAGATTCTGCCTTCCTGAAAAAGTGAGAACAGCTATCACACTGTCAGAGATGTGTGAATGGCTTCATGATCAGAATGTACTTCGCACCTGTTACCAAGCCTTGAGTACCAGTTAGTGGAGACCTCTATTATGATGGGTACAGGACATGGATTGATATAAACCCCCATCTAAGTTCTATTGATTAATCCTGTTGGCAATTGGGAGTCAGTGAGATGGGATAAGAATATCATCAACTTCCCTTTCCTAAGTTTCTTGTCACCCCCAAATGAGTTTGCCAAGTAGGCAGCTGAAATGGCCCCTCCTTTTCCTTTTGGGTCCCTAGATTCCCTCACTGTGAGAGGAAGCAAGCTGGTCTTTTGACAATGTAGTAAAATTCTCTCCCTGGATATTTGTACAAAGTCTTTTCATTCTTTTGGACTTTCCAAAAACTTTATCAGGATTATTTTTGGATTTGCTTCTCTAAGATTTTTATTTACAACTTTTAAACTTAAATTATGTCTTACATTTTGCAAAACTTGATTTTGCTACTTTCTGCTATTCAGTTTAAGATAACAGGTGGGCATGGTTGGCAACCTACCCAGATATCTTTTTACTCCTTATTCAGCAGTTTTAATGGGCCAAGAATGTGCCAGGCAACATAAAGAGTAGCTGTACCCACCCACCGCCCTCAGACTTTGAGAGTCGAAAGAGTGAATTTCAATAGGGGCTAGGGCTGGCCTTCAAATTAAAATGCCCACTAGTCATCATAGAATTAAATATATATATATATATATATATATATATATATATATATATATATATATATATCTATATATATATATATATATATATATATATATATATATATAGATATAGATATATATATATATATATATATATATATATATATTTATATATATATATATATATATATATATATATATATATATATAGATATAGATATATATAGATATATATAGATATGATATAGATAATTGTCATGATCTTCAAGTCCTTGTAAAATATATGGACTGACTAACAACAAACAGTTACAGATTGATTTGCTTCTTTCTGGGACTCCAATCTTCAATATTCATTCATACAAGAAAAGTATTCACTTTCAATGTTATTTTGCATGTACCAATTCATGTAGGAAAGTAACATTATAACACAAAGTACCATCATATGACCAAAGTACCAACATAATGTCAAAGTACCATTATAGGACCAAAGAACCAACATAATGTCAAAGTACCATTATAATGCCAAAATACCATTATAATGCCAAAATACCATTATAATGCCAAAGTACCATTATAATGCCAAAGTACCATCATAATGCCAAAGTACCATTATAATGCCAAAGTACCATTATAATGCCAAAGTACCATTATAATGCCAAAATACCATTATAATGCCAAGGTACCATTATAATGCCAAAATATCATTATAATGCCAAATTACCATTATAATGCCAAAGTCCCTTGATAATGCCCAAGATCAGCACTGTTGCTTTTTCTGAAAACAAAATGTTCAAGGGGAGGTAACCTGCACATACATATAATAGTAGGTCAAATAAATGTTGTCATTTAAAAAGCACTGTGCTACAAAACACACGATGAACATTAGATGCACAAAAGTTAATACATTCATAAATCTCATATCAGGTCCAGTGAAAGGTAACAGTCATATGAAGCGAAAAACTGAATTTGTTTTGAGATAGTACAAAAATATTAATTGATTGTTATGGTGTGTACAGTAACAATGAATTTAGACATTTGGCACACTATTATGGTGTGTACAGTAACAATGAATTTAGGATATTTGGAACACTATTATGGTATTACAGTAACAATGAATTTAGACATTTGGAACACTATTATGGTGTGTACAGTAACAATGAATTTAGGATGTTTGGAACACTATTATGGTATGTACAGTAACAATGGATTTAGACATTTGGAACACTATAATGGTATGTATAGTAAAAATGGATTTAGACATTTGGAACACTAATTTTGCAGCAGCTGTTATACTAAGGTAGAAAATGTAACTCAAAGTAACAAGGTGTTTTCTAGAGCTCGAACTTCATGGAGGTAAAATAATGACCCTGATAGCAATGGCCACTGCATGACGATCATTGTCGGTAATTATTTGCATGTTTTTTTGTGTTTGCTCTAAATCATTCAGATCTGATGTAAGTTCTCATAAATTAAGTAATACAAATCAGAACACTAATTAATTTCCCAAAGAACTTAATCATAATATATTAAGAAATAAAAAACAAAATTCTGAATTAGATTGGAATACAAACCACACACGCTTTCATTCATTCGAGTTAGAGAATTTAGGCAGCCTTCTTTCATAACAAAAACTTCATTCCTTGTGACTCATGCTATTTAACAGATTGACCTGAATAATTTTTTTCAACAGAGTGACCCCCAACCTGAATCATACTGGTCAGCAGGTGTCCACTGGCCTGAATCATACTGGTCAGTAGGTGTCTGCTGGCCTGCATCAAATAATATGCCATTTTGTCCATACAGGATATTTGTTGGCCACCATAATAGCCAGTATATAGAGTGACATTTATGAAATTAACAACAAACAAAATTAAATCTATTGACCAGGCAGTGGGTGCATTTCAAAATATTTAGTCCTTCATCAATAGACTGATTCTAATTCTACGAATGTAAATTAATTAATGAATACCTGGATAATCTGAGAGATTTAGAAAGAAACATTATGGCAGCTGTGCTCAACACTTTGGACTATCAGCATGCGTGGTCAGAGTGGTCAGTAAATATCACCATGAATGGTCAGCATGATCAGTAAATATCACCATGAATGGTCAGCATGGTCAGTATATATCAGTATGAATGTTCAGCATGGTCAGTAAATATCAGAATGAATGGTCAGCATGGTCAGTAAATATCAGCATGAATGGTCAGAATGGTTAGTAAATATCAGTTTGAATGGTCATCTGGTCAGTAAATATTAGTATAAATGGTCAGTATGGTCAGTAACTACAGAATGAATGGTCAGCATGGTCAGTAAATATCATCATGGTTTTCTTACTATAAGTAGCAGTAGGAAAATGATAGTATTGGATTTTTTTGTCAACTCAGTCATAATTATTGATGACTGATGTATTTTTACAACAGAAATGTTAAGCAAAAGATTAAATATGAATTTGGCAATAACAATAGTCTTTAACATCCAGGTGCTTAATCCTTGCTAATTAATTAATATCATCATTATAAAAATAATTTATTAGCATCTTTTCTATTTCTATAGCTAATTATATGCATGCAATGAAAAACAATTACTAGACTGATGAATCTATCCATGGAACATCAACACTTTCAAGATTATTTTTCAGGTATTGTTAAAGGAAATGAAATTTAGAATTTTTACACATATTTTCAGGCTAAAAAGGCTATATTTCAATATATAGCATAGTTGGTCACTATTTTCTTCCAGTTACCTCCCTTGAGCCAACCTGATTTCACAGCATGTACCTTACTGAGACCCATTATGTAATCCATGTATAATCAATCAATGCATGTCAGCTTTTATTTTTGATGTAGACTTCAGATGATGATTTACCATTTTCTTTTTCCTACACACAAATTTATGACACATTCTATGGAGATACAATGTATAATTTCAAAGTCAGGGTATATGCAATGTGTTGATGTATCTAATTACATCACTAGATACTTGTGGTTACTTAAGTAAAACATACTTAATAGGATTATGAGCCAAAAACTAAACTTAACTCAGATCCATTGCCACTTGTCATTGAAAGATAACGAAAAAAGTTAAATATGGTAGTGAATGTATGATTGTCTTGGAATATAAGTCAAATTCAGCATGTAAATCAGATATGTTTATGATAGTGAATACATGAAAGTGTCTTGATGTAAAAGTCAGACCTAACATTGAAGTCACAATGTTTATGACTGTGAATACATGAAAGTGTCTTGGTCTAAAAGTCAGAACTAACATTGAAGTAACAAAGTTTATGATAATGAATACATGAATGTGTCAAGAAGATTTGTTATTGATTTTGTTGTGTGGTTTAATGCCATTTTCAGCATGACATAGCCTATACATGGCTGCCATTATAAATGGTGGAGGTAAACCGACAGAGAACCCAAGAAAGAAAAAACTCATGAGAAGCTACTGGCAAGCTTTCTCACATATACACATTGGCTGAGCCCAATCAGATAGGTGAGCAAGATTTGAGCTGATGTCTTGGTTTTTTTTTTTAAATTCAAAATTAGGTTGACAATTATTTATCTTTATTTCTTCTATTCAATGGCTTCATGGAGGTATGGTATGAATAACAGCCTTGATCCCCTATTTTATTTTATTGAACCATACATCAGAGTCAGTCTGTACGGATTTGTAAAGCCTTCATTCCATATTTTATCAGTACATCTCAGTCAGTACGGATTTGCAAAGCACTCATTCCGTATTTTATCTTGCACAGTATGTATGAGTCTAAATGGATTTTAAAATATCTATATTGAGAATTGAGTCTATTCAATATTTTATCTTATTAAGAATCTTGAAACAAAAAAATGAATTATTATACATGTAAGTTAAAACAAAAGATGTAAAAAAACAAAAAATGGAAACCAAGTCAGTGCAACATGAAATATGGGTCACAGCATCCTGCATTCATGATCATGACACTCATCAAGTTGCATCTCCTCATTATGTCTCATGATTCCAGTTATAACAGTGTCTCTTGATTCCAGTTATAACAGTGTCTCTTGATTCCAGTTATAACAGTGTCTCATGATTCCAGTTATAACAGTGTCTCATGATTCCAGTTATAACAGTGTCTCATGATTCCAGTTATAACAGTGTCTCTTGATTCCAGTTATAACAGTGTCTCATGATTCCAGTTATAACAGTGTATCATGATTCCAGTTATAACAGTGTCTCATCATTCCAGTTATAACAGTGTCTCTTGATTCCAGTTATAACAGTGTCTCATGATTCCAGTTATAACAGTGTATCATGATTCCAGTTATAACAGTGTATCATGATTCCAGTTATAACAGTGTATCATGATTCCAGTTATAACAGTGTCTCATGATTCCAGTTATAACAGTGTCTCATGATTCCAGTTATAACAGTGTATCATGATTCCAGTTATAACAGTATATCATGATTCCAGTTATAACAGTGTCTCATGATTCCAGTTATAACAGTGTCTCATGATTCCAGTTATAACCATGTCTCATGATTCCAGTTATAAGTGTCTCATGATTTCAGTTATAACAGTGTATCATGATTCCAGTTACAACCATGTCTCATGATTTCAGTTATAACAGTGTCTCATGATGCCAGTTATAAGTGTATCATGTTTCCAGCTGTGTCTCATGATTCCAGTTATAACAGTGTATCATGATTCCAGTTATAACAGTGTATCATGATTCCAGTTATAACAGTGCATCATGATTCCAGTCGTGTCTCATGATTCCAGATATAACACTGTCTCATAACAGTGTCTCATGATTTCAGTTATAAGTGTCTCATGATTCCAGTTATAACAGTGTCTCATGATTTCAGTTATAACAGTGTCTCATGATTCAGTTATAACCATGTCTCATGATTCCAGTTATAAGTGTCTCATGATTTCAGTTATAACAGTGTATCATGATTCCAGTTATAACCATGTCTCATGATTTCAGTTATAACAGTGTCTCATGATGCCAGTTATAGCAGTGTCTCAAATTTCCAGTTACAACAGGATACAAAAACCTTATGTGGTTATGCGCTAACCTAAAATCTCTTATTGTAAGAAATTAAAATGTGAAATGTAAGTCACAGTGACCTTCTGTTCTATGTGGTAGTAATAGAAATGCAAGCCATTATCTAGTTTAATAATTCTAGTATAAAGGAAGCATAAGAAATAAACTTAAAAGTCAGTGAAGTGTGAAAGGTAGTCAGGTAATCTACAGGGATTGGGAGTTAGAAAACCCACCCCAAAATGTTGTCTAGCAACAATGGTTATCCCATTTAACCCATATATATGTGTTTTATATGCAGAGATGAGGACACATACTAGTAAGTCTGTACATAATATGTACATGTTTTTTATGGGGTGTTGTAGACTCAGATACTAGTAAGTCTGTACATACTATGTACATGTTTTATATGCAGTGTTGTAGACTCAGATACTAGTAAGTCTGTACATAATATGTACATGTTTTATATGCCGTGTTGTAGACTCAGATACTAGTAAGTCTGTGCATAATATGTACATGTTTTATATGCAGTGTTGTAGACTCAGATACTAGTAAGTCTGTGCATAATATGTACATGTTTTATATGTGGTGTTGTAGACTCAGATACTAGTAAGTCTGTACATAATATGTACATGTTTTATATGTGGTGTTGTAGACTCAGATAATAGTAAGTCTGTACATAATAATTACATGTTTTATTTGCGGTGTTTTAGACTCAGATAATAGTAAGTCTGTGCATAATATGTACATGTTTTATATGCAGTGTTGTAGACTCAGATACTAGTAAGTATGTACATAATATGTACATGTTTTATATGCGGTGTTGTAGACTCAGATAATAGTAAGTCTGTACATAATAATTACATGTCTTATATGCAGTGTTGTAGACTCAGATACTAGTAAGTCTGTACATAATATGTACATGTTTTATATGCAGTGTTGTAGACTCAGATAATAGTAAGTCTGTGCATAATATGTACATGTTTTATATGCAGTATTGTAGACTCAGATACTAGTAAGTCTGTGCATAATATGTACATGTTTTATATGCAGTGTTGTAGACTCAGATACTAGTAAGTCTGTGCATAATATGTACATATTTTATATGTGGTGTTGTAGACTCAGATACTAGTAAGTCTGTGCATAATATGTACATGTTTTATATGTGGTGTTGTAGACTCAGATACTAGTAAGTCTGTACGTAATATGTACATGTTTTATATGTGGTGTTGTAGACTCAGATACTAGTCTGTACATAATAATTACATGTCTTATATGCAGTGTTGTAGACTCAGATACTAGTAAGTCTGTACATAATATGTACGTTTTATATGTGGTGTTGTAGACTCAGATAATAGTAAGTCTGTACATAATAATTACATGTTTTATATGCAGTGTTGTAGACTCAGATACTAGTAAGTCTGTGCATACTATGTACATGTTTTATATGTGGTGTTGTAGGCTCAGATACTAGTAAGTCTGTACATAATATGTACATGTTTTATATGCGGTGTTGTAGACTCAGATAATAGTAAGTCTGTACATAATAATTACATGTTTTATATGCGGTGTTGTAGACTCAGATACTAGTAAGTCTGTACATACTATGTACATGTTTTATATGCGGTGTTGTAGACTTGGAAACTAGTCTGTACATTTCTTTATACTCCTTGGATACTCTAAGGCTGTACATGTTTTATAGTCACCTGGATGTGAACGCTGTTACTAGTAAGGATATATATATATATATATATATATATATATATATATATATATATATATATATATATATACACATTTTGTATGTACTGGCTGTAGTATGAACATGTTTTATTTGCATTGATGTGAACTCTAATACTAGTAAGGCTGCATATGTGTATGTTTTATGTGCATGGATATAGACACTGATGCCAACAGGCTAATACAAAAAAATACTGAGATCTGTTAAGTGGAATAGCTTGGATAGGAAGTTGTACTTGGATAGACGGGATCATTTTCATCCTCGTCATGATCAATCCCTCAACACAAGAGGTCATTGGGGCACCACAACTGACTTTACAACTAATTCTCTCCATCTTTTTCTGTCTGTTCTTTACTGCCCTTGTCCACTCATTAATGTTCTCTTCCCACCTCTTTTTCTCCCTGCCTTTTCTTTTGCACCTCTGGACCATGCTTTGCAAGATTGCAAGATTATTTTTGCGAGTCCAGATGATCTTGAGACATAACCATACCACTGACGGTTCATAGGATCCTGCTGTGGACTTCTTCATTGGTTACATGGTCAATGTAACAGGTAACCAAGATCTTTGGGTAGCATCTCATTTCAAATTGTTTTTTGTAGATCTGACGTGAGTATTCATGTTTCACAAGTATACAGAAAGATGGATATGACAATCGAGCACATCAGCCTTATTTTGGAACCAAAAGCAATGTTGGTATCTTTCCATGTTGGTCTCAACCTTGTTATTGTTGCTGTTGTCTGGACAATCCTGCAAAGTAGTTCTGGTTTGGAGCATTCATCTGTGATAATTGATCCCAAATACTTAAAGCTTGTAATTCTTTGAAGCTTCTGTCACACTGACTGTTATTTCTGCACTGATGCCATTGGTGTTGTTTGTCATCAGTTTGGTTTTTTCGGTGCTAATCTCCATCCCGTATGTTGTGGAAGTTGTATCAAGGCACTCAACCGAGTCAGCCAGTTCTTTTTAGTCTCCAGCTAAACCATCAATATCATCTGTGAAGTGAAGGTTGGTGATTGTTCTTCCATCGATGCTGACAGTGTCCTTGTGATCATGCAAGGCATCCCCGATGATCCTTTCCAGGAAAATGTTGAAGAGTGTAGGTGATAGTAAACATTCCTGTCAGATTCCAACTGTTGTTTGAAACCAAGCTCCTCTTCTGCCATTCATGACAGTACTGGTGGCTTTGTCATATAAGTGTTCAACAACCTGTATCAAGTTTGAGCTGATGTTGTTCTTCCTAACAGTTGCCAATAAGGCTGAATGAGATTGAAGATTTATTCTGTGGTGCTCCTTCCTGCTTGGAAACCTGCCTGCTCTTCAGCAATGATTTTCTATGCTTGAGGCTTTAGTCTGTTGAGAATTATCTTGAGCATGACTGCTCAACTGACTGACCAATCTCATGCTTCTGTTGTTTGTTCTGTAGTTTGGGCTCATGGGGAGCATGATGACCAAGGACCAAGTCTATGTGGTGGGCCATTCTCTTGTGTGCTATATCTTGTTGTCGTGGGGAGCATGATGACCATGGACCAAGTCCATGTGGTGCACCATTCTCTTGTGTGCTATATCTTGTTGTCGTGGGGAGCATGATGAATGGATTTTTCATCAATTTCTTTTACTTGAGGGCAATTTGGTACTGCTGGATCTCCTTGGGTCTTATGATTGTACAATTCTGAACAATATTCTATCACTTGAGGATCTCTTGATCTTCTGTGAGACATTTTCCTGATTTGCCATGGATAGTACTAGATTTCCCTTGGTTTAGGTTTTGAGATCTTGCCCAAGTTGATATGCCTTTTTGCTGTCATTTCTTCCCAGACTGTCTTCGATTTTACAGTATTTTCTTTCTATCCTGAACAAAATAAGTGATAATACAATAAAATATTGGGTCCCATTACATGGTACAGATGGACCAGGAAGTGTTATAGAAGAGGTAATAATAAAGTACAGGGGCCCATTACAGGGTATAGTAGGGCACAAAAGTTGTATTAGGATAGCAGGGGTAATACAATAAAGAACTGGGACCTATTATATAGTATAGTATGGCTTGGAAGTTTAGTGGGATAAGGGAGGTAATAAAATAAAGTGGGATAAGGGAGGTAATATAATAAAGTGGAATGAGGGAGGTAATATAATAAAGTGGGATAAGTGAGGTAATTGTTGGCCATTGATAAACACTGACTGCATGTTGATAAAAACAAATAAAATCATGGTGTCTCCAAATATGATTTATTATGTCAAGAAAATCAATTCTAGAGTAGCTTTAACAATCAAATCTGTTAATATGCATTCCAAATATTAAAAGACAACAAGGAATACTTCACTCTGAGGTCAAAAACACTCAAAACAATAAATTTCCAACATAAATCAATGACTATTCAACAGCAAACAAGGCCAGATTTCATGTCAGACATATTAGATTTCAAAATAGTTACTGAGTTTCAATTTAAGAAGGGTTTGCTGAAGTTCTACTGCTGAATCCAGGAACAAGAAGACAGGTTGTTCACACATGCCATGGTGCTAAATACACAATTCTTCATTGCTACATGCTTTATTTGACTTCTGAATAATTTCGTATAGTGAAGAGAAAGAATTTTGGATATCAATATTAATAATAACAGACATTAACATAAATAAAAAAGCACTTTAAAGATCTAAGATTATACATAATTAATGTAATGGAAATGCCACTGGTTTTATGTTGTAATTCATATCACGTAAAGGATAGTTGGTAAAATTCTCTATACATCACGTTTTTGTAACATCTTCTGGCCAGTCAAGTGAAGTAAATCATATTTGTTTATGTAACAAATATTGGTAATTTTAGTAAGAAAATAAGCAAGCAGTTGCCTTCTACAGGTAATTTGGTAAAAATGAATCTACTGAGAAGCACCAGGACCATGAGTACAAAATGGACCATGGTTTTCAAAATGACCAGAACTAAGAAAGGACCATTGGACCATCGCTATAAAAATGACAACTAAGAAACAGACATAAGGATCAGACACCACTCCATTGCATACACTTCTGAACTTCCATCCCAAGGTAAATGCTTCAGAAATTGGCAACATCCTCAAACTGATTCCAACCAAAGTTAATTACTTTAGAAATCTGCAAATGGGTCATTTTTTTTCTGGATGCATATAACAGTCAGACGAAACCTAAAGTGATTTCTATCTTTTCACAAGGAACAAAGTGAAGACATTTTTATAGATGTCACAATGAACAATTTTAAGAAATCTTTAGACGTCACAAGGAACAATGTATAATCATGGTAATGGTGTACAATAGGGTGAAGTTTAAGATACAGATTCCATGTATGAAAGTAAAAGTAATAAATAATTACAAAAGTTAAACATGTAAACTTTTCCACAACGACTGAACAATTATTTCAACTTTAAATGTACAAGCATACAAAAAAGTCAATAAAAACATACAAATGTAAACATACAATAAAATACAATAAAGAGAAAAGGAAATAAGACAACTGTTTAATAAAATAGACATCGGCAAGTTTTGTTACTGATTGGTAAAAACTAAAACCATCTTGTAAACTTTATTCAATACATAGTTTCATATCTCACAAATGTTCCCATGTTATGTTCTACTAGTAAACCTTTAGAAATGCCATTGACATTTGAACCTGAAACATGTTACCGACACAAAATTACCAACATAAAATTGGACTCCATTTACTTAAGAGGATTCTAGTTCAATGTATTGTGTATATGATATGTTTATGGCATGGACTCCATTTGTATCAATTCATTATAGTTTAGTGTACTGTGCATAGAATATGTTTATTACATGAATAAAAAGTAACAGCATGTGAATCTACATTATTATGTATGTGCACCAACCTAAGCGAAAGCCATCTACAAAGTCTGGTTGAGTTGTGTTATGTTGAACTAATGTTTTTTTAAAGAAAGGTTTCTTCATTCAGTCACAGTGACTCAAACCTTTTAACTTTTTATTAAAAAAAATAATACAATTATTCCCTGCACAAAATGCAAGACTTTCTCAAATCATAGTAACCATAGGAGAATAAAAACTAACCCACTGTGAAAAAACTACTTAGAGTATTTCAGAGTGACCTTGATTTGTGACCTTCCAAGCCAAGTGTAACCTATACATTATGATTAGTAATAGCAGATGGTGGAAAACTAAAATATTGTTGTGCAGAAAACAAGCTGATAGATGGACATATGGATGGTCATCATTACACTTTGTTACAGAAGTCCCATCAATACAATCTATCATATAGATGGTCATCATTACACTTTGTTACAGAAGTCCCATCAATACAATCTATCATATAGATGGTCATCATTACACTTTGTTACAGAAGTCCTATCAATACAATCTATCATATGGATGGTCATCATTACACTTTGTTACAGAAGTCCCATTAAAACAATCTATCAAATGGCACGCCATCATTACCCTGTGTTACAGAAGTCCCATCAAAACAATCTATCAAATGGCAGGTCATCATTACCCTGTGTTACAGAAGCCCCATCAAAATAATCTATCGTATGGATGGTCATCATTACACAGTGTTACAGAAGTCCCATCAAAACAATCTATCATATGGATATCTTCCTAAAATGTTGCACATAATTAAATGAGCTGATGTAAGCAAAATTTCAGAAAACCCAAGAAGCTATAAGGACCTTCAATTTAAAAAGAGTTACTTGAGTGACAGTATATGCAGCCAGGGGCTCAGACAAAAAGCTATTGATTTAAGAAATTTAGTCCTGTTAACATTATATATTGTCCTCATCTTCCACTTCTTCTACACGAGAAAACACACCCTCTGTAATGTAGGCTTTCTCGGCATGCTTCGCCATAATTCGGAGAAGAGGGCGGAGTTTCAACCACCACTGATTGTTTGGGATTCGCTTCCTGAATAAGACAAAAATAAATATAATGAAAAGAGGACTAATTTCAAGGTGCTGGAATAGATAAAAACATAGATAATTGATTTTTATATAAATTAGTGTACAATTGTAAAGCAAGTAGTGATAAAATGTGTTATATCAAATGCTTAAATAGCCCAGAGTTAGAACAATTTTCCTGGGTATGTCTGTTATTATATTGAATAGATCATTGATCCAATATCTGTCCCATTGGAAAAGGGCAATCATTTTGAAAGCCCTGCTTCGGATTTTCTGGATTAGTTTCAGTAGGTGTGAAACAATACACCTGTGCCTCGTATCAATAGGATTCACGATATTCAGCCTGTGATATGATACATATCAATACATATAGAAACTGGATGGTCTTTCCATCTTTGGAAAGTAGGCAGTGCCCTTTCATTGACATTCTGGTCCTATTTCCAGCATGCAGACTACCGACATACAGTTATCATACATTTATATGCAATTCTCACTGATGAGAAGATATCGACAATAATTTCAAAAACAGACTATCTGTTGGTTGCATTGAGATTTATCAATGTTATAGGCAATTTAATGGTACAGCAATTTAACTCCCTTTGTTTTGTATGTACATGCTATCAGGCACATGTCTTGTCAAGTAGATGATAAACTACACTTATTTCTGACTGGTGGTTATTGTTTAGTTTGGACTGGATCACAAATGAGAATTTAATAATAAACCTGTAGCGTAGCTTTCAAATCAACCAAAGTTGTCAAGATAAAAATTTCAAAGTAGAAACTGCATGGCCATTAAACTGATGAGTAAAATACTTCATTATACATGTGGAACACATTTGAAATGTATGATGATCATACTTCATTATACATGTGGAACACATTTGGAATGTATGCTGATCATACACACTTCATTATACATGTGGAACACATTTGAAATGTATGCTGATCATACTTCATTATACATGTGGAACACATTTGGAATGTATGCTGATCATATTTCATTATACATGTGGAACACATTTGGAATGTATGCTGATCATACTTCATTATACATGTGGAACACATTTGGAATGTATGCTGATCATACTTCGTTATACATGTGGAACACATTTGGAATGTATGCTGATTATACTTCATTATACATGTGGAACACATCTGGAATGTATGCTGATCATACTTCAAAATACATGTGGAACACATTTGGAATGTATGCTGATCATACATACTTCATTATACATGTGGAACACATTTGGAATGTATGTTGATCATACTTCATTATACATGTGGAACACATTTGGAATGTATGCAGATCATACTTCTGGGTAAAGATGATTAGCATGGATATAGACAGATGAGTAAAATACTTCATTGTACATGTGGAACACATTTGAAATGTATGCTGATCATATTTCATTATACATGTGGAACACATTTAAAATGTATGCTGATCATACTTCATTATACATGTGGAACACATTTAAAATGTATGCTGATCACACTTCATTATACATGTGGAACACATTTGGAATGTATGCTGATCATACTTCATTATACATGTGGAACACATTTGGAATGTATGCTGATCACACTTCATTATACATGTGGAAGACATTTGGAATGTATGCTGATCATACTTCATTATACATGTGGAACACATTTCGAATGTATGCAGATCATACTTCTGGGTAAAGATGAATAGCATGGATATAGACAGATGGAGATAGAGTGCAGACTCAATGGGATATAGACTAATGGACATAAGGTTAAGTGTCAGTGGAATATACACAGAAGGAAATAGGGTGTAGACTCAATGGAATATAGAAAGATTAACAAAGGGTGTAGACTTAATGGGATATGAACAGATGGAGATAGGGCGTAGACTCAATGGAATAGAGACAGATGGAGATAGGGTGCAGATTCAATGGAAAATAGACAGATGGAGATAGGGTGAAGGCTCAGAGGAATATAGACAGATGGAGATAAAGTGTAGACTCAATGGGATATGGACAGATGGAGATAGGATGCAGATTCAATGGAATATAGATGGATGGAGATAGGGTGCAGACTCAGTGGAATACAGACAAATGGAGATTGGGTGCAGACTCAGTGGAATATAGACAGATGGAGATAGGGTGCAGATTCAATGGATATGGACAGATGGAGATAGGGTGTAGACTCAATGGAATATAGACGGATGGAGATAGGGTGTAGACTCAATGGAATATAGACAGATGGAGATAGTGTGTAGACTCAGTGGGATATAGACAGATGGAGATAGGGTGCAGACTCAATGGGACATGGACAGATGGAGATAGGGTGCAGATTCAATGGATATGGACAGATGGAGATAGGGTGCAGACTCGGAGTAATATAGACAGAGGGAGATAGGGTGCAGACTCAGTGGAATATAGACAGAGGGAGATAGGGTGCAGACTCAGTGGAATATAGACAGAGGGAGACAGTGTGCAGATTCAATGGAATATAGACAGATGGAGATAGGGTGTAGATTCAATGGAATATAGACAGATGGAGATAGTGTGTAGACTCAGTGGGATATAGACAGATGGAGATAGGGTGTAAATGCAATTGATATGGACAGATGGAGATAGGGTGCAGACTCAATGGGACATGGACAAATGGAGATAGGGTGAAGATTCAATGGATATGGACAGATGGAGATAGGGTGCAGACTCGGAGGAATATAGACAGATGGAGATAGGGTGCAGACTCAGTGGAATATAGACAGAGGGAGACAGTGTGCAGATTTAATGGAATATAGACAGATGGAGATACTGTGTAGACTCAATGGACTATAGACAGATGGAGATAGGGTGCATACTCAGTGGAATATAGACATATGGAGATATTGTGCAGACTCAATGGAATCTAGACAGATGGAGAATGGGTTCAGATTCAATGGTATGTAGACAGATGGAGATCAGAAGAATACTCAAGCATGGAAGGCATTGGGACTGGCATTATTTGCAGGAGGCTGATGTGATGAACCTTCTCTTGCAGTGTTCACTTATGGCTGACATCACAGAGGCCAGTAGCAAGTGTTACCCCTTCCAGCACCAACTTCTTTATGAACATAATGTAATTTCAAGTTGTAGAGCTTCAACCCTAAAACTGCAAATAAGACTGAAAAGGATGTTCATCTTATTTTTTATTTCATCTGCAAGATGCATTACTTGCTGGACACCATCTTTTAAAAATCTTCTAGTCAACAGTCTGGTCATGAAGATGTTTCACATGCAAAAAAAAATATCTGCATTTAAAATTGTATGAGATACTGCTGTAAATTTAGTCAGGAGCAAAATCAAACAGATGAAAATCCAGATTTTCTGGCACCAATAATTTTTCTGTAGTTGTTGCTTTTATTCTGTAATTCTTGATTTTAATTTTTGTAAGACACAGCAAAATGTCTAATAGTAAGAGTAGTATAGGAAAACCAGGTTTTCAACTCACTTTGTTTTTTTACCCTCCAAACAAGTATAAATTATAGTCCTAAATTATCCCCCACCCCACCCCCTTTTTTTTCCAAAATAAAACAGGGTTTTGACTCACCCTCCCCCACCTCTTTTTTTCCCCCTACTACTACTATGTAAACAGGTATTTTGTAACCAAACAAAACAACAGGTGTTGGAATGTGATAAGCTCTTTACACAGAGGTGACTAATTTGTTAGAACAGCGCATGTGTGGAATACAATTATTCTAAAGACGGCAAACGGGTTTTTACCACAAGATAACAGGATGAAAATTAAACTGTGTATTAGAACGTTTCAGTTAACAAGGTGGAAATTAAACTAGCATTAGAATGAAAATGATATTATTTTAGTTATATTATATCTTAAGTTTAGATAAAATTTTACGTTACTCATATTTTTTTTGATATTTTTTTTCATACTTGCTAACCCTCATTGGTAAAATGTCTGTTAACATATTATCAATAATACGAAATTCACGTAATAAATCATCCATATTATATTTGACTCCTCGTAGGTAAGACCGGATCTGACCAAGTAGTTTCTTGTAAGTTTTAATTGATGTTAAACATCCATGCTTTTTTATCAAAAGTCTTGGTTCTACTTTTTTACACGCCGCTGTAAGTGAAACACCAATACTAGATATAATTAACAAAAAGGGATTTAACGATATCCCACTTGAAATTATACCGGAACTGGTCATTAACAATGGTAGATATGATATTACTCGAAGGATCTTGTTGTAGTATTTGTAACAT
Organism: Potamilus streckersoni; assembly: GCA_016746295.1. NCBI lineage: Eukaryota > Metazoa > Mollusca > Bivalvia > Unionida > Unionidae > Potamilus > Potamilus streckersoni. Next base: position 339,525 of record JAEAOA010001105.1, on the reverse strand, counting down.
TTTTTAACACACCAATGTTTTTTGTGATAATATTTATAATATTGTATTAATGCGTCTACATCTTGTTTTGGAATATCTTTTGAAATATGATTGAAATCAACTATACTTCTTTTCATTATAATATTAGTTCACATAGTCCTATGTTTGGTTAATCCATAATAAGAGCTGGTTGTTCAGCTATAAATTCCAAACACCAGAGAAAAATTGCTAATTGTAAAGTTTTATCAACTGGTTCAAGTACAAATTCTTCTTCAGAATTTTTGTTTATTATTACAGATAATACTCCAGATGAGTCATCATTTGGATGACGAAATAGATATTTGGTAGATATTTTAAACTTTGCACTGCTAAGCACTGACAATCTATCCACACCGGTAACTTCTGCAATATATTTGATAGAATTATTTTTTGGTGTCCACCCAGTATAACCAGTATCAACAGTATACACAATATTTTTAATCTGTTTGTGAGGAATTTTAACCATACTCGTTTTCTCAACAATATTCGGAATTCCACTAATAATATCATTGAGTTCTGTGTTAATATCATTAAATTTTGTGTTGATATTAGCGAGTGTAATGCCAACATTTGATGGACTTCCAAAAAATTCATCTCTAATTTTGTTTATGTTTCTGCGAAAACTTAAAAATGTATTTACATGACTAAGGTACTCATTTTTGAGTGCTGTGATTTCATTATTGATTGAAACGTCCTGATCATTGACGTATTTTTTAGTGGCAGCATCCCCATCCTCAGTTGGGTTTCCAAGATCTGTAATCTTGTTTTCTTTCATAACAATATTCCCACTAAATACATCACCATCTTTTTTAACAAAATCATTAACTGACCTACCAGAATCTTGTATATTACCTAGATTGTTAAAAGTAACGATATTATTAGCAACCGCAGCAGTATTTCGTACAACTACATCTGACAGTTTTACATTACTCGTCTTTAATCGTCCTTCTTTGTCTTGGAAAATGACAACTTCATCTGGATCTACGCTGGCAATATTTAGTAAATTATTAATTTCTTTTTTAAGATGATCAAGTGTTGCATATTTGGATAAGTCACCTTTAAAACTTTTTGTGGATAAATCTTAGTGTTCCAAATTTTGTATAGTAGCTCATTATTTACTATCCTAGATAAAATTATCAACACTAGTTTAATATTATACAAAATGGCAAAATCGTCGATACTAAACTTTGATACAGAGAGACTAGTGAAGCATAAACATAACAATGAACTTCCTGATTGTCATTATCTTATTGTTGGGCGAACTGGATCGGGGAAAACAAATTTGCTTATGAACTTGTTTCTTGGTGATAATTTTAACTACGATAGAGTTTATATTTACACAATCAATCCACAGCAAGATAAGTATGAGTTATTAAGTGAGTATAATAACAAGCTTCGTGATGATCTTAAAGCTGGTGAAGATTTTTTATAATTAGGCAGCCAGAAGATCTTATTCCAGTTAATCAACTTGATGCAGATGAACATAAGATAGTAGTGTTTGATGATATTCCGCTAAACAACATGGAGATGAACAAAATAAGATCATATTTCTCACTGTCACGTAACAAACAGTGTAATTCCGTTTATCTCGCTCAAGGATTTTATAATGTTGACAGGTTTATTAGGCGAAATACGGGTTGTTTTATTTTATTTCCAGGATTGGATAATGTTGACGTTAGAAATATTGCAAGCGAGCAATGCGGTGGCGTGACAAAAGATAAGTTTATTGAACTTTACCGTAATGCTACAAAAGATAAATACAACTTTTTCTTGTTTGATAAACTTACAAATGATCCAACTAAAATGTTTCGCTGTTGTATTAACAGTTACTTACAGTAAAGCGTTTCAATTTTATAAAATTTATAATTATAATAATGGACAAACGAGCAAGATACAGACAACACATAGAAGACCTAAAAAAACTTGCTCAATCTCAGGCATCACTTAAGCAAAAAGTACAAGAAGCACGACGTGGGCAAGTAACTGCTACAGAAACAACAGCTACAATTTTCAAGCCGGTTACTGAAGCATTATTAGGTAAACAACTTGAAACTAAACCACTGTCAGAAGAAGAACTTAAACAACTACAGGAAAAAGGTTTGGTTGGAATTGTTAGAGAACAACAGGAGCAGCTGCTGCAAAACTTGTTACTAGATCTGATGAAGAAAAAAGAAAACTGATTGAGGCACTTACAGCAAATATAGCTGATCCTGCGGTTAGACAAGCAGAAACAGATCGATTGATAAACAATCCGCTGGAACTTGAGCGAAGATTAGCAGAGTTAACAACGCAAGGAATAACAAATATTATAACAAATTTATCAGGAGACATAAAAGATATCAGAGAGGAGCAACAAAGAGTCGGTGATCTTACTGTAAAGTTTATGGAAGTTGGAGATCAAAGACTTCATTTTACAAAAAGAGCAAATGATGAGATAAAAGGTAGTGAATATGATGATTTTTTAAACAAAGAAAATATAATAGATATTAATAATATAAACAAGTGGACTAATGTAGAATATCAAGAAATACTCGATAGATTAGATGTAATATTTAATGACGGAGTTACTGCTAAAGATGAAATAAACACGGTTACAGAGATTGATAATATGATTCCACTTTATGAAAGAATGAGAAACGGTGTCATTGCTCTCACGTTTAAAAAAGCAGCAGAAAATAGTAAACCAAAAGGTTTTGGTAGTGGGTGGGATTTTAGAAGGAAATTTTTTACTTCTGATAAATCTCGTGTAAAAAAATATAGAAAAGAAAAAACAGGAACTGGTGTAAAAGTATTTACTTCAACTACTGAAATGATAGGTAGATTAATGTTATTAATATCGTCAAAGGAAGCTGGGAATGATAGTGTTGAACTTGATAATGAAATCATTGACATACTTGATCATCTAAGATCGAGTGAATTATTAACATCTGACGAATATGAAACTTTACACCGCGACTTAATCGGGGCGACTTAATTTTGTAAAATGATATAATATTAAAGGAATGCAAACAACATTATTACTAAACTCTAGTGAGTCTGCAGAAGATAGCGCAAATTTTTCAGTAAATTATATTCCACCTATAGAACTAGATCCTGCAAAACAATATGAAATTGGATTAATTTCTTGTACTTGCTGGAATGCTATACCTAACGTGAAAAATGATGTTAACGATGAAATGTATTTTACTATGATTACAACATCTCCAATATCTACAACAAAAAAAATAAAAATTCCGCAAGGAGCTTATAATATTGAAGATCTAAACAAGACGATCAAAGAGCTCATAACAAAAGCTAACGGTGTGGCTGATAATTTTGAATTAGCAGCAAATTATAACACATTGCGAACTAGGATAACTTTGAAAAATATAGCAATCAATCTTGAACCAAGAGAAAGAAGTATTGCACAACTGTTAGGATTTACTGAAAAAAACTTACACTGCACTTGATCAGCCTATTACATATGACAGTGAACTGCCAGCAAATATAACAGAAGTAAATACAATATTAGTAAATTGCTCTACTGCTTCTGGCTCTTATACATCAAAAGGTAGCAAAGGTCAAACGATTTACAGTTTCTCACCAGAAGTCCCACCAGGTTCTCTCATGCAAATAACTCCACAACATATTATATATTATCCTTTAAACGTTGAAGATCAAATATCAAGTATAAGGATGCAGTTGACAGATCAATCAGGAAAACAGTTACATGTTAGTAATGAAGTTGTAACTTATTATTTACATCTACGCGAGCAAAAGTAAAAATTATGAAACATCAAATATAATGAAACAAAGAAAAATAGTTTATCGAAGAAAAATAGTAGGAGGATTTTTTGGAAATATATTCACTAAAGTTATTAAAAGTATTCCAGGACTAGCGCGTAAAGTTGCACCAATTGCTATTGACGCGGGTAAAGCTTTTGCAACTGGGGCTGCATCTGCCGCTGGGACTGCGGTGGGACAAAAAATAGCTAATAAAATAAAAGGAGATCCACCGACTGCATCTGAAATAAAACAAGCTATCTCAGAAATCGCTCCAACAAAAGAAACTCAAAAAGCTATGATAACAACAACAAAAAATTATTATCACCAAAGGGCGAGCAGATCATACAAAAATTAATATCTAAAGTAACAATGCCGCAATAAAATTTTATATAATCTAATAAAATAAAATGTCTACTAAAAATTATCTCGAGTTAACAGAAACTTATGACATCGACAACGATGTGACAGAATTCGAGTTTGTTGAGTACCTTGATGAAAATTCTAACGAACCAAATAAAACTGGTATTAGAACCTTTAACACCAGAGACGAAGATGTATTTCTACTGCCACATAAGGCTATGTTAGAAGTTCGTGGTCAGATTATGACAGTAGCCAATCCACCTGCTGCATTTGCAGTTGGAACAGAAGTAGCTCTTATAAATAACGGGTGGTGTTTATTCAAAAGTGCTAGATATCAACTGGCCAATCAAACTGTAGAAGATATTTCAAGTCATCTACAAGTTGCAAGTACAATTTTAAATATTATTTCATTTTCCGACGATTACTCGAGATCAACTGCAACTAATATGATGTGGTTTAAAGATACTGGACGGGGTATAGCTGAATCAACAGAATTTTTAAAGAGAGGCGCTATAGTACATGGAGCTAATGCTGATGAAAATACTGTAATTGTGAGAAATTTTCTCATTGCTAATGCTGCTGCACTAGATATTGTCGCACCTGCTGCAGATGCTAATGCAAACGCTACAAGAGTTTCTCTTAAAGCAGCTTTTAATAATCTAAATATAACGCCACCAGGAGCAGCTGCAGACGGTACTGCAATGTTAAATTTACTTCTTAACACACTTGACGTGAGAAATCCACGTTATAACGAAGGCTTTGCTAGGCGAAGAAAACTTGCAGCAGGATCACGTCAAATTACAATGATGCTTCCGCTAAGCACAATTTTCGGCTTTTGTCGCGATTATGATAAAGTATTCCGTGGAGTAAAACATACTCTTATTTTAGATCGAGCAGACCAAAACGATTGCTTGTTTAGATCTGGAGGGGCTGATGTACAGTTTATCATAAACAAACTCGCTTTGTGGATGCCACGTATAACACCATCAATCACTAAAATGTCAGAATTAAATAGTACGCTTGATAAGCATACGAATAGAATTTACTTTAAGCAGCATAAGGTATATCAGACAGCGGTTCCAAATACTACTGACTACACATGGAGGGTCACAACAACATCAAGCGAACAACTGCCGAGAAATATCTTTGTCGTATTTCAACAGCACGCTCGACGAGGAAACCAACAACAAAATAATGCAATATTTGACCACGCTGATGTCAGACGAATATACGCTAGATTAAATTCAAAGCAATATCCAGAACGAGCTATCGAGTGCAATTTTGCTGATGACGTTAATAAAAATATTTCTCGACCGTACATGTACCTGCTTGACGCAATGCAAAAATATCAAGATGTTGAAGATGGAACTCAAATATCAGCAGAGGAATTTCGTACGCTTTATCCTATATTTCATTTTGATGTTAGTAAACATAACGAGCGAATTGTAGACAGCACAGCGGATATTGAAATCACCTGGACACTTGGGGTGGTTCCAGTAGCGTCGTTGTACGTATACGCATTAGTGATTAGTGATAGATTTATCACGGTAGATTCTATTGGAGGTAAAATGACAGTTCAAGTTTAATCTACAGTTGTTATATAAAATGGCAAAATATATTGTAAAAGAAGTGTATTTGACTGATGGTCAGGTCAAAAAATTAGTAGCTGCTATTGCAAAGCGAGAACAGGTATCATTAAAAATCAATCCTAATATTTCTGATGGTGTTTTAACAAAATTAATGCTAACAAAAAATCAAGTAAAAAAGTATGATCGTAAAAAAACTTTTGTTTTAAATTTGAGTGCTGCACAAATGACAGCGATGGCAAAAGAAGGTGGTTTTCTTGGTCCGGCATTATCAGTATTAACTAGTACAATAATACCTAAACTTTTACCAGTCTTAGGCACATTAGGAATAGCAGCAGCGTCTGGAGCAATATCTGGCGCAACGGAGAAAGCAGTCAATTGTAATGGTATCATTCGTGGAAGTGGAATAAAAAAATTGTAAATTTTATGTAAATAATATATTATAATGCCACAAAAGAAAAAGAAATCACCAACAACAAAAAAAGAAAACAACAGAAACAAAATCACCAACACCAAAGTGCAAATGCATATGCAATCAAACAAAACAAGGAGGAATTATTCCGTTCGCTCCACTTTTGGCGGGACTAGCGGGAAGTCTGCTGCCAAATCTTTTAGGAATCGGACGTGGTCTAACATTACCAGGAACTCGTCGACCCCGTTGAGTAATTTTGATATCATTGATAAGTTAAAAGCAGTTCCTGGATTTCACGGAGTTTATTCTAAAGATGAGCTCTCAGCAATAAAATCACCATCTGCTGTAAGTTCATGTGTTATTAATATACAAGATTTCAATGACGGATCCGGCACACATTGGGTAGCAGTTTATAATAATAATTATTTTGACTCGTTTGGACTTCCTCCAAGCGATGTAATAAAAAAGTATATGAACAAAAAATTTAAAAAGATATATTATTCATCAAATCAACTCCAACCTGTTGGAACATCTGCTTGTGGATATTATTGTATTATGTTTATCCAACAGATGAGCAGAAATGTTAATTTTTTAAAATTTATTTTACAGTTTGACAAGCATCCTTCTCACGCTAATGATGAGATCGCAATTAATTTTATCTAAACTTACAAGTATAATAATGTCAACATACTGTCTCAAGTGTAGAACTAAAACAGAAAATATTAATGAAACAACAGAAAAAACAAAAAACAACAGGATAATATTAAAAAGTTTTTGTGTAGTCTGTGGAAAAAGAAAAAATACATTTTTAAAGAAAACGTCCCCAGCGATAGTATCTCCAGCGACATCCCCAGCGATAGTATCTCCAGCGACATCGCTAGGATCTGGTTATCCTAATATTATTTTAGTCGACGATTAAAAATATAGAATGATATGCAACTGTGATTCTGACAGAGATTTGTGTCTTGAACAAAATAAAATTGTCGCATACTGTCAATGTTGTAACAACAGAGAAATAATAGGGTCAGGTATAGATATACATAAAATTATTGGAAAATTGCCAAAACCAAAAGGCGGTTGGACATTGCCAGGTCATCGGTATACTGGTCCGTGGAATCCGCTAGACCAACAACTAGATGAAAACGACAATCCATTGCCAGGCCAAGAGCCTTATAATCAAGTGGATGCAATAGCAATGCGTCATGATATCTGTTATCGTGATCATGAAAACTCAAAATTAGATTGTGATAAAGTAATGTTAGACGAATTACGTGATATGAAGCCAACAAATCTACGAGAACGTTTTGATAGAAGATTTGTTCAGGGAATGATAGGAGCAAAATATAAACTCGGACTCGGTAAAAAAGTATACGATGATCTTGCAGTCGAGCTGCACAGACCTAAAAAAAAAAGTTTCCACGACGTAAAGTTGTCGCTAATGGTGTAGATGATATCTGGGCAATAGATTTGGTGGATGTATCTAATCTAGCTCAGTTTAATGTTGGCGCTGATGGCGCTCCAAAAAGGTATTTGTTTAATGTTATAGATGTTTTTAGCAAATATGCTTTCAGTGTACCTGTTTCGGATAAGACAGGGACTTCAATGACTGATGCGCTAAAGCAGATAATAACGAGTGTAGAAAGAAAACCAAATAAAATCTGGACTGATCACGGATCCGAGTTTTTTAACAAAAAGTTTGAACAGTTTCTAGAACAAAATAATATAAAAAGGTATGTTACAGGAAACGAGGGTAAAAGCGTTGTTGTCGAGAGATTTAATCGCACGCTAAACGAGAAAATACACAAACATATGACAGCTAAAAACACCAACAGGTACATCGATGACCTTTCTCAAATCGTAAGCGAATATAATAACACGAAACATCGAACCATCAAAATGACACCTAAAAAAGCTGTTAAAAATCCAATATTAGCAAATGAAAACATGTACCGCAGACATAAATTTAAGGTTGGTGATAAAGTTAGAATTTCTTTGATGAAAAAGGTATTTGCAAAAGGATTTACTCCGAACTGGAGTGAAGAAGTATTTGTGGTTGATAAGGTACTTTTAACATTACCTGTAACATATGTTTTAAAAGATCTGGCAGGGGAACCGATTGTAGGTAGTTTTTATGAACAAGAACTACAGAAAACTGAGCAGGATGTTTTTGTTATCGAGAAAGTGATTAGAAAAAAAGGGGATAAAAGTTTAGTCAAATGGCGTGGGTATAGTGATAAATTTAACAGTTGGATCCCAACCAAGCAGATTATGATATAATGCTATTATAAATTAACTCATACTTTTGTTTGACAGATTTGCATTTTACTGGTTTACATAATGATATTAGATACTGCTTACGATCGTTAGAGATCGTCATTAGATTAAAAATCTTGACAAATATGAAATCGAATTTGATATTTTTCTGTCGGCCTGGAATCTTGATATTTAAAAAAGGTTTGATTAACTGCCAGAACAGTTGTTGTTCGGCAACGGTAAAATTAAATTTAATTATTTGCTTAGCAATGTGATACTTGACATTATACCGTTTAGTTGTTGATCTGCTGTAATTAGATCTGTCAGCAACAGTGACTATTTCACCATCATCATCAGATTCATTGTTATATAAAATATCATCTTCACTATAACCAACAGATTTGTCTACGAAATCTTTGGAAAATGTAATACTATGCGTGACCTCATCACTAACGACCTTATCGCTGACGACCTTATCACTAGTATCTTCTTCGTAGAGTTCAGCGAGTCGTTTCATCAAGTCCATTATTATAATATATTTTTATCTAATTTATTATTATAAGATGACTGATGAGATAAAATATCACCAAAAAGTTAATATAGTAAATTATAACGAACTAGCCGAAGCGGTAAGAAAATGTTTGTTGGGTTATAGTGTTGATGTTATTGTAATGCAAGGTGATTCTCATAAAATATTACTAACAGAAGCAGAAAAAGATAAAATTAATGAAAATGCAGTAACAACGTTAAAATTTAATCACGATGATATCATAGCATTTGCTCATCATTGCTTGACTAAAACCGAGCTATCAAATATCATATCTAAAACCAATCCTAGCATTGTATTCTCTTGAAAAAGTTGATTTTGTTGCTCCATCAGCTATAATTTTTACGACTGCGGGATTTATCTTATAATATTTCGCCGCAGCTGAAATCGATTTGAATTCGATCTCCTCATCCGTTTCGAGGTTTTTTGAAATAACAGGTTTTATTGGGCATCTAAAATTAATACCATTACTATTGTTTCCTTTTCTCACATTTTCCTGTTGCGTTACTATCTCCAGATTTTCCAATCGATTATCAGTTTGTATATTATTGATGTGATTAATAACAAGACCATTGGGTATAGATCCATTGAACACCTCATAAACAAACCTATGACCAAGATAACGAACTTGATTTGTTGATGTTCCTCTAACAGTTACCCTGATATATCCCATATTGCTAATAGTACTAAGAACTTTTTTAGTTTTTCTATTTCTAATAATACCGCGATCGTTAGCCTCGTATAAATCAAATACTGGGTGCGGCTGAAACTCATCTTGTAAGGATAAATTTTCAATATTATCATCAGTGACTTTACCATTATAATGATATACACGCTGTCCCTCTGGAATATCATCGCAGAACAACGTGTAAATAAAATCTTTTCTAAATATTGCAATCCTCTCGGCACTATCTCCCTTTACACTAATATTATAACCCGCTGACGTTAATTTGCCAACAGGTATTCTAGTTTTAATGTTAATAACCGAACCAATTACATTTCCAGCGTATAAGTTATACTTTGGGTGAATTTGATAAATCTCTTGCTCACGTGCGCTTGTCAGATTTACTGTCATTATATTATAGGTAATACTTTTTATCTCTAATTGATTTTTAGCGCATGCGCAGTGTGAGATAAAGTTATATTTTGGGTGAACTTGATATGTTTCTTGCTCACATGTGTTTGTTAGATTTGCTGTCATTATATTATAGGTGATATTTTTTATCTCTAATTGATTTTTAGCGCATGCGCAGTGTGAGGTAAAGTTATGTTTTGGGTGAACTTGATATGCTTCTTGCTCACATGTATTTGTTAGATTTGCTGTCATTATATTATAGGAGATATTTTTTATCTCTAATTGATTTTTAGCGCATGCGCAGTGTGAAAAAATTATCAATTAGATATTACATTATAGTATAATAATGTTAAAATTGCGTGATATAGCTAAGAGAAGCTTTATGGGAGAACCTAATAAAATAGCGACTGCTTTTGCAGGTTTTGATAATAGTTATCAGTTTGATAATCAAATTGTTTTAGTAAATTTTACTGCAACTAATCTTTACCACCTATTACAGACAATTGTAAAACGTGAGCTCGAAAAACACAAAAGTATCAGATTATTTGTGCAATATCATGTTATATTTTCAAAGTTAGTTATAACGGAAGAATTAACTAACAAGAAAATTGCAGAACCTTATATGAACGCAAAATCAAGACGTGTTTTGCTTGGGACTGATCTGTTATCACTATCTGATGAAATACACCAAGAAATTTGGAAAAATATAGAGGAATTTAGTCAATTAGGTTCGGGTTGGAAGTTTGAAATGATCAAAGGAATATTGTTTCACACGATGAAATATAATGTATTACGAGGTAGTTCATACGTCGACCTGCCACAAAAAATAAAAAGTAAAAGATGTTGTATAAACATCAAAAACGTAGATAACAAATGTTTCCAATGGCCTGTTCTTTCCGCACTATTTCCAGCAGAAAAAAACGCTACTCGTGTTGAAAGGTATATCAGTCATGTGTCTAGATTAAATTTTAAAGATATTAACTTTCCAGTGGCAGAAAATCAAATACCAAAATTTGAAAAGCAGAATAATGTTTCAATTAACGTTTTCGGACTAGATGAAAAGGAGGACGTATATCCGAGATATATTTCAGAAAAAGCTTCACAATCAACTATAAATTTACTGTACTACAAAAATCATTATGTTTGGATTAAAAACTTTAACGGACTAGTTGGTAGACAGTACAATAAGGATAAGAACAAAAAGTTCTTTTGTTACCGCTGCTTGCATGGCTGTACAAACAATGAAACATTACAAAAGCATTTGCAGTACTGTAGTGATGTGCAAAGAATAACAATGCCATCTAAAAAAGATAGTGTGTTACAGTTTGTCCATCATAATCACAAACTAAAAATTCCTTTCGTCATATACGCTGATTTCGAATGCCTACTTCAACCTGTACTTGGTGTAGAAAATAATCCTAATCAATCGAGTACAAGAAAAGTTCAAAATCATGTTCCGTGTGGAGTAGCGTATAAGGTAGTTTGCTGTACTGATTCTAGATTATCTAAATCTATCAAATTATATCGTGGTAAAAATCCAGCTGTTTGGCTTCTCAAGCAGTTGATTAACGAAGTTGATAATATATTTACTCATTTGAAAAAAGTAACGCCAATGTTGAAATTAACACCTCAACAAGAATCCAATCACGAGCAAGCAGAAATTTGTCATATTTGTGAAAAAGCTTTTGACGATGATAAAAAAGTACATGACCATTGTCATTTGACTGGACAGTATCGTGGAGCGGCTCATAATCAGTGTAATTTAAAATTTCATGCTCCAGATTTTATTCTTCACAATTTTCGAGGATATGATAGCCATATTATAGTAGAAGCTTTTGGTAATCCTGAGATAAAAGCTCATCTAAAACTCGATAACGTCATCAAATGCATCCCAAATAATTTTGAAAAGTACATGTCAGTTACGCTAGGTAAATTACGTTTTATTGACAGCCTGCAGTTTATGGCAGCCTCGTTAGATGAGTTAGTAAAAGGTTGTAGTAAATTTGATAACCTAAGAAACTGTTTTGGAGATAAATTTAATCTACTGGCTAAAAAAGGAGTCTTTCCATACGAATACCTCGACGACTGGAGTAAATTTGATGAAATATCTTTACCTGACAAAGACAAATTTTACTCACAACTTAAAAACGAAAATATAACCGATGACGAGTACAGGTATGCACAAGATATCTGGAAAGAGTTTGATTGTAAGACTTTTGGTGATTATCATGATTTGTACTTGAAAACTGACGTGTTATTATTAGCAGATGTTTTTGAAAGTTTTCGTGAAGTGAGTTATAATAATTATGGACTAGATCCTTGCTGGTATTATTCTGCCCCTGGGTTGTCATGGGATGCTCTGCTAAAGTTTAGCAAGGTAAGGTTAGAATTACTGACAGATGTGGATATGTTCAATTTTATTGAAAAAGGTATCCGAGGCGGTATTAGCGTGATAACAAAAAAATATGCTGAAGCAAACAACAAATACCTGAAACAGTATAATCCTGACCTTCCTTCGAAATATTTAGTTTATCTAGATTGTAATAATCTTTACGGTGGTTCGATGGCAGAACCAATGCCTTTTAGCGGATTTCATTGGATCTCGGTTGATCGATTTCTATCAGAGACAGAAAAAAAGATACCTGACGATGTTTCCTATTTCGTCGAAGTTGATCTTGATTATCCAAATTCGCTACACAAATTACATAACGATTACCCTTTCTGTGCGGAATCGATGGTTATAGATTATAGTTTGTTATCAAAAGAACAACAAGCGTTAGCATCTCCAAGGCAACATTCCATGGTCAAGAAACTAGTACCAAATTTACTTGATAAGAAAAATTATGTTTTGCATTACAAAGTTTTAAAACAAGCAGTCGATGCTGGTCTTGTGTTGAGAAAAGTTCATCGTGTACTAAAATTTAATCAGTCGCCGTGGATGAGAGGTTATATTAACTCGAACACTTCAAGAAGAGCTGTAGCGAAAACAGAGTTTGAGAAAAACTTTAAACTGATGAACAATTCCGTTTTTGGTAAGACGATGGAGAATATTAGGAAACGCGTAAATATTGAAATAGTTAATGATGTCAATCGCAGAAACAAACTTGTGTCAGACGATGATTTTGTGAGCATGAAAATATTTAATGAAAATCTTGTTGCGATACAAAGAAGAAAAACAAATCTAAACCTAAACAAGCCGATCTATGTTGGAGCTGCAGTGTTAGATTTATCAAAGTGCATGATGTACGATTTTCATTACACTTTTGTTAAAAATCAGTGGCCGGCTAGTAGATTATTGTTTACTGATACTGATTCACTCGTATATGAAATCGAATGTGAGGACATCTATCAGGATATGTATAATAATCGACATCTGTTTGATCTTTCCGATTATCCACGTGACAATAAATTTCATGACGACACAAATAAAAAGGTTATTGGTAAGTTTAAAGATGAAATGAACTCGAGCGCTATCAAATACTTTATCGGATTACGTAGTAAAATGTATGCCGTATTGTTAGATAATAATAAAATAACGAAAAAAGCCAAAGGTCTACCTCGTGATTTTGTTAAAAAGTTTATGAAATTTGATGACTACAGGTATGCGCTTGATGGTGGTGTTAGTTTTATGAGAGCTATGGCAATTCGAACTAATCATCATAAACTCGAAACAGATGTCATTATCAAACGTGGATTGTATAATTTTGATGACAAACGCTATTGTGAAAATGGGGTAGATACATTTGCCCTTGGGTATTGTTATGATGATAGATCTATACTCGACATTATCTTTTCCAACTGAAATTTTATCTAAACTTATAAAATAATGTTTGAAAATTTGACAATGACAAATAGCTACAATAGTAACATCAAATATCTAATGATGGACGGTAAACAATTGACAGTTGAATTTAATAATGAAACATCAGGTATATGTTTTAATGGAACATGTGACAAGTTAAAACTTTCGCTCATCAGATCTGATGACAGCATGTATTTCAATTATCTCGAACAATTGTATCAAAAGTTGCTAACGGAATTTAAAAACTTTCACAGCCCCATTAGCCAACAAAACTATACTAAACTCACAATTGATCTCGATCGGTCAAAGGTATATTTTATCAACAAAAAATATCCTCTGAACAAACCAGAAATAAAAGATCTGTTTGAGTCCCGTCGCTGTGTGAGTGGTAAAGTAAAATTTAGTATCTATAGTCGTGATAGTGAAATATTTTTAATATCAACAGTTGAAACATTAATCATTGGTAACGAGATATAAAATAATATCATTTTCATTCTAATGCTAGTTTAATTTCCACCTTGTTAACTGAAACGTTCTAATACACAGTTTAATTTTCATCCTGTTATCTTGTGGTAAAAACCCGTTTGCCGTCTTTAGAATAATTGTATTCCACACATGCGCTGTTCTAACAAATTAGTCACCTCTGTGTAAAGAGCTTATCACATTCCAACACCTGTTGTTTTGTTTGGTTACAAAATACCTGTTTACATAGTAGTAGTAGGGGGGAAAAAAAGAGGTGGGGGAGGGTGAGTCAAAACCCTGTTTTATTTTGGAAAAAAAAGGGGGTGGGGTGGGGGATAATTTAGGACTATAATTTATACTTGTTTGGAGGGTAAAAAAACAAAGTGAGTTGAAAACCTGGTTTTCCTATACTACTGTAAGACTATTACAACATGGGGATGGGGCCCAGAGTGGCCGAGTGGTCTAAAGCGCTGTCCGTTACGGATCACTGCCATCTCACCTCTGTCTGCGTGGGTTCGAGTCTAGGATTCGGCGAATGTGGATATGTGAGAAAGCTTGCCAGTAGCTTCTCGTGGGTCGGTGGTTCTTTCCGGTGATTTCCCGGTTTCTTCCTCCACCATTAATACTGGCCGCCATGAATAGCCTATCGTGTGCTGAAAAATGGCGTTAAGCCCAACCAACAACAACAACAACAACAACAACATGGGGTTTAATATTCTTCTGAGACTATTACAACTTGGTTTCATAACCAAAGAAATAATATGGAATATATTAAATTCTTATCTCTCAGGATGATCCTGTGTTGTGCCATCACTATTAAGAAAATAGGATCCCATGCTGTGCCATATATCCGACTATAAGAATGGGATCCCATGTTGTACCATAGATCCAATTATGAAAATGACATCCCATGTTGTGCCATATATCCAATTGGGATCCTTTTTTATGCCATATATCCAATTGGGATCCTGTGTTGTGCCATATATCCAATTGGGATCCTGTGTTGTGCCATATATCCAATTAAGAAAATGGGTGAAAATAGTTCTCGTTTAGTGACTAGTGCAATTGGAAAAGATCACATAATTTTTGCTTGCTTTTATATAAACGATCACTAAAGCACTAAAAATTGAATAATTGGCACACCTGTAAGAGATTAATGGGATAAGATCAAGCCTATTTACTTACTGTCTGCTATGTGCATATCCCACATGGGTGTATCTTTGCTGAAACCCTACCATGGGTATTACTCTCTGAGGCAGATGTAGCAGAAGGGTTTAAAAATATCTCTATAGTTTTAACAATAAAGATCTATACTTATTCATGAAAAGGAAAGAGCAGCTGAAGAAATTCTCAACTTTTATAGTATGATTGTACATTTTTTACTTGTTGTATGCATGAAAACCATGTCACAAGGTACCATATGAAAACCATGTAAACAGGAACCATATGTAAACCATGTAAACAGGTACGATATTAAAACCAAGTAAAGAGGTACCATATCAAAACAATGTAAACAGGAGGTACCAATGAAAACCATGTAAACAGGTACACCATAAAAACAATGTAAACAGGTGAACAATGAAAACCATATAAACAGGTACCATATGAAAATCATGTAAAAAGGTATCCTATAAAAAATAGTGAATTTGCAGTATTTGTAACACCTAATGCCTGCTTAATGTTCAGTGAAAAATGTATGATTGCCAACCAAGCAGTAAGAAAAATATTTATAAAAATCATATGTTTAGTGAAACTGGGGGTCCTTCTGATGTAATTATAAACTGGAGGTCATTATAATATAATTATAAACAGTCTTTTAATCTTAAATAAACAGAAGTCTTGTCAAGATGTCAATATATATATATATATATATATATATATATATATATATATATATATATATAATTATAAACAGTCTTTTGATCTTAAATAGACAGAAGTCTTGTCAAGATGTCAATATATATATATATATATATATATATATATATATATATATATATATATATATATATAAAAAATCCTTTCAAGAGGAAAAGTATAAGGCTATATGACTTTACTGTATCTAGTTCCTGTCAAGCCAACTCCGATGCAATTCCTGACAACAAGCCAAGCAAGAATTTTTCTGTATGTTATTCCTCAATTCTCTTTCAGAGAAATAGTTATGGTTTGTCATCTGTAGTGAATGATACCAAATGTTTCAGTGGTTACAATTTGTTTCAGAACCTATGAACAATTCATGAGTCATAATTTAAAAAAAATTAAAATTTTCCCCACATGGTAATTACTTTTCACAAATTTAATGTGACGTACTCAAAGTTTTTTTCCTTCTTTAGTTCTTCAACTGGGGTGAATGTAAGATGGTAATTACTTTTCACAAGTTCAATGTGACTTACTCCAAGTTTGTTTCCTTCTTTAGTTCTTCAACTGGGGTGAATGTAAGATGGTAATTACTTTTGACAAATTCAATGTGACTTACTCAAAGTTTGTTTCCTTCTTTAGTTCTTCAACTGGGGTGAATGTAAGATGTCTTTTCTGCATACCCAGCAGTACAGCTGTACTTGGGGATGTTGCCTTCAGCTTGCCTGTCAAGAAAAAGACACAAAAGTTTGATCACATCAATAAATATTTTGTATCTTTAGGCCCATCACAAATATTTTACATTATTCAATCAATCAATTAATAACATAACTGACATTACTTTGAATCACTGACCAATATAACCCCAGGTGACTGGGTGGTCCAAGGTCAACGTCCCCAGATGGCTGAGTGGTCCAAGGTCAATGGCCCCAGGTGACTGAGCGGTCCAAGGTCAAAGACCCCAGGTGACTAAGTGGTCCAAGCTCAAAGGTGACTAAGTGGTCCAAGGTCAAAGGTGACTAAGTGGTCCAAGGTCAAAGACTCCAGGTGACTAAGTGGTCCAAGGTCAAAGGCCCCAGGTGACTAAGTGGTCCAAGGTCAATGGACCCAGGTCACCGAGTGGTTCAAGGTGCAAACCTTTACAGATCACTCACAACTCACAGCTGTCCACATGTGATGACCAAGATAGGTATGTGAGAAAGATTGCCATGTGCCAGGGGTCCTTTCTGGGATCTCTCTCAACCAAATATACTTATGCCATGTATAGTCTAATGAAAAATGTCATTATACCCAGACAATGGTATCACTTGGATAGGTGATAAAGTTTGCTAAATAAAATCTGGATGATGTTTATGCTGGACAAAAGGTCGGCCAGGAGGCCAGTGGGACATTATTGTTTTGGTTTAACAATCTTCCTTACAGTAGGACATTGTGACATTAATATAGTTTCCACTTCCATATAAATTATATAAGTCAAACCTCTTATTAATATGAATAAATTCATGAGATAAATTTTCAACTTGTTTCCTTGGAAATGTATCATATTACCATTTACTAAGGAATGTAGGTCTAAGATATAAATGTATCATAAACTGCTGCTCTGATTAGAAACTAAGGAAATGTATCATATACTTCTGCTATAAATATCAATGACAGAAAGTAGGCCAAAGATAGAAATGTATTATATACTGCTGTTATAAATAGAAACTAAGGAAATGTATCATATGCTGCTGCTATAAATAGCAATGAAGGGAAGTAGGCCAAACAATTGTATTATACACTTCTGCTATAAAGAGAAACTAAGGAAATGTATCATATACTGCTGCTATAAATAGAAACTAAGGAAAATAGGTCCAAGATGGACAACCACATACTTACTCTATTCTGATGCATCATTCTTATTTTTTTTAAAAACATTCTCAAATTTGTATGATTCTTGTGTTTAATGAAATGATAATAAAAACAACAATGACAGCCTTTAATTACTTTCTTCTTTGTGCCAAAATTACACAATCCACATACAAGCTTTGGCTATCAGCAACTTGAATAAAATAATTTCATTACCTTAAGGTGATAAATATTGGACTTTTATCACTATTTTAAGTACTGACAATCCCCAACATCAATAGAATAGTTTCATAAATCTGGAAGGTGATAAATATTGGACTTTCAATGCTATTTACTTTGCTACTTTTAATTGAAAACCATATCATTTAACATTAATCCTGACTTTCATGACGGTCATCTAGACAAATAAATAATCTCTCTAAACAACTTTTCTTATGTGACTATAATGAAAGACTTTTTCATCTAGACAATAAAATGTCTCCATACACTTCACATTTCACTAAACTGAAATACATTTGTATCTAGTCAAATACTGTATCTCTTAACATTCTTCATATTTCACAAAAATGATGGACTTTTTTATCTAAACAAATAAATATATATATATATATACACTTCATATTTCACCATAATGAATGATATTTGTATCTAGACAAATAATGTCTCTAAACATTCTTCACATTTCACTATAATAAAGGACTTTTTATCTAGACAAATAAATATCTAAAAAATATGTTTCATATTTCACAATAATAAAGGACTTTGTATCTAGACAAATAAATATCTATAAAAATGTTTCATATTTCACTATAAAAAAGGACTTTTTATCTAGACAAATAAATATCTATAAAAATATGTTTCGTATTTCACTATATTAAAGATTTTTCAATTAGACAAATAAATATCTATAAAAATATGTTTCATATTTCACTATAATAAAGGACTTTTTACCTAGACAAATAAATATCTATAAAAATGTTTCGTATTCACTATATTGAAGGTTTTTCAATTAGATAAATAAATATCTATAAAAATATGTTTCGTATTTCACTATAATAAAGGACTTTTTATCTAGAAAATAAATATCTATAAAAATATGTTTCGTATTCACTATATTAAAGGATTTTTCAATTAGATAAATATCTATAAAAATATGTTTCGTATTTCACTATAATAAAGGACTTTTTATCTAGACAAATAAATATCTATAAAAATATGTTTCATATTTCACAATAATAAAGAAATTTTTATCTAGTCAAATAAATATCTATAAAAATATGTTTCGTATTTCACTATAATAATTTTAAAGGACTTTTTATCTAGACAAATAATGTCTCTAAATTTTCTTTAGAAAGACCCTGAGTGGCCGAGTGGTCTAAAGCACTTTCTGTTATGAACCACTGCCATTTCACCTCTGTCTGTGAGGGTTTGAGTCTAGGATTCAACATATGTGGATTTGTAATAAAGCTTGCCAGTAGCTTCTCGTGGGTCGGTGGTTCTTTTCTGGGATTTCACGTTTTCTTCCTCCACCATTAATACTGGTCACCATGTAAAACCTTTCGTGTACTGAAAAATGTCATTAGGACCACTACTACAACAACAACTTTCTTATTTCATTATAACAAAGGACTTTTTATCTAGACAAATAAATGTCTCTAAACACTTCATATTTCACCATAATAAAGGACTTTTTATCAAAATAAATATATAATGTCTTCAAACACATCATATTTCACCATAATGAAGGACTTTTTATCTAGACAAATAAATGTCTCTAAACACTTCATATTTCACCATAATAAAGGACTTTTTATCAAAATAAATATATAATGTCTCTAAACACTTCATATTTCACCATAATGAAGGACTTTTTATCAAAATAAATATATAATGTCTTCAAACACATCATATTTCACCATAATGAAGGACTTTTTATCTAGACAAATATCTATAAAACCACTCTTCATATCTTACCATAATGAGGGACTTTTAATCTAAATAAATGTGTCTCTATGCACTTCATATTTCACAATACTGAAGGACTTTTCATGTATGCAAATAAATGTCTCTAAACACTCTTTATACTTCACTCTAATGATGAACTCTTTATGAGATGAAGCACAGATGTCAGTTGCTGTGATGTTTAAATAAATAATATCTTTAAACATTCAGCATCATGAAGGTCATTCATATCTAGATAAATATAATCTGTCTATAAAAACTCTTCATATTTTTTACAGATATCTAGATAAATATAATCTGTCTATAAAAACTCTTCATATTTTTTACAGATATCTAGATAAATATAATCTGTCTATAAAAACTTCATATTTTTTACAGATATCTAGATAAATATAATCTGTCTATAAAAACTCTTTCATATTTTTTACAGATATCTAGATAAATATAATTTGTCTATAAAAACTTCATATTTTTTACAGATATCTAGATAAATATAATCTGTCTATAAAAACTCTTCATATTTTTACAGATATCTAGATAAATATAATCTGTCTATAAAAACTCTTCATATTTTTTACAGATATCTAGATAAATATAATCTGTCTAAAAAGCTCTTCATATTTTTTACAGATATCTAGATAAATAAAATCTGTCTATAAAAACTTCATAATTTTTACAGATATCTAGATAAATATAATCTGTCTATAAAAACTCTTCATATTTTTTACAGATATCTAGATAAATATAATCTGTCTATAAAAACTCTTCATATTTTTTACAGATATCTAGATAAATATAATCTGTCTATAAAAACTCTTCATATTTTTTACAGATATCTAGATAAATATAATCTGTCTATAAAAACTCTTCATAATTTTTACAGATATCTAGATAAATATAATGTCTATAAAAACTCTTCATTTTTTTACAGACACTGAGATAAAAAAAATCTGTCTATAAAAACTTCATATTTTTACAGACACTGAGATAAATAATCTGTCTATAAAAACTTCATATTTTTACAGACACTGATATAAAATTTTCAAAATCAAATATCCTATACTTTAGCTCTGATAATATTTTTACTGAGATAAAGGTATCTACAACCAATGTCCAATAATTTTAATGAGATTGAGGTATCTACAACTAATGTCCAATAATTTTAATGAGATAGAGGTATCTACAACTAATGTCCAATAATTTTACTGAGTTAAAGGTATCTACAACTGATGTCCAATAATTGTAATAATAGAGGTATCTACAACTAATGTCCAATAATTTTAATGAGATAGAGGTATCTACAACTAATGTCCAATAATTTTACTGAGTTAAAGGTATCTACAACTAATGTCCAATAATTTTAATGACATAGAGGTATCTACAACTAATGTCCAACAATTTACCCAGATAGTCATTTTACAGACAGAGATAAAATTATCTCCAATGAATGTCCCATACCTCTGACTGTATTTTCAATAATCTTCTGGATGATGAATTCAACTGCCTTTGCAGCCATTTTTGTGCCATAGTTTCTGTCAAAGGGGGTTGGAACTCCACCTTGTTGCATGTGACCAAGAACATTTTTTCTGCATGTGAACACTCCTTTGGCCTCCTCAGAGAAAAGCTGGTGGATAAAATCTGTTGTGTAGTTGGAGTTAGCATTTTCATTTCTATGGACCAAAAAAAAAAAACAACAAAGAAAATGACAGGTTCTGACTGAAATATTCAAGAAAGGTAATTTATTAAAAATGATTAGGGAATATTTTTCCTAATGTATTTTTACTGCTGTATATGACATCAATAACATTCTACTTTTTAGCAATTCACGATACAGCCTTACTGTGGTTCAACAGGACAAATCATGTCCCCAATTGGAATACACTCCAGCACTGTTGATCTATGTTGTGGTGTTCCACAGGGGTCTGTTCTTGGACCTTTTCTCTTTATTCTATACACTCAGCCACTCTCAAGTGTTATAGATCATTATCAAGTTTCTCACCAATTGTATGCTGATGACACCAAACTATAGAAATCTATCCATCCAACTGAAGCTGATGCTACCATCCAAAGTGTAGAGGAGCATTTCTGATGTGAAATCATAAATGACATGTAACAAGCTTCAGATGAATGATGATAAACCTTAAGTGATCCTGATTACCATACAAAGACTTTCTAATTCTCATCCATTACCTCTGACAATAAATATCAGCAACACCAACATTAAATTCACATAGAATGAAACGCTGGTGTTACTCTCGACAGAACTCTCTCGATGTACCAATGTGTCATGAACTTATACAAGGCTGCAAGAATCTTTCTATTGATGCCACTAAAATACTTGTGTGTTCCTTAGTATTTTCAAGACTGAACTATTGTAACTAAATTCTGTCTGGTTCATCTCAATATCTATGCTAGAAACATCAAAATGTTCCAAACACAGCTGCTTGCATCATCCTTTGAGTACCACAATCAGATCACTCCAACCCTCTGCACTGTACCCTACACTGGCTACCTATTTGATCCAGAATCAAACCTAAAATTTGTTCTCTGTGCTATGTTTTACTGACAGGTTCCAGTCCAATATACCTATCCCACCTCATCCATGTGTACACACCAGCATGCTCCTCTTTTGACACTTGTATTCTCATTATTCCCACATTCTTTGCATACCAAGGCCCAGCCACGTGGAAGGAATTGTCTACTGAACTTACACATAAAGACACAGTGATCTCACCTATTTCAACTGCAAGAACAGACTTAATGACCTAATATTATTTTACCTTCAATATTTTCATCATGTTTTCTGTTTTTCTAATTTCATGGTGTTTTTTTTTTGTAATCATATCATTATACATGTTTGTCTAATGTTGTAAAATGCTTAGAGGTTCAAAAGATTAGACACTATACAAAGTTTTCATTATTATTATTATTATTATTATTATTATTATTATTATTATTATTATTATTATTAATGTCATATAAAGCAGTAATACTAAGTATTAGTACACTATCCTTTCAGGAAAGTCTCATATAATAATAATAATAATAATAATAATAATAATAATAATAATAATAATAATAATAATAATAATAATAATAACCTTTCCATTGCCATTGAAATAACATGCTCTCAGATTGTTTACATAATGAAAAACAATGTTAACATACTGTTATCTCAAAATGTAATATTTGCAAATGCTGTGTTCATAAAATCAGGATCGCTCATTTAAATATTTTGCAGTAAAATTACTTAAAAGCTGAAACATTAGGTGCTTGTTTATTATCATGCTACAAACTATTTCATTGAAGTAACCAGTATAAGCAAAATAAAATATTTAAACACTGTATGAAAGTTTGGTGTATACAAATCATTCTTTGCACTTGACCATGTGCTTCTTGTTCCTTTACAAACTTTAAAAAGAGACTAAAATAAAATACCCTGGTGCTAAATTACTTGAGATCTTGAAAAAAAGAACAACTTAAAACATCTAACCCTTTTTCGAATTCCTGCTTTATTAGATACTTTTCGTAAATAGGTTTCAAGAACAACTTCATGTTTCTCTCAATTGTAGAACCCCATCAGACACAGAACTAAAGAAAGGTTTTCTCTTTGAATAAGAAAAATAAGGTTAGCAAAACTGCCAGATTTCTTTATTGCATGGATTAGAAATTCTATGATACTTAATTAACCCTTAGAGTGGTGTATGCACTGATGGATGACAACATATTATAAGGTATATACATGCCTAATTAACCCTTAGAGTGCTAGATACATTAATAGGTGATAATATATTAAAAGTTATAAGCATGCCTAAATAACCATTATAGTGATATATACATTGATGGGTGACAATATATTATAAAGTATATATTTAACTAATTTAATCCTTCAAAGTACTAAATACAATGCTGGATGATAATATATCATAAGGTATATACATGCCTAACTAACCCTGAGACTGCTACATACACTGATGGGTGACAATATATTATAAGGTATATGTGTAAAGTACTAAATACAATGCCTGATGACAATATATCATAAGGTATATACATGCCTAACTAACCCTGAGAGTGTTACATACACTGATGGGTGACAATATATTATAAGGTATATGTGTAACTAATTTAATCCTTCAAAGTACTAAATACAATGCTGGATGACAATATATTATAAGGTATATACATGCCTAACTAACCCTGAGAGTGCTACATACACTGATGGGTGACAATATATTATAAGGTATATGCATACCTAATTTAACCCTTAGAGTGGCATATACACTACTCCCTCACCATACTACACTCTAATAACTCATGGACAAAATTAGCACACAGAGGCAGGTGTGGATCCCACTGACCCACTTATAACATGGAGGTAGGTGGGGATCATAATGGCCCACTTATACCATGGAATCGTGTGGATCCCAATATTTTGTGCAAAACAAATGCCAATGTTTACTGAATGTAAATAAAACTGAGATCAAAACTGATAAATGAAAACCAAATATACTGCACATTATCATAAGAAAAACAAGCTATTAATGTCCAGAAATTTGACTCAACATCAGGAAATTAGGATTCTATTAAGTCCTATTTTTTCTTGATAAAAATAACTGTCATGACACTGTAAATAACAATATGCAACACACTTTATATCAAGTGGAACGTTGCTAATGCCAACAGGTTGAACTGTAACCATCTATGCTGTACATAAAAATATGTCATCATCCATTATTTTATGACAAATTAAACATGTACATATTAAAATTAAAATTTATTTTGTACCATGGGATCTTAAAATATGGTGATGTTATACAGAATTTACATTCACCGAATTTCATTAGCACTTACCTAAGTATCAAACCTCGTTGTACGCCAGCACTCAAAATTTTGTCCTTCAGGTGAAACACATCATCCTGAAATAAAGATTAGTCAGCCATTGTCAATACGCTAATCTTTTAGTTTGAACCTTGTACTGACCATCCATTTAGGAGAGAAGCAAGATTTACAATATGGCCATTGCAAAAACAGTGCACTTTCATCTGGAACCAATAAGACCATGTGACCAACAAGACCATGTGATCAATGTGTAGTTTCAAGCAATCCTTCAAGTAGCTAAAATAAACATGTGCTAACAGATGGAGGGATATCAAACAATACATAACAGAAAACAGACGACATATAATTCTCATTAACTCTTAAGAAACAATAAATACTTATGAAAATGTAAAACGATAGGCACCATAAATCTAGATTACTGCAGTATAACTCACTAACAGTAAACTGAAAAAAAATGACTGTGACTGAAAATAGATAATAAACACTGGTCATCTCAGTCCAAAGAATTTTCGTGTGATTTTAAATGGACCAATGGATATAGGGTTATTATTAATTACATTAATCATGTGATTTTAAATGGACCAATGGATATAGGGTTATTATTAATTACATAAATTTTGATGTGATTTTAAATGGATCAATGGATATAGGGTTATTATTAATTACATAAATTTTAATGTGATTTTAAATGGACCAATGGATATATGGTTATTATTAATTACATATGTTTTCATTTGATTTTAAATGGACCAATGGATATAGGGTTTTTATTAATTACATAAATTTTCATGTGGTTTTAAATGGACAAAATGAAGTGGGGAGAGGGTTATTAATTAGGTACTTATTCATGTGAAATTGAAGTCAGCTTCACGTTCCTGGCTTGCTTAAATTAAATTTTGTTTATGATGTCCACTATTTCACCCACTCCAACTAGAAGCGTGACATGTTCTGGACTGCCTGATGAGTGGTTTTATCTGAGCCAAAATTTTGCCCACTCCAAATGGAAGTGTGACCACATCTATTGGACTGCCAGATAGGTGATCCAGCTATGCTTAATGCATTTGCTTTTTGCATCACAAACTCAAATGAACACAATGCTGATTCTGATTGGCCATCATAAGATGTGCTGGAAAATGAGAATAGTCATCTGTGGAAAATGAGAATAGTCATCTGCGGAAAATGAGAATATGTCATCTGTGGAAAATGAGAATATGTCATCTGTGGAAAATGAGAATAGTCATCTGTGGAAAATGAGAATAGTCATCTGCGGAAAATGAGAATAGTCATCTGTGGAAAATGAGAATAGTCATCTGTGGAAAATGAGAATAGTCATCTGTGGAAAATGAGAATAGTCATCTGCGGAAAATGAGAATAGTCATCTGTGGAAAATGAGAATAGTCATCTGTGGAAAATGAGAATAGTCATCTGCAGTAAATGAGAATAGTCATCTGTGGAAAATGAGAATAGTCATCTGTGGAAAATGAGAATAGTCATCTGCAGTAAATGAGAATAGTCATCTGTGGAAAATGAGAATAGTCATCTGTGGAAAATGAGAATAGTCATCTGCAGAAAATGAGAATAGTCATCAACGGTATGTACTGTGAAATTAAATTGTGGTAGGACAGATCCTAATTTGACATAATGTACTATGAAATGTGAATATACAGTTTGCATTCAGCATGTCATAAAATAGATTCTAATTTAACAGAATCTACTGTGAAATGAGGATGTGTACAATGTTTGCTTCATATCAGTGGTAGGTTAAAAAGTATAGATCCTGATTCACTGATATTTTATACACTGACAGATCTGGGTCCATTTTGTTTGATGTATCCCTAACTGAAGTAAATATATTACACTGAAAGAAATCTTTCAACCCCTTGGATCTGTAGTTTCCTTATCAAAAGCAAAATATATAATACCATAAGTAAATATTACTTACCCTCAGATCTGTAATAGTGAATGGTTCCTCAAAAATGTAGGCAGCATCAGCACCACCTGCAACACCTGCTAGGGTTGCTAAGTAACCACAGTAGCCACCCATGGTCTCCACAATGAATACCCTTCTCTTTGTTCCAGTGGCACTTTGTTTGATCCTATCACAGATCTAATAAAAAAAATTAAAAACATTACTTTAAAACTGAAGATAAAGCAAGGAGAAAATATGTATGACATGTTATGTGTTGATGATAGCACTAATTAGAAATATAGCAATTATTGTCATCTAATACAAAGGTATGTGGACTTCCATAGTGAACAGGAGAAAAGATGTAAGTGTTCTTGATGCTGACAACGATGACAATGATTAGGATGGTCTTGGTTGTGGTAATAGTAGTGGTGGTGATGCCAGTGATATACTCACATCCGTAATCTCATTTAACGCAGTGTCAGCTCCAAGGCTGAAGTCCGTTCCAGGTACATTGTTGCTAATTGTACATGGAATCACCACCATTGGAATACAGAAAGCTTCATACTTTGACCTGGCTTCTGCCATCTGAAGAGCACTGTGGTAGGCCTGCAAAAGAAAAATTAGGGAAGGTTGGTCATGAGAACTGTATGCATTCTATTGAGTCATGGCTCCGTAATATGAAGGGCACTGTGGTAGGCCTGCAAGGAAGAATTAAGAAGGGTTGGTCATTAGAATTTTATCCATTCGATCAAGGCCTGGCCTCCACCATCTGAAGGGGATGATGCTTGGCTCTCAAGGAAGAATTAACAAGGGATGGTCATGAGAATTTGACATTCTAAGGCATCTGTAAGTGTTATATCATTAGCAAAATGTTATAATCTACTGCAGATAAATCACAATAAACGTTTCAAAATTGCAATGACAATGCGATGTTTATCACTATATCATTAGCATGCTGTCGATAAAATAATAAGGTCTTGGGGACATCTTTTTCAAAGAATTCTCAAAGGTTCGCTCCCTAAACTAGTGTTAGCTTTTATTTTGATTACCATATCTTAATAAAGTTAGCAACTAACTATTCCGAATTTGCCAAGTACATTTCTTTTATTACATGTGAACCATGTCCCTTATACTCAAAATGTTTTATTACATGTGAACCATGTCCCTTACACTCAAAATGTTTTATTACATGTGAACCATGTCCTTTACACTCAAGATGTTTTATTACATGTGAACCATGTCCCTTACACTCAAGATGTTTTATTACATGTGAATCATGTCCCTTACACTCAAGATGTTTTATTACATGTGAACCATGTCCCTTACACTCAAAATGTTTTATTACATGTGAACCATGTCCCTTACACTCAAGATATTTTATTACATATGAACCATGTCCCTTACACTCAAAGATGTTTTATTACATGTGAACCATGTCCCTTACACTCAAGATATTTTATTACATATGAACCATGTCCCTTACACTCAAAGATGTTTTATTACATGTGAACCATGTCCCTTACAATCAAGATGTTTTATTACATGTGAACCATGTCCCTTACAATCAAGATGTTTTATTACATGTGAACCATGTCCCTTATACTCAAAATGTTTTATTACTTGTGAACCATGTCCCTTACACTCAAGATGTTTTATTACATGTGAACCATGTCCCTTACAATCAAGATGTTTTATTACATGTGAACCATGTCCCTTACACTCAAGATTGTTGTGACAAAAGCTCAGCTGGCCATAATTCTGATACAATATTTGGATAAACATAAAATTAACGTTATAAAAATTTTAACAATTTTAAAGTAGCATCATCCAAAATTTGTATCTTTCATGTTCAAACGGAATACTGAACCTGGAAAATTGGATTAATTAAAAATGGGAAGTAAATTCTATTGGAAATGGGTGGCATTTGTGGGCATGAGACAGCTGCTGACATGGTTCAGACCTACCAAGCAAACCAAACACAAGGGCAGTCTTAGAAAAGTTCAAAGAATTTCATTTAAGGATGCTTCCTGTCAAATCCTGACAAATTCTGTCAAATTCTGTTCATCAGTTTTATAAATGACATCTTTCTAACTTTTGTTTTCTATTTTCAATGATACAGCAAAATTTTATATCATTTGTACAAAACTGAAAGGCACCATTGCCAGCTTTCTGTAAAATTTGATCCAATTCTGTTCAACAGTTTTTGAGATGTTTATATGTTTTCTTTTGTTAGAAGCAGTGGCTATATTTGATATACTTTAATAAATTTCAAAGACTTTCATGGTCGCCAACTAGTGCAATATTGTTAGCAGCATTTGAAAAGTCATTTAGAAACAGCTGCCATATCTGAGTGTGGATTGGCTTTGCCTGCAAATTGTTAAACTTCCTACTAGAATGTCAATCTAGACAAATTCAGTTTAATGCTGCTTACAAGTCATTAGAAGATTTTTGTTTTCAATAATGATGGTCATATTTGATTACAAATTTATCTGCATTTATGCCAAAAGGATTTCAGCCAAAGTCTGCTGAGAAGTTTTAGATAAAGTCATTAAAATGAATTTTTAATTTTTAGTTTCCAATGAGAGAACTGACATCTGTATAAGCTTGAAAGGCCTTGATGTTGCCTCTGTGTTGATAAATTCTGCAAGGCATTTTTGAGAAATGTTGGCTTTAAGTTTTTTTTCTATTTTAGGTAACAACTTGCACATGCTTTCATTTTGTTAAGCTTGGTGTTTTGTGTCACTCCATCACATGTAGCCCATATCTTTGGGTGACTGGTTTATCATTTAAAGGTTTTCCATTTTTAGTAACTGTTGAAATATTTGATCATAGATCAGCATTGTAAAAATTGAAAAGCTTATATCTCAGGATGCTTTCCTAAGGAATTGATAATATTTATTTAATAATAAATCATTTAGCTGATTTCTATTTTCAGTAATCATGGCCATATTTCAGTGGATTGGCAGACTGGAGTAATTTATAAAATTCAAAAGGTTTTCATGCTTTATGTCAAATTTCGGTCAAAGTTAATTTTTTCTTTTATAAGCCATTTAAAAGATTGTTCTATACTTAGTAACAGCAGCCATATTATATGGCAGACTGGCAGGCAAATTTGGCCAAATTCTGCAACATTGTTTTGAGAAATACTAGTATAATTGACTTTTTAATTTTAGTAAAAATGGCTGACTGGTTGTAAAAATGTCAATGGTTTTTATGCCATGAGGATAGTATTGAACTTCTTACAATTTTCACATAATAATCCATAATCCATGTGTGGAAACAATTTTCATGAAAGACACAATAAACCATAATTCATGTGTGGAAACAATTTTTATGAAAGACACAATAAACCATAATCCATGTGTGGAAACAATTTTCATGAAATACACAATAAACCATAATCCATGTCTGGAAACAATTTTCATGACAGACACAATAAGCCATAATCCATGTGTGGAAACAATTTTCATGAAAGACACAATAAACCATAATCCATGTGTGGAAACAATTTTCATGAAAGACACAATAAACCATAATTCATGTGTGAAAATGATTTTCATGAAAAACACAATAAACCATAATTCATGTGTGGAAACAATTTTCATGAAAGACACAATAAACCATAATTCATGTGTGGAAACAATTTTCATGAAAGACACAATAAACCATAATTCATGTGCAGAAACAATTTTCATGAAAGACACAATAAACCATAATTCATGTGTGGAAACAATTTTCAAGAAAGACACAATAAACCATAATTCATGTGTGGAAACAATTTTCATGAAAGACACAATAAACCATAATCCATGTGTGGAAACAATTTTCATGAAAGACACAATAAACTATAATCCATGTGTGGAAACAATTAGAATTCATCTACTTGGTGTAAGATTCTATTATGATGTAACAATTTTCACAAACTGAAAGACACAATAAAACATAATCCATGTGTGGAAACAATTCAGATCCATCTACCAGGCAGTTATGTAAGATCTATTAAAGAACTACAATACTACTGAAAATGTATTTTTCAGATACAAAAATAAATGAAATGAAAATATATGACAAGTCTGACAAGGGAACCTTAAAAGGATAGTAGGTAAAGGAAAGACATGTCAAACTCTTAATCAGAGCATTGCTGTAAAAATCTGTGACCTTGACCCCAGAGTCTAAAGGTAGAGTCTGCATGCTGCACAACAAAATTATTTCATATTTATAATGATTCATCCAATATATATATATATATATATATATATATATATATATATATATATATATATATATATATATATATATATATATATATATATATATGGAATACATCTGGGAGTTTAGGAAAAACAAACAAAATAAAAAACTAACAAAGTAACACAAATTTTCATGAAATGTTACTTGATCCCAAGATCAAAGCAGATAGAGTGTGTCACATAATGAATTTTTTTAACTTCATAATAACCCACCCCAAGTATGAAGGAAATCTGTCAGAAAGTTTAGGCATATAAGCAAATGAAAAACTTTAACTAAAACCTTTTTTTAAAATTAGTCCATGACATTGACCCTAAAATCAAAGCAGTGAACGTGCATGTTACAGGATTAACTGTCTCATTTTCATAATGATTCATTCATTTCAAAATTGAAGAAAATCTATCAAGAAGTTTAGGAAATACAAGCAATAGAAACACCTTAACATAAACCTTAATGTAAATTTAGTTTTGACTGTGACAGAAACCCCTAATGTAAATATAGTCTGATGGTGACAGTCCCCTAATGTAAATTTAGTTTGACTGACACAAATCCTAATTTAACATTAGTGTGACAGAGACCCATAATGTAAATTTATTGTGACAGTGACAAAGACTCATAATGTAAATTTAGTGACAGAGACCTTTAATGTAAATTTAGTGTGATAGCGATAGAGACCCATAATGTAAATTTATTGTGACAGAGACCCTTAATGTAAATTTAGTGTGACAGAGACCCTTAATGTAAATTTAGTGTGACAGAGATAGAGATCCATAATGTTAATTTTGTATGACAGAGACCCTTAATGTAAATTTATTGTGACTGAGACCCTTAATGTAAATTTAGTGTGAGACAGAGACCCTTAATGTAAATTTAGTGACAGCGATAGAGATCCATAATGTAAATTTAGTGTGACAGAGACCCTTACTGTAAATTTAGTGACAGAGACCCTTAATGTAAATTTAGTGTGACAGAGAACCTTAATGTAAATTTAGTGTGACAGTGATAGAGACCCATAATGTAAATTTATTGTGACAGAGACCCTTAATGTAAATTTAACATTACAGCAATAGATACCCATAATGTAAATTTATTGTGACAGAGACCCTTAATGTAAATTTAGTGTGACAGCGATAGAGATCCATAATGTAAATTTAGTGTGACAGAGACCCTTAATGTAAATTTAGTGTGACAGAGACCCTTAATGTAAATTTAGTGTGAGAGAGACCTTTAATGTAAATTTAGTGTGACAGAGACCCTTAATGTAAATTTAGTGACAGTGACAGAGAGCCTTACTGTAAATGTATTGCATCTATGACCAAGATCCTTAATGTAAAGTTAGTTTGACTGTTACAGTGTGAATGTGACAGAGTGTGACTTTGACCGAGTGTGACTGTGACAGAGTGTGACTTTGACAATGTGACTTTGACAATGTGACTTTGACAGAGACCCTAAAATCAAAGGAATAAGAGTGCTTGTATTTATTTTCTCAGCTTCATAACAAATCAACCTAAAAATGAAGAAAACTCATAAAAATGTAATTCAAATGAAAAAGAACATAAAAAGACACTATATGCCATAAAATATAAACACACTATATGCCATAAAATATAAACACACTATATACCATAAAATATAAACACACCATATGCCATAAAATATAAACACAATATATGCCATAAAATTTAAACACACTATATGCCATAAAATATAAACAACATATGCCATAAAATATAAACACTATATGCCCACCCTGTTGATTTAATAGTCCATAATTATAAATATATATATATATATATATATATATATATATATATATATATATATATATATATATATATATATATATATATATAATGTATGGAAACCATTACTTTTTTAAAATCAAACAATGACATCTGACTCATACATATCTGAATATAATACAGGTTTCTTTATTACCCTAAATAAAACCTTGTCAATGTAGAGTCCAGGTATTACCCTAAATACAACCTTGGCAATGTAGGGTCCATGTATTACCCTAAATACAACCTTTCCAATGTAGGGTCAATGTATTACCCTAAATACAACCTTGCCAATGTAGGGTCCAGGTATTACCCTAAATACAACCTTGCCAATGTAGGGTCCATGTATTACCCTAAATACAACCTTGCCAATGTAGGGTCCAGGTATTA
The DNA here is from genome assembly GCA_016746295.1 of Potamilus streckersoni. Lineage (NCBI taxonomy): Eukaryota > Metazoa > Mollusca > Bivalvia > Unionida > Unionidae > Potamilus > Potamilus streckersoni. The sequence continues at coordinate 306,408 of JAEAOA010001105.1, read as the reverse complement.
CGCTAAATACAACCTTGCCAATGTAGGGTCCAGGTATTACCCTAAATACAACCTTGCCAATGTAGGGTCCAGGTATTACCCTAAATACAACCTTGCCAATGTAGGGTGCAGGTATTACCCTAAATACAACCTTGCCAATGTAGGGTCCAGGTATTACCCTAAACACAATCTTGCCAATGTAGGGTCCAGGTATTACCCTAAACACAACCTTTTAAATGTAGGGTCCATGTAATACCCTAAATGTAAACCTTGCCAATGTAGGGTCCAGGTATTACCCTAAATACAACCTTGCCAATGTAGGGTCCAGTTATTACGCTAAATACAACCTTGCCAATGTAGGGTCCAGGTATTACCCTAAATACAACCTTGCCAATGTAGGGTCCAGGTATTACCCTAAACACAACCTTTTAAATGTAGAGTCCAGGTATTACCCTAAACACAACCTTGCCAATGTAGGGTCCAGGTATTCCCCTAAATACAACCTTGCCAATGTAGGGTCCATGTATTACCCTAAATACAACCTTTCAAATGTAGGGTCCAGGTATTACCCTAAATGTAAACCTTGCCAATGTCGGATCCAGGTATTGTCCTAAATACAACGTTGCCAATGTAGGGTCCATGTATTACCCTAAATGTAAACCTTGCCAATGTCAGGTCCAGGTATTACCCTAAATACAACCTTTCCAATGTAGGGTACAGGTATTACCCTAAATACAACCTTGCCAATGTAGGGTCCAGGTATTACCCTAAATGTAAACCTTGCCAATGTAGGGTCCAGGTATTGTCCTAAATACAACCTTGCCAATGTAGGGTCCATGTATTACCCTAAATGTAAACCTTGCCAATGTCGGGTCCAGGTATTACCCTAAATACAACCTTTCCAATGTAGGGTCCAGGTATCACCCTAAATACAACCTTTCAAATGTAGGGTCCAGGTATTACCCTAAATGTAAACCTTGCCAATGTCGGGTCCAGATATTACCCTAAATACAACCTTTCCAATGTCAGGTCCAGCTATTACCCTAAATACAATCTTGCCAATGTAGGGTCCAGGTATTACCCTAAATACAACCTTGCCAATGTAGGGTCCATATATTACCCTAAATACAACCTTGCCAATGTAGGGTCCATGTATTACCCTAAATACAACCTTGCCAATGTAGGGTCCAGGTATTACCCTAAATACAACCTTGCCAATGTAGGGTCAATGTATTACCCTAAATACAACCTTGCCAATGTAGGGTCCAGGTATTACCCTAAATACAACCTTTCCAATGTCAGGTCCAGCTATTACCCTAAATACAACCTTGCCAATGTAGGGTCCAGATATAAAGTGCTGATCTAATACTATTATGCATAAAATGTTTTTCTTATTTCAGTTACAGCAACCCTGTGATCCCAAAACTCTAGGAGTTCATCCTTACTCCAAATGCAAGCTAACCAAAAGGTTTGGTAAACAGATCACTGAGAACTTGAATCATCGTATAAAGATTATATTTCTTTTTAAGTTCTAAAGACCTGACATTTGGCATTTTGAACCCAAAATAGATAAGGTTCTACTATACCCCAAATCCAGGTATGTGACATGTAGTAATTGATGTTATTATGCAGAAACCTCTTTTATTGTTTCAATCACAGTGACACTGACCCCAAGACTCCACACCAATGACCTAAGATTCTTCAATTCCAAATCACTGACCTTAGATTCTTCAACCCCAAACCAGCAGCATTCTTTCTTAACCAAAGTGTTGGTATAGTAATGTGTAACTAATGTTATTCAGCAGAAACCTTTATTCTTTCTTCAGTCAATGACCTTAACCGTTGACCTTTTGACTCCAAAATGAATATGCCAGGAGAATGTGACACAGAACTAAAACTGTTATTGTGCTGAAAGGATTTTTATTATTTCTGTCAAAGTGACCTTGACCTCCACAAAGTTGATAACTGCTGATAATGAAAAACTAACTTTATTTCTTCTTTCAGTCACCTTGACCTTCAAGCTACTGAGCTCAAATTTATGTGTTTCTTCCTTCAGTAAGTGCAAGTTATCCACAAAAGTTTGGAAAACTTTTGGAGAATAATCAGTTACTGTGCTGAATGGGGAATAATCAGTTACTGTGCTGAATGGAGAACAATCAGTTACTGTGCTGAATGGAGAACAATCAGTTACTGTGCTGAATGGAGAATAATCAGTTACTGTGCTGAATGGAGAACAATCAGTTACTGTGCTGAATGGAGAATAATCAGTTACTGTGCTGAATGGAGAATAATCAGTTACTGTGCTGAATGGAGAATAATCAGTTACAGTACTGAATGGAGAATAATCAGTTACTGTGCTGAATGGGGAATAATCAGTTACTGTACTGAATGGAGAACAATCAGTTACTGTGCTGAATGGAGAATAATCAGTTACTGTGCTGAATGGAGAATAATCAGTTACTGTGCTGAATGGAGAATAATCAGTTACTGTGCTGAATGGAGAATAATCAGTTACTGTGCTGAATATAGAATAATCAGTTACTGTGCTGAATGGAGAACAATCAGTTACTGTGCTGAATGGAGAATAATCAGTTACTGTGCTGAATGGGGAATAATCAGTTACTGTGCTGAATGGAGAACAATCAGTTACTGTGCTGAATGGAGAACAATCAGTTACTGTGCTGAATGGAGAATAATCAGTTACTGTGCTGAATGGAGAACAATCAGTTACTGTGCTGAATGGAGAATAATCAGTTACTGTGCTGAATGGAGAATAATCAGTTACTGTGCTGAATGGAGAATAATCAGTTACAGTACTGAATGGAGAATAATCAGTTACTGTGCTGAATGGAGAATAATCAGTTACTGTGCTGAATGGAGAACAATCAGTTACTGTGCTGAATGGAGAATAATCAGTTACTGTGCTGAATGGGGAATAATCAGTTACTGTGCTGAATGGAGAACAATCAGTTACTGTGCTGAATGGAGAACAATCAGTTACTGTGCTGAATGGAGAATAATCAGTTACTGTGCTGAATGGAGAACAATCAGTTACTGTGCTGAATGGAGAATAATCAGTTACTGTGCTAAATGGAGAATAATCAGTTACTGTGCTGAATGGAGAATAATCAGTTACAGTACTGAATGGAGAATAATCAGTTACTGTGCTGAATGGGGAATAATCAGTTACTGTGCTGAATGGAGAATAATCAGTTACTGTACTGAATGGAGAATAATCAGTTACTGTACTGAATGGAGAATAATCAGTTACTGTGCTGAATGGAGAATAATCAGTTACTGTACTGAATGGAGAATAATCAGTTACAGTGCTGAATGGAGAATAATCAGTTACAGTACTGAATGGAGAATAATCAGTTACTGTACTGAATGGAGAATAATCAGTTACTGTACTGAATGGAGAATAATCAGTTACTGTGCTGAATGGAGAATAATCAGTTACTGTGCTGAATGGAGAATAATCAGTTACAGTACTGAATGGAGAACAATCAGTTACTGTGCTGAATGGAGAATAATCAGTTACTGTGCTGAATGGAGAATAATCAGTTACTGTACTGAATGGAGAATAATCAGTTACTGTGCTGAATGGAGAATAATCAGTTACTGTGCTGAATGGGGAATAATCAGTTACTGTGCTGAATGGAGAATAATCAGTTACAGTACTGAATGGAGAATAATCAGTTACTGTACTGAATGGAGAATAATCAGTTACTGTGCTGAATGGAGAACAATCAGTTACTGTGCTGAATGGAGAATAATCAGTTACAGTGCTGAATGGAGAATAATCAGTTACTGTACTGAATGGAGAATAATCAGTTACTGTGCTGAATGGAGAATAATCAGTTACTGTGCTGAATGGAAAATAATCAGTTACTGTGCTGAATGGAGAATAATCAGTTACAGTACTGAATGGAGAATAATCAGTTACTGTGCTGAATGGAGAATAATCAGTTGCTGTACTGAATGGAGAATAATCAGTTACTGTACTGAATGGAGAATAATCAGTTACTGTGCTGAACGGAGAATAATCAGTTACTGTACTGAATGGAGAATAATCATTTACTGTGCAGAAACAAACTTGCAAAGTAAATGAATGAATTGTTTTAGCTACATAATGATAAAACAAACATCAGAAGGTTCATGAAATACAAACATTATTCAAAACCTAATAAAAATGTATGACTAACCTTGATCCCATGGTCAATGGGAAAGCAGACTAGTAAATGATTTAATAGTCTTATCTTTACAGTGACTTATGCCAGATATAAACAAATATCTATCCACAGCTGAAGGAAATATCAAATGAAACTACTTTAAGCAAAACCTTAATGCAATATTTTTTTTTACTATGACCTTGACCCCATCATAAAACAGCTATCTGCATAATATCAATGCAATGTGAATTAAATTCAAGTCCTACCTCAAAACCTCCAACAATCAAAAGGCCACTGATCTCAAATTCTGCAAGTTTCTCTGCAATTCTATCCAATCCATACTTGCCTGCCAGCACTCTGTCAAGAAAACAGAAAATGGTATTGAAAAAATATTAGGAGAAACTATGATGAATGGCAATGCCAAAAATGAATATATAAATAAACCTTATGCAACTTCTGAAAATTTCATCTGAAATAACTTGAAATATCAGACTCTGTTTAGAAACAAACTGATATGATATTTCATTCAATTAAAAACAAGACTTAAGTTCAGTGAAAAATGACATAAACCATACTAAAAAACCTTGAATATTGAACCTATCATGTAATGGGATGACTGTCGGTCACATTGAATTATTATAAGTTTAATTTTATCAGCAATGTTCAATAAGAGTTGCTATGGTTTATTTACAATATAAAGGAATAACGATGATCAAACCAAAAAAGAACGTGTTAACTATAAAGTATATCCTGCTATGAAAAAAATGCATGTAGTGATCCCTGTCTGATTTAACCGAGATTATAATGCGTTGTCTTCAATCAGATGCAAAATAATTTTTAACTTAGACTGGTACTTGTCAGATCACATGGAATGACACATTTGTAACTTGGACTGAGACTTGTCAGCTCACATGGAATGATACATTTGTAATTTGGACTGGGACTTGTCAGCTCACATGGAATGATATATTTGTAACTTGGACTGAGACTTGTCAGCTCACATGGAATGGTACATTTATAATTTGGACTGGGACTTGTCAGCTCACATGGAATGATATATTTGTAACTTGGACTGAGACTTGTCAGCTCACATGTGATGATACATTTGTAATTTGGACTGGGACTTGTCAGCTCACATGGAATGATATATTTGTAACTTGGACTGAGACTTGTCAGCTCACATGGAATGGTACATTTGTAATTTGGACTGGGACTTGTCAGCTCACATGGAATGATATATTTGTAACTTGGACTGGTACTTTTCAGCTCACATGGAATGATACATTTGTAACTTGGACTGGGACTTGTCAACTCACATGGAATGATACATTTGTAACTTGGACTGAGACTTGTCAGCTCACATGGAATGATACATTTGTAACTTGGACTGGGACTTGTCAGCTCACATGGAATGATACATTTGTAACTTACACTGTACTTGTCAACTCACATGGAATGATATATTTGTAACTTGGACTGGGACTTGTCAGCTCACATGTAATGATACATTTGTAACTTGGACTGGGACTTGTCAGCTCACATGGAATGATATATTTGTAACTTGGACTGGGACTTATCAGCTCACATGGAATGATATATTTGTAACTTGGAGTGAGACTTGTCAGCTCACATGGAATGATATATCTGTAACTTGGACTGGGACTTGTCAACTCACATGGAATGATATATTTGTAACTTGGACTGGGACTTGTCAACTCACATGGAATGATACATTTGTAACTTGAACTGGGACTTGTCAGCTCACATGGACTGATGTATAATCTGTAACTTGTTTTTTTTTTATCTGCTGGGAAGCAATGCAGTATTGGTAGGCAACATATAACCACTATTAAATCTGCCTTTAATCCCCTTGATATAATCCCTGAATGCTCTCATTAACATGCAGCATACAGAAATGTTTGACATATTTATGACAACCGTTATAAGACTAATGCAAATTGTATATGAAATGAACATTGTAACATTTCCCCAATGTCATGGGACCTTTTCAGCTTAGACCTAACTGATTTAAAAGTTTCCAAAGGATGAACTTGACCTTTAAAAATGTAAGTGTACATTTTGTGCATGATACAATCAACTCATGATTGTATGTAAGTACAACTTCAAAAGGTATCTCATGTAGTCCAAACTTGCAGTACAAATAAAGAAATGGGCCATAGATAGTTACCTCTGTTGTGACCTTGACCTTTAAAGATGTGTGTGGGAATGTGGTACATGATAAAATATACCTATGATTTACATCTAAATACAGTTTTAACAAGTATCTCCAAACCTACAGCCTAGATAAAGAATCAGTTCATATATTCTATTGCAGTGACCTTGACCAAAGGAAGGTGACATGATTGTCTAGAGTAATGCATATCACAAGTTTCTTGAAAATATATTATGCAAGTCAAAATTACAGCCCAGACTTTTTCTCTTGCTGTGACCTAGACCTTTGTGGTAATGTTCAGACTATGGAATGCAAAAAATTAAATAGCGACATTAGTCTCTCTCTCTCTTTATATTTATATATATATATATATATATATATATATATATATATATATATATATATATATATATATATATATATATATATATATATATATATATATACACACACACACAAATATACATACAACATACATTAGATACATCAGAAGCAAATTTCATTTACATTGAATTGTCATAATGTACACAATGGCAAATAGTCAAATTGTGAATAGTCAAATTGTATACCAGGGCAAATTTTATTAAACACTAAATAGTCAAATTGAATACCAGGGCAAGTTTTATTTAACACTGAATAGTCAAAATGCACACCACAGCAAATTTTATTCAACAGTGAATAGTCAAATTGTATACAAGGGCAAATTTTATTCAACAGTCAATAGTCAAATTGTATACCAGGGCAAATTTTATTCAACACTGAATAGTCAAATTGTATACCAGGGCAAATTTTATTCAACACTGAATAGTCAAATTGTATACCAGGGCAAATTTTATTCAACACTGAATAGTCAAATTGTATACCAGGGCAAATTTTATTCAACACTGAATAGTCAAATTGTATACCAGGGCAAATTTTATTCAACACTGAATAGTCAAATTGTATACCAGGGCAAATTTTATTCAACACTGAATAGTCAAATTGTATACCAGGGCAAATTTTATTCAACAGTGAATAGTCAAATTGTATACCTGGGCAAATTTTATTCAACAGTGAACAGTCAAATTGTATACCAGAGCAAATTTTATTCAACACTGAATAGTCAAATTGTATACCAGGGCAAATTTAATTCAACAGTGAATAATCAAGATGTTAAGCAGGGAAAATTTCATTCACATCATACCAGGGTTTGATAGACCTTATATTATTGAACGGACAAATTTCATTCACAGGTTGCAATGTTACAGGCTGGATGTAAATGAATGGACAAGATTCATTCACATCATCCTGCAGGTTGCAAAGTTACAGACTGGATGGTAATGAATGGACAAATTTTGATGAAATCATTCCATGGCTTGCAATATTACAGGCTGGATGGAAAATGGGCCTCTTGTGTTGGCCAAATATATAATGAAGTGATAATGTTGGCATAACATAACTAAGCCAAATATATAATGAAGTGATAATGTTGGCATAACATAACTAAGCCAAATATATAATGAAGTGATAATGTTGGCATAACATAACTAAGCCAAATATATAATGAAGTGATAATGTTGGCATAACATAACTAAGCCAAATATATAATGAAGTGATAATGTTGGCATAACATAACTAACTTTTTTGTGCCAAGGAATGATCCTCCTTTTCCAGACCAACCCTGTACCTCAGCCCAGCTCATTGGTTTTACCTGAAACAAGACAGGCAGACAAGAACATTAATTAAACATAGTAATACACACACACACAATAAAAGCATAACTTATTATAATTCATAATCACTCTTACTGACAGTCTAAGTTAAAAAGCATCATAACTTAAAATGCTTTACCTAACATCCTGGTGAATCACTTTAATGTATGGTGATAACAATCTATTTTAATTATCAAATGCATTTAATGATAATATAACTACTTAAAAATTGCAATTTTATCACTTGAAACTTTGTTTGACATAAACCTAAGTGAATCTCTGACAGCAATGAGATTTGAAAAAAATAGCTAGCTTGTTAATGGATGTATTAATAAAGATAAACATTTTAACAGCTCTCTTATGAGTGTATTATCATCTTAAAAACATAGGTATTTATTTATATGATGTAAATTTATAATGCCCTAAAACTTCACATTGTTACTTAATCACAAGCAAGAGATTTCATTTTAATTGTTACTGAACCTTCACCAGGAAAGATGTAAAGTGCTCAATTAAGCAATTATTTATCAACAGTGCTGATTTAGATTTTAAAGAGAAAAGTAGTTTACAAGTTTGTGCAAGTTTATATGAAATAAAATGACTCAAGAGTAGAAAAGAGTAAAAATCCAGATCCTCAATAGATGCAGCTGCAGTTTTCAAAGCAAATTTTTAAAGACTACAGAAGCCATAGAGATCTGCAGAGCAGAATTATGTTCCTGTAAACTAGATTGAGGGTGGTGGTGTCATATTGAATTTTATCTCAATCCCAAGATTACAAAAAGTTCTGTCACTCAGGAATTGTCTTTAATCATTTAATCCTAATAAATTATTAAGGAGAAAATTTTAATCTGGGATAATGATAACACCAAAATTATTTACAATTAGAATCAAAATTAATGACAATCTGGGATAATTATAACATCATGACTGCTAGTCAAAAATGTAATAATTGTTTTATTATTGAAACAATAACAGTAACAATTATTTGAATATTGAAACAATAATAATTATTATATTTTTGGAACAATGATTATTATTCAAATGTAATAGTACAGTACAGTTTTACTGCTGTAACAGTAACAATCGTTCTTTTGTTGGAACAGTGATAATTATTTTATTACAGGAACAGTTGTTCTATTATCAAAACAGTGATAATTATTTTATTACAGGAACAGTTGTTCTATTATCAAAACAGTGATAATTATTTTATTACAGGAACAGTTGTTCTATTATCAAAACAGTGATAATTATTTTATTACTAGAACAGTTGTTCTATCATCAAAACAGTGATAATTATTTTATTACTAGAACAGTTGTTCTATCATCAAAACAGTGATAATTATTTTATTACTGGAACAGTTGTTCTATTATCAAAACAGTGATAATTATTTTATTACAGGAATAGTTGTTCTATCATCAAAACAGTGATAATTATTTTATTACTGGAACAGTTGTTCTATTATCAAAACAGTGATAATTATTTTATTACTAGAACAGTTGTTCTATCATCAAAACACTATTAGAACTATTATTCTGTTATGAGAATAGTGATAAATATTCTATTGTAATTATTTATTATTCAAAGTGAGACATCTCCAATCTTTTGAATTTAAATAAAAACAAACTTAAATTTTTTAATAAAATCAAGAAAACTGATCCCCAACAATGTCTACAATTTCACAGTAATAAGGGCAATAATGTTTTGCAATCAAATGTTGTCAACTTTTTTTACTGTATAGGGCAGGTATAGTAACTCCTTGCACACTTGGTTGTTATATTTGTGGGGTGGGAAGCATGCAAACTGGTACAAAATTGTTGTCAATACACAGTACATGGTAGTTATTGCAACTTTTTGTGTTGATGAATTACTCCTCATTGGACTGTGTTAAATATGGCTTTGGAACATTCAAACTGCTACCCAGACTGGTATCATAACTTCATTGGGCTGTGTTAAATATGGCTTTGGAACATTCAAACTGCTACCTAGACTGGTATCATAACTTCATCGGGCTGTGTTAAATTTGGCTTTGGAACATTCAAACTGCTACCTAGACTGGTATCATAACTTCATCGGGCTGTGTTAAATTTGGCTTTGGAACATTCAAACTGCTACCTAGACTGGTATCATAACTTCATCGGGCTGTGTTAAATTTGGCTTTGGAACATTCAAACTGCTACCTAGACTGGTATCATAACTTCATTGGGCTGTGTTAAATATGGCTTTGGAACATTCAAACTGCTACCAAGACTGGTATCATAACTTCATCTGGCTGTGTTAAATGTCTTTGAAACATTCAAACTGCTACCCAGACTGGTATCATAACTTAAGCACAGAAGAATATTCTTGGTTATTAAATCTGTAGTGAAAAGCAACCCTGTTAATAATGAATTTATTGCCTCCAATAAAAATCAGGATTATGTTTTTGCAGTGGAAAGCAACCCTAATAATAATGAATTTGTGGTATCCAATACAAATCAGAATTATGTTTTGTTACTTTTAACAAAAGAGCTGGATAAGAACATTAATAAATAGCAGAACTATGAGTAATTTTCAAATGGTGATTTTCAAGGAAGTAAGTTAATTTTCATTTCTTTAAAAAAAGTATGCTTATTTTCAAACGACTATTTCCAAGGAAGTTAATTTTCAAATCACTGTAAGAAAGTATGTTAATTTTCATTAGCTATTTCCAAAGAAGCATATTAATTTTCAAATCATTGTAAGGGAGTATGTTAATTATCATATGACTATTTCCAAGGATGTATGTTAATTTTCATATGAATATTTATAACCAGTATGTTTATTTTCATATCACTGTAAGGATGTATGTTAATTTTCATATGAATATTTATAAGCAGTATGTTAATTTTCATATCACTGTAAGAATGTATGTTAATTTTCATATGAATATTTATAAGCAGTATGTTAATTTTCATATCACTGTAAGGAAGTATGTTTATTTTCATATGAATATTTATAAGCAGTATGTTAATTTTCATATCACTGTAAGGAAGTATGTTTATTTTCATATGAATATTTATAAGCAGTATGTTAATTTTCATATCACTGTAAGGAAGTATGTTTATTTTCATATGAATATTTATAAGCAGTATGTTAATTTTCATATCAATGTAAGGATGTATGTTAATTTTTATATGACTGTATCCATAGAATATGTTCATTTTTATATCACTGTTTTCAAGGAAGCATGTTAATTTTCATATCGCTGTTTCCATAGAAGTATATTATTTTTCATATCAATGTATCCAAGCAATTATGTTAACTTTTGAGTAATCATTAGATAACAATTTGCCTGAAATATCTTTACAATTCTGCTGAATTTCTTGAGATTATGGTGCTTTGTGGAGGTTAACTATTGAAAAAACATGTCATAATGCAAAGCAGGAGAGAAAAAAAATGACCACCAAATACACTTTGTAATAGCAGAATTGTTTACAAGGCTAGAGTGAATGATTCTAATTTTGATTATATCATACTTATAAGTTGCAACAATGTACATTTTGAGAGAAAATGCACCTCCAATGGAGAGCACCAACAAGAGACAAAGGGAGACAACTCTTCTAGTAATGTAAATGCATGAGATAAAGACATTGTATATGGCATTGATTATTAGCATGAGGTTTAAAACTCAAGCACAAAATATCCATATAACAATTTTTTATTTCATTCTAATATGGTTTATTATTTTATTATGTACACACTATAATCTTGCATAGAATACACCCAAGTATTGTTAATGTTGATGTAATATGGTTTTTTATTTGTACACTGTAATCTTGCAGGGAGTACACCAAAGCATTTTTAATATTGATGTAATATGGTATATTATTTGTACACTGTAATCTTGCATAGAATACACCCAAGTATTTTTAATGTTGATGTAATATGGTATATTATTTGTACACTGTAATCTTGCAGAGAGTAAACCCAGTATTTTTAATGCAAGTCTAAAATGTTCTATTATATGTATACTATAATAATGAACTTTGTATATTAAACTGTATTTGCTTAAATATAAATTCAAACTGACAACAACCACACAGACCAAACATATTAATGCAATAACAGAACAACATCTGTTGTTTATTTGACAACTGATTTCCATCAACACTATGAAAGTGTTTATGATTCTAAATTTAACACAATACATGTCAACGTAAAGGTCAACAATGTATCATAATCTTCATATTATCTAATAATAAATTGAATGGTAAGAAAATAGTGTATTAGTGTATGATACTGTATGGTATGAAAAAAGTGTAGAAGTAATTGGTAATGTATCGTAAGAAAATAGTGTACTTTTGTATGGTATTCAAATATTGTACAATTGTCTGGTAATGTGTGGTATGAAAATAGTGTACCGCTATAAGGTACTGTATGGCAAAAAATTTTGTTCCAGTGTGCAATATTACATGGTATGAAAATTTGGAATTAATGTATGGTATTGTATGGTAATAAAATAGTGCGTGTGTGTGTGTGTGTGTGTATGATTTGGAATTTTAACACAGCTTTAAATAAATTTCAGTCCTATCATTATGATGTCCGCACTGTGGCAGTTTGTAGTGATGTCTAGCACTGCGCCATCATTCCAATCATGTAGCGTTATGTCCCACCCAGTCAAAATTATACCGACACTAGGCCAACCAGTCCTAGCACTACCTTCTTAATGCTGGGCATCTAGCAAGGATGCTATTAGTACCATTTTCATAAGTCTTTGGTATAACTTGGCCGGGATTCAAACCTACTGCATCTGAGGCAAATGTTCTAACCACTAGGGCACAGGAGTGGTCCCACAAGTGTCTAGTATTGCATGGCATGAAACAAGTGTCTAGTATTGTATGGCATGAAACAAGTGTCAAGTATTGTATGGCATGAAACAAGTGTCTAGTATTGTATGGCATAAAACAAGTATCTAGTATTGCATGGCATGAAACAAGTGTCTAGTATTGTATGGCATGAAACAAGTGTCTAGTATTGTATGGCATGAAACAAGTGTCTAGTATTGCATGGCATGAAACAAGTGTCTAGTATTGTTTGGCATGAAACAAGTGTCTAGTATTGTATGGCATGAAACAAGTGTCTAGTATTGCATGGCATGAAACAAGTGTCTAGTATTGTATGGCATGAAACAAGTGTCTAGTATTGTATGGCATGAAACAAGTGTCTAGTATTGCATGGCATGAAACAAGTGTCTAGTATTGTATGGCATGAAACAAGTGTCTAGTATTGCATGGCATGAAACAAGTGTCTAGTATTGCATGGCATGAAACAAGTGTCTAGTATTGTATGGCATGAAACAAGTGTCTAGTATTGCATGGCATGAAACAAGTGTCTAGTATTGCATAGCAAGAAACAAGTGTCTAGTATTGTATGGCATGAAACAAGTGTCTAGTATTGTATGGCATGAAACAAGTGTCTAGCATTGCATGGCATGAAACAAGTGTCTAGTATTGCATGGCATGAAACAAGTGTCTAGTATTGCAAGGCATGAAACAAGTGTCTAGTATTGCATGGCATGAAACAAGTGTCTAGTATTGTATGGCATGAAACAAGTGTCTAGTATTGTATGGCATGAAACAAGTGTCTAGTATTGCATGGCATGAAACAAGTGTATCACTCTGAATAGTATGAAGCTAGTACAATAGTCAATGGTATCATATGGTAGGAAGTGATGTGATGTGATTATGATTTTTAATATAGCTTTAACAATTTTTCAGTCATATGGTAGGAAACTAGTGACAAGTGTCTTGTATGGTATGAAAACAGTATATTGTATTGCAAGGCCGTAACTCTGTACTTTGACATTAATCAAATAGTAAATGTCAAATATCATTATATTTTATTTACTTGGTAAGTCCCTTTATCCTAGTATGGGAGAAATACCATTATATTTTATTTACTTGGTAATTCCTTTAATCCTAGTATGGGAGAAATATTGTTCTAATTTATTTAATTTAATACTGTTATATTTTATTTAAGTTGTGTGTATGTGTGATTTACATTATTAAAGTAGCTTTAACAATTTTTCAGTCATATTGCTACAATGTCTGCAGTGTGAGTTTATAGTGATGTCTAGCATTGATGAATCATGCCGCAGACATGTGGCATGATGTCCCACCCAGTCACATTATCCCGACACCAGGCCAACCAGTCCTAACACTAATATCTTTAATGCTGAGCACCAAGCGAAGTAGCTGTTATTACCATATTTTATAGTCTTTGGCATGACTCGGCTGTTATTTAATTTGCAAATCCTTAATTTTTGTATGGGAGAAATAATGTCGTGTAGAATTTATTAGGCTGGCTATCAGATCCTAATATGGAAGAAATATTTTTTCATTTACTAGACCAATGTTCCAAGCATAGCTTTGCACTGAATATGGTAAAAACACTTGTCTCTGAATACAGGTACAATGCCTTGTCTCTAAAATATGGACACAATGGGTTGTCTCTAAATACACCACTTCCTCAATAACTCGCGGACATTGGGGTCCAAAAACATCAACCGCAATATAAGCGAGGGCGCAAGTTATCGAGGGACCTATAAAATACAACAAATATAACAACGGGATCGACGTATAGGGAAAGGGGGTGGGTGGTGGCTTGGCATGTTGAATACTCAATAATCGCACTATGATTAACAGTGGATACATATCTTTTCATATTGGTGTACTTTGTTTAGTTTTTCCTCACAGAGTAACATTAATTTCAGGATAACTTACAGTATATTGAGGAAATCATCTAAACATTATTCCTCCTGGTTTCCGTTTGCTTAGCACATGTACTTCACACGTTGTGTATTACATCACTTAATTTTGTGGTGAATGGTATACATTCTAATTTTATTGTTTGATCCAAAGTAGACGGTTTTTTTTCAAATACAAAAGATCGACACATTTTGAAAAAATAATGTCGATGGAACGATGTGTAGATTTTTATTGCGTTAGAAGTAAAATGGAAAAAAAAAAATTCACAAGGTTTAACCATTACCAACATGAATTTAATGGGTCTAAAAATTTAAAACGACATATTTTAGAACACGATAACACTTTTGGTTTTTGACACGTTTGAGAAATATCACTTCACATTTTGAAAAAAATGCAAATTTCACAATATGGATTCTATCTTTACAGGCAGTACCGTATTTTCCGCCCTATAAGTCGCTCCTGCGTATAAGTCGCTCCTCCGCACTTACCATAATCACGTCTTTGATAACGCCGACCATTGCATGCGACTTGGTAATTTCGAACTTCGTGTAAGAAATATTATACAATTGTTTAGGAGTTATATAAAAGTCACTATTGCAATAGACTTTGACTTTGCCTTGAGTCATATTTGAATTGTTGAAAGTCCATGACCTGTAGCACGCTGTTCCATAATCCGTTTTTGTAGATTCTCCTCGAGAACTGGCCAACTTGCTTTGCCACTATGATTTCCCTTCTTGGTTTTTTTTTCTTCTGTTGACCTTAACTCGTTTTTTATGCCAGTCATGCACAATCTTCCTGCTTATGTTGAATTTTCTTTCTGCTGCACGATTTCCGTTTTCTTTCACAAATGCTACAATGTTTAACTTAAATTCTGCATATATTTTCTAGTTGTTGGTGCCATGATAAATGGCATGAATTTAATTTAAAACAAAACTTATTGACTTACGCTAATATAACAATTTTAAATCATACGTTATTGTGAAATTATATTTTATTAATGTTCCATGGTATGAACGGTATGCATTTATATATCGGTCATTTCCACAACCCAAGCGAACTTTAAAGGCACTTTATATGCTACAGTGATTTTAATACCTTAACGAAGACATTGTGAATTCACCTAACAATTGAAACTGTTCACCAGCCTTCCAGTTATTTTTTTCTTTTATTAATTACTCCAGGAAGCCAGTCTTGGCTTAATCCAGAGTTTAAAACTAGAGCAATCATCAGAGGAAATATTCATGCTAGTTTTTTTTTTATAACAAGCCATTGCGAAACCAACCAAAAACAATGATTGTGTTTTTATAAACTAATATTAAAGTAAATTATGAAGCGCTAACAGAGGTCTCAAAAACTCTTTACAGTGACATAATTCGTTCTTTAAATTTACAAAATAATCCCAGTTCGGCATTCCATATTTATTTGAGTACATCAAAGGAAAATGACGCAATAGCTGGTCGGCAAGTTCAAAGGACTTTGACTAGCAGCTTGGGTGGGAAAATGTGCTGAAATTTACAAGGACTGAATTTAGAGACAAAAAGATTATAAGATGTACCTGCCGAATAATGAAGGAAATACAATGGCAATCGTTATTTCAATATTTTTTTTTATTTATTAATAACAACAAATTTTAACACATATATAACTAAATATTATTTGACTATTTAATTTGATAATCTTATAGTCTAATACTTACGTGTACCATATGTAAATTTCCAGCAATTGGCTTGCCCGTATACCAGCAGATGCATTTCACTAAAGCACAGCATCACTGCGCATCAGTCACAGTCGTTAAAAAAAAATATTTATCGTATAAGTCGTTCCTGCATATAAGTCGCACACGTCATTTTTAAGAAACAAAAAAAAACGAAAAAATGTAGCGACTTATACCGCAGAAAATACGGTAATCACCATTTTCGATGATATATACGAACTATGTATCAAGGTTAAATTTGCCAATTTACAATTTCTTATCACGACTTTTTTCATGTTTAACACATTTTAAATATATTTTCCTTGGAAAAAAATCTGAAGCCATGCCAAACACCGCGTTATAAGCGGGTTCGCGAGTTATCCGGGCGCGAGTTATCGAGGGAGTGGTGTATGATATGACGGCTTGTCTCTAAATATGATACATGGCTTGTCTCTAAATATGATACATGGCTTGTCTCTAAATATGGACACAGTGGGTCCTATCTAAATATGAGTACAGTGGTTTTCTCTGAATATGAGTCCATACATGTACAAAAGATTTTCTCTGAATATGGGTCAAGCACAGTAAATACAAATATGCCAGGACATGGTTACAACACATAAAAATGAACACAAAACAATGGGTGCTAAATGTGGGAATATTCTCTTGTTAAACTCAATTTCTATTAAGGTCCACTTATAGTCATTACTTTCATAAGGTCTATTAATATTCACTGCCACCATAAATCTGCTGCTGCTATTCTTAGCTTCCAAATGGTCTATTGATATTCTTTCATAAGGTCTATTGATATTCTTTCATAAGGGTCTATTGATATTCTTTCATAAGGTCTATTGATATTCTTTCGATATTCTTTCATAAGGTCTATTGATATCCTTTCATAAGGTCCATTGATATCCTTTCATAAGGTTTATTGATATTCTTTCATAAGGTCTATTGATATTCTTTCATAAGGTCTATTGATATTCTTTTTAAGGTCTATTGATATTCTTTATAAGGTCTATTGATATTCTTTCATAAGGTCTACTGATATTCTTTCATACGGTCTATTGATATTCTTTCATAAGGTCTATTGATATTCTTTCATAAGGTCTATTGAGATTCTTTCATAAGGTTTATTGATATTCTTTATAAGGTCTATTGATATTCTTTATAAGGTCTATTGATATTCTTTCATAAGGTCTATTGATATTCTTTCATAAGGTCTATTGATATTCTTTCATAAGGTCCATTGATATTCTTTCATAAGGTCCATTGATATTCTTTCATAAGGTCTACTGATATTCTTTCATAAGGGCTATTGATATTCTTTCATAAGGTCTATTGATATTCTTTCATAAGGTCTACTGATATTCTTTCATAAGGTCTATTGATATTTTTTCATAAGGTCTATTGATATTCTTTCATATTGTTTTTTGATATTCTTTCATAAGGTCTATTTTTATTCTTTCATAAGGTCTATTGATATTATATGCTTTTGTAAGGTCTAATGATATTCGTTGTTTTCAAATGGTCATAAATTTATTTTGTCTTTCAGAATCATCTTCACTTAGAAATACTTTCTAAACTATACAATTAAAAAAACTATATCACATAACAGAAAAAGGTTTTTAAAAATCTTACAGCAAATTTTTTATATGCCAAACTCTAAAAATTCCGTAATATTTTGTTATAAAATCGATGATCTAAATGCATATAAAGTCAGTGATTATTTTGATAAACTGACGGAATAAAAAGCCAATGATTTTTTTTATAAACTGAGGGCATATAAAGTCAGTGATTTTTTTAACAATTATCAGTTGAGAGCATATAAAGTCAGTATTTATACTGACCATTATAAGTTGAGGGCATATAAAATCTGTATTTATACTGACCATTATAAGTTGAGGGAAAATAAAGTTAGTGATTACTTTGACCATTGTAAAGAAGTAGACATATAAAGCCAGTGATAACACTGACCATTTTCAGCTGAACGCATATAAAGTTGGTGATCATTTTGACCATTACAAGATGAGGAAAGGTCCTAAGGAATCAAAAGAATTTCAATGCAAGCATTTGATAAAGACAATATTAATCTATGTCATGCAAGTACAGAAGTTACACTAGTCACATAGAACTTGAAATGGAGCAGCAATTCTACACAATTTATAACGAAAAGCCACAAAGTAATTTTGAAATGTAAATCTATATTTATAAGAAAATTCTGATTAACCAAATTTCCATTTTTAACAACACTAAAACATGACAAATTTGCAAATTAAATTGTGCTCCAGGTTTCAGCTCTTCCTACAACCAATGTCCAAGTCTTACCGCTTCCACCACGTGTGATAGCTGCAAAAATATAGGATCTTTCCTTGTTAAACATAAGCCATACTAAAAGCTCATTACATTTGATCATTTATTAAAAGCTGTTCCAATAAAACATACTTGGCATTTGGAGAAGGCACTTTTATTGTGGAAGCAATTTAGATTTGTTTTATCATTTTCATATGAACATGGTGCATAATTATTCATATCGTTTTAGTATAGACTCCATGAATAATTATTTGTATCATTTTAACACAAACTTGTCAATAATCAGAGTACCATCGCATGTACATAAAAAATAATACTTCCTTCTAGTGGTACCATGTATGTAAAAAATAATACTTCCTTCTATTGGTACCATGTACGTAAAAATAATACTTCCTTCAATTGATACCATGTACTTAAAAAATAATACTTCCTTCTATTGGTACCATGTATGCAAAAAATAATACTTCCTTCTATTGGTACCATGTACATAAAAAATAATACTTCCTTCTATTGGTACCATGTATGTAAAAAATAATACTTCCTTCTATTGGTACCATATACGTAAAAAATAATATTTCCTTCTATTGATACCATGTATGTAAAAAATAATACTTCCTTCTATTGGTACCATGAACGTAAAAAATACTACTTCCTTCTATTGGTACCAAGTACGTAAAAAATAATACTTCCTTCTATTGGTACCATGTACGTAAAAAATAATACTAAAAAATAATACTTCCTTCTATCGGTAACATGTATGTAAAAGATAATACTTTCTTCTAACTTCCTTCTATTGGTACCATGTATGTTTACATAGAACAGCCATATCTTAAACAAGCAACAGCATCTTTTCATTTCAGTGTAATATTTACCAATATATCTTTATACAAGAATGTTAGCTATGTCAACATTGTTCAGTCCGATTACAGAAATTCAACAATTTTATTACTTGGTAAAAATTAATCAAAGATTCAATTTTTTTTACAAATTCATTTTCTTTGTATGGACAATATGAAACAGAGTCCTTCATAGCACCAAAACTAGAATTGTATTTTTAATTTATAATGAAGGCAAATTCTGCAAGGAAATATAAATGTAAATACAACCAGATAAAAATACAAATAGGTCTTTCTTAGGATGTGAAATTGTGGGATTAATGCTAATATCTATACCAATTTTCATCAAATAACTGTGCTAAGATCATTCACAATTTGCAATTCCCTCCCCCGTTTACTTCCGTAATACCACTCACCCACCCACGAATATTTAGAAAATCTCGTTCTATTGATATCATTCATGGCTCGCTTATCAAACTTCAGAACGAGGCTAATAATGCAGGCATTGACTGAACTGTTCGTTCTTCATCAATCAAGTGCTTGGGGTCCATCATAATATTTACATGAATTATCCGAATTATTACTTTTTCACAGTAAAAACAAGAAATATTGTTTGCTACAGAAAAAAGTTTAATTGTCAAAAAGTCTGTTCAGAAAAAGCAGAATAGAACTCCATTAATAATGGCAAAATATTCAAACTGAACACACACTGTAAAACTAAAAATGTGATTTATACATAAACACTGGTAAGACCATTGGTCATTCAATAGGTAATCTGAGATGGAGAATTGACAATAAATTAACAGCAGAGATTCTCAAATTATGAAAAGTGAACAAAAATGTACAAAAACTATTCTGGAGGAAACATTAAAGTCTTAATTCACTTTTCAATGTCTTTTATTCACCATTAAAAGTCCTTTGTTCACTATTCCAAGTCCTTTATTCACTATTCCAAGTCCTTTATTTACTATTCAAAGTCTTTGTCTACTGTTCAAAGTCCTTTATTCTCTATTCCAAGTCCTTTATTTACTATTCAGAATCTCTGTCTACTGTTAAAAGTCCTTTATTCACTATTCCAAGTCCTTTATTCACTATTCAAAGTCTTTGTCCACTGTTCAAAGTCCTTTATTTACTATTCCAAGTCCTTTATTTACAATTTAAAGTCTTTGCTTACTAGTCCATGTCCTTTATTCACTATTAAAAGACCTTTATTCACTATTCCAAGTATTTATTTACTATTCAAAGTCTTTGCTTACCATTCCAAGTCCTTTATTCACTATTCAAAGTCTTTGTCTACTGTTCAAAGTCCTTTATTCACTATTCCAAGTCCTTTATTTACTATTCAAAGTTTTTGCTTACTATTCCAAGTCCTTTATTTACTATTCAAAGTCTTTGTCTACTGTTCAAAGTCCTTTATTCACTATTCCAAGTCCTTTATTTACTTTTCAAAGTCTTTGCTTACTATTCCAAGTCCTTTATTTACTATTAAAAGTCTTTGCTTACTATTCCATGTCCTTTATTCACTATTCAGAATCTTTATTTACTAACATTTAACACAAGAATTTTTATTTCATTCACTCTCTGTCAGACCTGAATAGTTTTAGCTAAGTAAACCAGATGCATAGAAGGATTAATAGAAGTATTATTCTTTATTAACAGGTATCCTGCATATGAAGTGTCCACTAAGACCAATTTCATCAAACATGGAACTAAATCACTCAGTTTAGCATCAACCTGATGATTTCAACCAATTATACATTGTTTTATTATATGCATAAAAGTGAAATACAGAAACTAATGGTTGAAATAATTTTCCCATCATTCCATGTAATGCTTGACTGCTTACAGATGTTATATCTGCTGCAACAAAAAATTAATTTACACATATTCGATGATGCCAACCAAACCACTACATCACATGTATATTTCTGAAAAATAATTGATTCTAAATTGAAATTCTTTTTTTAATAACTGTTTTGGATACCCAGTTTATTTTATTTTCATTTTGTTCATCTTTGCAAGGGGCATTGTATGTGGTTATATATATATATATATATATATATATATATATATATATATATATATATATATATATATATATATATATATATATATATATTTTTATATATATATATATATATATATATATTTTTATTTTATTAAACGTAATTATTAATATAATTATGTTAATATCAGTCTAATATGTTTTTGCAAAAGTGTTTATTTGAGTCGTAGATATGACTTAGATGAGCATGTGCTGTGTATGATAACAAATTCATTACATGTAAACATTCAGGAATAGCTATGAAAATGATTGGCTGATACTTGGTCAGGCTTTCCTAATGTCCAAAAATTGCATGGGTCCTTGTGAGGTGCAATTCAAACTCATTAGCTTCATTTATATGTTTGAGATTGTGTTAGACCTACGCAGTCATAGACAGGCAGGCAGTCATGGACAGGCAGTCGAGTCATACTCAGCTGTAGAGTCATAAAGTCAGTTATACAACTTCTATTACCTTAAAAAAGGTATTTTTGTGCTAGAAGAAGTTGTCTGTTCGTATGTCTATGTAGAACATGTTTTGTTAGAGGAGTTATTTTTACTTCATTTTTAAGAATAATTGTTTTCCTAGAGAACAACATTAATGATTTGGACATTTTCCCGAAAATATTCTAAATTGGAAAGGGACAACACAAGCTGTGCTTTATTGAGTAAATTCTGGAATTTTCTGTTAGCCTTCGTCTGACGTGGTCATCCCCATTTTGGACGGGAACTCCAGACACTTCAGATTGTGTTTAGAACTTTTAACAGGACTTATATATTTCTATTTTGAACAAAATTTGGATCATTTCTGTAAACCGTAAGTCTTGCTTAAATTATTTACATTATTTCATGTTTTCTAAGAAAATAAATTATTTTTGTTAAAATTTACAAAGCTTATTGTCTTCACTCTTTCTTTTATGTTACTTTGAATGAGCCAATACATAGCAATATATATATATATATATATATATATATATATATATATATATATATATATATATATATATATATACACACACACACACAACACACACACAAACACACCCACACCCTTTTGTGTTATATTGGGAATAATTTGTGTAAGAAAGTGAAATTAGCCAGTGTCTACTGTTTGCATTAATTGCCTTGTTTTGAAATAAAATACTTCAACAATAACATTTTCTGGATGCAATAGATCTCGTATCAAATAAAGAGAACTTTTAAACAAACCTTATACCAAGATCTTTTGAAGCTAAATGTATATGGGCAGGAATGGTTTTATATAGAAAAATTAAAGGTACATAGCTTTATTAAACCCAATATAGTTCTGTTTAATGAATTATTAATTTATTTTTGTAAACCAACTTTTCACATGAGTTTATATATCAATACAAAACCCTGGCATACAGAGAACAAATATCTGTGCAAAAGCATTGACTTGTTATTTTGTTACAAAATTATATTTATATATGTTATCTTTACCAAATATAGTGATACATGTATTTATGAGGACTGTGTTACTTATGGCCAATTAAATTAACTGATACATATTTTTATGAGGAGCATGTATTGATTGTGATGATTGTGACCAACAAAATCACTTGACACATACTAATGGTTGATGTAGTAATTTTAACCAATCAAATTACTTGATACATCCTGAATAATTACCCATCTGGTATTATTTCAACAATTATTGTGAAAGCAACAGAAGCTTCTCAATAGAATCTATAAATAATTTGAATTCTGTACTTTAACTGTGTTGCCTTAGTTATTTTATTCCTTGTGTATGCCAATGGTTGGCATGGAGGTTGACAGGCTCTATGCCAATGGTCGGCATGGAGGTTGACAGGCTCTATGCCAATGGTTAGCATGGAGGTGACAGGCTCCACACAAACTATGTCTACTACAAGTATTTCCTCTGTGTATGCCAGTGGTGGGTATGGAGGTGACAAGTCCATACAATCCGTGAAAATATTAGCAATGTAAACTATAGTATGATATACTAAAATGTTCCTAATACTGCATTAGTTGTTTCCACCCCCACAAGATAAAAAGTCTTTCAGTTTTGCATGCAATAAATAAAACAATGCAAATCATCCAGTGAAATTGAATTGAATTGATAATTATGACAAACATTTAATCTTTCACTGAATACCAGTCATCAAAATGAATGAGTTTTTTATTATGAATGTACTAAGTGGGATATGTTATAATGGAGTACTAAATGCTATACATTATAATGGAGTACCAAGTATCAAATATTATAATGGAGTACTAAATGGTATACATTATAATGAAGTACCAAGTATCAAATATTATAATGGAGTACTAAATGCTATACATTATAATGGAGTACCAAGTATCAAATATTATAATGGAGTACTAAATGGTATACACTATAATGGAGTGCTCTATGATATACACTATAATGGAGTACTAAATGTTATATGTTATAATGGAGTACAAGATGTTATGTTATAATGGAGTAATAAATGCTTTAGACAATATTGGAGTACTAAATGATACACACTATAATGGAGTACTAACTGACACACACTATAATGGAGTACTAAATGATACACATTTTAATGGAGTACTAAATGATAAACATTTTAATGAAGTACCAAATGATACACACTATAATGGAGTACAAAATTATACACATTTTAATGGAGTACTAAATGATACACATTTTAATGGAGTACTAAATGATACACATTTTAATGGAGTACTAAATGATACACATTTTAATGGAGTACTAAATGATACACATTTTAATGGAGTACTAAATGATACACATTTTAATGGAGTATTAAATGGTACACATTTTAATGGAGTATTAAATGATACACATTTTAATGGAGTACTAAATGATACACATTTTAATGGAGTACTAATTGATACATATTTTAATGGAGTACTAAATGATACACATTTTAATGGAGTACTAAATGATACACATTTTAATGGAGTACTAAATGATACACATTTTAATGGAGTACTAAGTATCATACATTATAATGGAGTACTAAATGCATTAAACAATATTGGAGTACTAAATGATACACATTTTAATGGAGTACTAAATTATAAATAATACACATTTTAATGGAGTACTAAATGATACACATTTTAATGGAGTACTAAATTATAAATAATACACATTTTAATGGAGTACTAAATGATACACATTTTAATGGGGTATTAAATGATACACATTTTAATGGAGAACTAAATGATACACATTTTAATGGAATACTAAATGATACACATTTTAATGGAGTACTAAATTATACACATTTTAATGGAGTACTAAATGCCATACACATTTTAATGGATTACTAAGTAGATTAAAATGGGCTAATTTAGCCAAACCCCATTGTAAGTGATAATGAAAATTAAAAAATTGCACGTGTCAGGATATGGGGGTGGGTAGGGATGGTGCATGTATTTGCTTCATGTGGTGGGGATGGGGTGGGTGGAGTGGGGTGGGGTGGGGTGTGTAGGGATTTGAAAGATGCGAGTATTTGTGTCATGTGGTGGGGATGGGGTGGGTAGAGTGGGGTGGGGTGTGTAGGGATGTGAAAGATGCAAGTACATGTATTTGTGTCATATGGTGGAGTGGGTGGAGGTAGGTAGGAATGAGAAAGATGCACATATTTTTGCCATTTGTGGGGTCGAGGTATGAATCAAAATGATGCAAGTATTTATTTGTGTGGTGGGGTAGGTGAGAAATGCATGTATTTGTGTGGTGGGTAGGTGAGAAATGCATGTATTTGTGTGGTGGGGTAGGTGAGAAATGCATGTATTTGTGTGGTGGGGTAGGTGAGAAATGCATGTATTTGTGTGGTGGGGTAGGTGAGAAATGCATGTATTTATGTGGTGGGTAGGTGAGAAATGCATGTATTTATGTGGTGGGTAGGTGAGAAATGCATGTATTTGTGTGGTGGGGTAGGTGAGAAATGCATGTATTTGTGTAGTGGGTAGGTGAGAAATGCATGTATTTGTGTGGTGGGTAGGTGAGAAATGCATGTATTTGTGTGGTGGGTAGGTGAGAAATGCACATATTTGTGTGGTGGGGTAGGTGAGAAATGCATGTACTTGTGTAGTGGGTAGGTGAGAAATGCATGTATTTGTGTGGTGGGGTAGGTGAGAAATGCATGTATTTGTGTGGTGGGGTAGGTGAGAAATGCATGTATTTGTGTGGTGGGGTAGGTGAGAAATGCATGTATTTGTGTAGTGGGTAGGTGAGAAATGCATGTATTTGTTTGGTAGGTAGGTGAGAAATGCATGTATTTGTGTGGTGGGTAGGTGAGAAATGCACATATTTGTGTGGTGGAGTAGGTGAGAAATGCATGTACTTGTGTAGTGGGTAGGTGAGAAATGCATGTATTTGTGTGGTGGGTAGGTGAGAAATGCACGTATTTGTGTGGTGGGGTAGGTGAGAAATGCATGTATTTGTGTAGTGGGTAGGTGAGAAATGCATGTATTTGTGTGGTGGGTAGGTGAGAAATGCATGTATTTGTGTGGTGGGGTAGGTGAGAAATGCATGTATTTGTGTAGTGGGTAGGTGAGAAATGCATGTATTTGTGTGGTGGGTAGGTGAGAAATGCATGTATTTGTGTGGTGGGGTAGGTGAGAAATGCATGTATTTGTGTGGTGGGGTAGGTGAGAAATGCATGTATTTGTGTGGTGGGGTAGGTGAGAAATGCATGTATTTGTGTGGTGGGGTAGGTGAGAAATGCATGTATTTGTGGCATGTGGTGGGGCTGGGAAGGGATGAGAAAAATCATGTATTTGTGTCATGAACTGGGGATGGGAAAAGAATTAGAAAAATGTATTCATTGTGTAAGGCAGTAGGGGTTGGGTAGGAATGAGAAAATATCATGCATCTGGTATCATTAGTTGTGGGTTTAGTTAGGATGGGAAAATAAGGCATGTCTTTGTGTCATACAGTGGGGTGGAATAGGAATCAATGTATGGTATGGACATGGTGGTGGGGTAAGGATGAGAAAAATGTATGTTTTTGTGACATGAAATCGGGTAAAAATAGGATGAGAAAAATGTATGTAACTGTGACATGAAATGGGGTGGGTTAAAAATAAGAAAAATGTATGTATTTGTGACATGTAATGGGGTGGGTTATGGATGAGAAAAATGTATGTATCTGTGACATGAAATGGGGTGGGTTAAGGATGAGAAAACTGTGACAGAAGGTGGGGTGGGGTGAGGATGAGAAAAATGAACTGAGAGAATGTGGGGTGGGGTGAGGATGAGAAAAATCAACTGTGACAGAAGGTGGGATGGGGTGAGGATGATAAAATGATATGTATTTGTATCAGGAGGTGGGTGGTATAGACATGAGAAAAATGCATATATTTGTGTCACAAAGTGAGGATGTGTTGAGATGAGAAAAATGTATATATCTGTATCAGAAGGTGAGTCATTTAGGCATGAGAACAATGTGTGTCATAAAGTGGAAGGCATGAGAACAATGTGTGCATTTTGTAAGTGTGTAGGAATGAGGCATGGATGAAATAAATATATGTATTATGTAAGTGTGTAGGAATGAGGTATGGATGAAATAAATCCATGTATTATGTAAGTGTGTAGGAATGAGGTATGGATGAAATAAATCCATATATTATATAAGTGTGTAGGAATGAGGTATGGATGAAATAAATCCATGTATTATGTAAGTGTGTTGGAATGAGGTATGGATAAAATAAATCCATGTATTATGTAAGTGTGTAGGGATGAGGTATGGATGAAATAAATCCATGTATTATGTAAGTGTGTAGGAATGAGGTATTGATAAGAAAAATGCATGTATTTTGTAAGGGTGTAGGAATGAGGTATGGATGAAATAAATCCATGTATTATGTAAGTGTGTAGGAATGAGGTATGGATGAAATAAATCCATGTATTATGTAAGTGTGTAGGGATGAGGTATGGATGAAATAAATCCATGTATTATGTAAGTGTGTAGGAATGTGGTATGGATGAGATAAATGCATGTATTTTGTAAGTGTGTAGGAATGAGGTATGGATTAGATAAATGCATGTATTTATGTCAGAAGGCTGCAGTTGTGTAGTGCTGAGACAAATGTATGTACTAGAAGGTGGGCTTGGGGAGTGATCAGAAAATGTATTTTTTTTTCTCAGGAGGTTGGGTGGGGTATGGTGAGAAAATGAATGTATTTGTCTCTGGAGGTTGGAAGGGATATGGGTGAGAAAATGTATGTATTTGTCTCAGGAGGTTGGGTGGTGTATGGTGAGAAAATGAATGTATTTGTCTCAGTGGGGAAAGATGAGAAAATGCATGCATTTGTCTCGGAAGGCTGGGTGGTTTAAGGATGAGAAAATGCATGTGTTTGTCTTGGGACGTTTGGTGGGGTATGGATGAGAAAATGCATGTGTTTGTCTTGGGACGTTTGGTGGGGTATGGATGAGAAAATGCATGTGTTTGTCTTGGGACGTTTGGTGGGGTATGGATGAGAAAATGTATTTGTGTCATAATCATTATTTTCAACCTATACTGCAATTATCCTCTTCAACCACTAACACACACCTTATACTCAACTTGTATTGTAAACCAATCATTATCACTAATTTTTATTGTGATACCTATAATAAAAAGATTAGACAATTAAAAATGATGAGACCTACTACACTAAAATTAGTTATACAGCATGAGGCTAAGATACCTTGTAACAAAACTAAATGAAAATATATGTAATGAAAAGTGATTACTGCTTATCATTTAAGAGTTTATTTTTCTTTAACTGCTGAAACCATCATCATCATTCTGATTTTATGTTCTTACTCATTTAACTGCTAAAATCATCATTTTCATCATCATCATCATCATCATTTTCATCATCATCATCATCATTCTGATTTTATGTTCTTACTCATTTAACTGCTAAAATCATCATCATCATCATCATCATCATCATCATCATTCTGATTTTATGTTCTTACTCATTTAACTGCTAAAATCATCATCATCATCATCATCATCATCATCATCATTCTGATTTTATGTTCTTACTCATTTAACTGCTAAAATCATCATCATCATCATCATCATCATTCTGATTTTATGTTCTTACTCATTTAACTGCTAAAATCATCATCATCATCATCATCATCATCATCATCATCATTCTGATTTTATGTTCTTACTCATTTAACTGCTAAAATCATCATTTTCATCATCATCATCATCATCATCATTCCAATTTCATTTTGTAATTCATTTTGAAATGTTTAAAAATGTCAACAGTGATAGTGTTTATGAAGAATGGACTACAATTTTACAATGGTTGACACAAAATCAATTACTAAGCATACTGTGATTATCTCCCTTTGCCAAAGGATTATGGGAACTAAGAATACAAGTCAACTTCAAAAAAACTGCATGGACATCATGGTAAATCTACGGATATTAAAATACAATCCCTCCACCAGGTAGCAAGAGCATCATGGGAAAGTTAAGGAGATGGTTATATAAGATGTGTATTTATTCAAGGGAAAATAATAGCTATGGAAAATTAAACCTGACTGGATAGAGAAGGTACATTATTGGATATAATACCCACACTGTGTGCTAACAAAATTTTTAAATGAATCAATTTCATCAGGTTAATTCTCACATTAAAAGTTCACACCTACATCCTAAACAGTTTTCACATCATGTTTACACTTACAATGTCCTAAACAGTTTCCATGTCATGTTTACACTTACAATGTCCTAAACAGTTTCCATGTCATGTTTACACTTACAATGTCTTAAACAGTTTCCATGTCATGTTTACACTTACAATGTCTTAAACAGTTTCCATGTCATGTTTACACTTACAATGTCTTAAACAGTTTCCATGTCATGTTTACACTTACAATGTCAATATAAAGTTCCCTTGTCATGTTTACACTTACAGTGACATAAGCAGTTTCTGCATCATGTTTATGCTTACAAAATCCACAGAAAGTTTCCTTGTCTTTATTTACATACATGTTGTCATAAACAGTTCCCACAAAATGTTTATAAGACAATGTCCTAAAACGATGTCTCCTCATGTCTGCACTAACAATGTTATAAACTGTGCCCCAGCCACATTTATTCATACTAGAAGAATTTTTGTCTATGTTTAAAACTAAGACTTTTTCGATATTGACAGCTCTCCACTGTGGAGGTCCAATGTCTAGGTGGCACTCTACAGTTTTGTATTTAGCATAGGGTTAAAATTTTACAGAAAAAGAATTTCCCCGGGTTTCCTCACTAGTTATACTGGCTATTTAAAAAAGACTTTGTATATCTTAGGTATTGTTCAAAGAACCTTTAATTCCTTTTTATTTTGGTGTATGACATGGGTGTAATATGGGTTAGAGAGTATACAGCTTGGCCTTACTCCAGATGTGCACCTTTCAAAAATGTGCTAGCTCTACTTGCTCATTTTCACTTCCCGAACTTTAGAGATAAATTGTAAAAAAAAAGAGCCAATAACATTTTTTACCTTTTATGTATTTGTTAATTCATTCATTGCACTTTTACAAGCTGGTATTGTCTAGTTTAGTAATATTCATTTTCTCTATTTTAAAAGCTGCCAAGAATAGTGTACTTTAGACAAATTCAAGTTGATTTTTGGAGCACAAGGAAGCAGTCATTTTAGTTAGCAGTGTGCTAAGATCATTTAAAATTTCCAAAAGTACAATATCCAAAGAAATTTCAGCCATATTACATGAAAGTAGCATATAGGTATGCCAACATTCTCTCCACTGTGCATGTTTAAAATGCAAACAACTTCACCTTACATACATCACTCTCTCAAAAGTACATAATAACTGGTGAGTGCCACCCTACCAAATTGACAGCTCTCCACTGTGGAGGTTCAATATCAGGCATCAGTACACAATTAGGTGGCGCTCTACAGTTAGGTATTTAGCATAGGGTTAAAATTTTAAAGAAAAAGAGTTTCCCCGGGTTTCCTCACTAGTTATACTGGTTATTTAAAAAAGACTTTGTATATCTTAGGTATTGTGCAAAGAACTTTTAATTCCCTTTATTTTGATGTATGATTGATGAGTTTAATATGGGTTAGAGAGTACACAGCTTGGCCTTACTCCAGATGTGCACCTTTCAAAAAAGTGCTAGCTCTACTTGCTCATTTTCACTTCTCGAACTTCAGAGGTAAATTGTAAAAAAAAAAGCTGATAACATTTTTTTTACATTTTATGTATTTGGTAATTCAGTCATTACACTTTTACAAGCTGGTATTATCTAGCTTGGCAAAATTCATTTTCCATATTTTAATAGCTGCCAAGAATAGTGTACTTTAGACAAATTCAAGTTGATTTTTGGAGCACAAGGGAGCAGTCATTTCAGTTAACAGTGTTCTAAGATCATTTAAAATTTCCAAAAATACAATATCCAAAGAAATTTCATTCACATTACATGAAAGTAGTATATAGGTATGCCAACATTCTCTCCACTGTGCATGTTTAAAATGCAAGCAACTTCACCTTACATACATCATTCTCTCAAAAGTACATAATAACTGG
The DNA here is from genome assembly GCA_016746295.1 of Potamilus streckersoni. Lineage (NCBI taxonomy): Eukaryota > Metazoa > Mollusca > Bivalvia > Unionida > Unionidae > Potamilus > Potamilus streckersoni. Next base: position 275,238 of record JAEAOA010001105.1, on the reverse strand, counting down.
TGAGTGCCACCTTAATAAAATCTGGTTCAGTACCCACAAATGTAGTCCCAATCTATTTTTAGATCACTTTTTCCTGTCTGAAATTGGTGGTGATACTAGAGTTAGATTTTGGCATTCTTGGTAAGGATTTAAAGGCAATTGTTTATTCTTTAGAATGTAAGCTTATGGTGTGGTTGTCTGTGTGTATTTCGGCGACAGTGCACATTGAGTAATAAGGTCATGGTGATGATCCGGAAGAGAAATCTGTGTTCCGTTGCCTGGTAGATTTATTTCATTTCCTTTACAAATATAAAGTATACTTGGTAATGGTCTCCAAGAAAAGCATGAAGTTGATTTACTTCCCTTTTCCCCACCACAAATACAAAGCATACTTGGTATTGGTATCCAAGGTAAACAGGAAGATTTACTTGTTGATTCCATCCCAGTAATACACACAGAATACTTGACATTGATATCAAAGATAATTATTATATAGGGTAGGACTGACTGTGTGTAGGTATTATATTAACCATGGTATATAGGGTAGGACTGACTGTGTGTAGGTATTATATTAACCATGGTATATAGGGTAGGACTGACTGTGTGTAGGTATTATATTAACCATGGTATATAGGGTAGGACTGACTGTGTGTAGGTATTATATTAACCATGGTAAATAGGGTAGGACTGACTGTGTGTAGGTATTATATTAACCATGGTATATAGGGTAGGACTGACTGTGTGTAGGTATTATATTAACCATGGTATATAGGGTAGGACTGACTGTGTGTAGGTATTATATTAACCATGGTATATAGGGTAAATTGACTACAGTATAAAAGGAGACTGAATACAGTATAAAAGGAGGAAGGACTCTAAAAAAGTAGGTGATAATACAAGGACTCTATGTAAGATGCTACTATAAAGCTCTGCTACATAAATATGGATTCTCAATATCAGTAAATCTGATTAAATTGTAGTTAATCCAGTTAATTAAAATAAAAGCTAATTAACCAGATTAATTATAGTAGAGACTCATTATTCAGATTAAATAAATTATAGACTCATTAATCAGAATAAATAAATTATAGAAAATTCTATATTTTCCTTAATGAAATTTTAGTACAAGTTTATTAAACTATTTTCATTTTTAAAGCCACAATTAAAGAGACTTGTTATTGAGACTTTCTAATCATGCTGCCTGGATGTGTACCACAGATGCAAGATTTGAAAGTCTGAATTATCAACTGTCTCGACAAATGATATCTCTCTCAGAGAATCACATTTTTTGGGTACAAAAAAAACCCTACCTCTCTCACAGGCTCTGGATTACTGGCACTTTGCTGTTACAAAATAACAACTGTAACAATTTTAATGCCAGTATTGAAAAATTTCTCTGTAAGTGATACTTGGATTTTATAATACTTTTAAGGAGCATGGTTGATGTTCAGTGAAACAAGACTTGATTGTATTTTGCATAAACATTAACATTACAGTAAGTACCCACCCACCCTAACATGAAAAGTATATATTTCCTATCTGCATTTTTAAGTGGTGACTATGAAAAATTTGGATTAAACATGACAAAAAGGACAAAAAGTACCATAGACTGTCAATGAATTAAGGTAGCACTAAACAGTTTTCTGTGATGATGTGGTTTAGAACTGATGGTGCAATTTCTTAAGCCACCCACAATCAAAATAAGCACTTTGACCATAGACTGACTGTCCATGGATTAAGGTAGCACTAAACAGTTTTCTGTAGTGTGGTTTAGGATTGATGGTGTAATTTCTTAAGCCATCTACCATCAATATAAACACTATAATCACATCATGTTTAGATTTTCAAGTTCATTAAAAATTGAGAGCGGAAGAAAATTCCATACACAAAGTCCAGGCCAGGACAATTCTGACACTGTAAACATTACCGACCAAGACAATAGCAGACTAAGTTTCACCAGAATTATAACAGGTATATCAAAACATGTAGATGAAAATACAAGTTGAAATAAGAAATTAAACATTGGACTCTAACAAGAAAATATTTACTATGGCAATTGGGATCAGGAAAATATTTACCATGGCAACCAGGTATTATACAGTGAGATCTAACAGGAAAATATTTACCATGGCAACCAAGTATTACACAGTGAGATCTAACAGGAAAATATTTACCATGACAAACAGGTACTACATAGTGGGATCTAACAGGAAAATATTTACCATGGCAACCAGGTATTACAAAGTGGGATATAACAGGAAAATATTTACCATGGCAACCAGGTATTAAAAAGTGGGATATAACAGGAAAATATTTACCATGGCAACCAGGTACAACATAGTGGGATATAACAGAACAATATTTGCCATGGTAACCAGGTACTATGCAGAATAATATATACTGTATTATATGTTTGATGCAACTTGTGTGAAAAATGGAGACCTATGTGACACGAATAAATACTGCATAAATCAGATTTAAATGCATGGGACAAGATAACAAAAATTCAAATCTCAAAAGGGGAAATCAAATCAGTAAAATAACGCATGGCAACCAATCTGATTTTTTTAATGACTACATCAACTTTCCACCGACAGTACATGAACATAACAACATAGCATTTCCTGCAGTACATTAACATAACAACATAGCATTTCCTGCAGTACATGAACATAACAACATAGCATTTCCTGCAGTACATGAACATAACAACATAGCATTTCCTGCAGTACATGAACATAACAACATAGCATTTCCTGCAGTACATTGAACATAACAACATAGAATTTCCTGCAGTACATGAACATAACAACATAGCATTTCCTTTTTCAAATCAATCCCACTAACTCTCTAACCTGGGGTCAGAAATGGATCCCTAATACCAAAAGATATAGCCCCTATATGCTGAATGTGAAAACTTTTTTAATCAAAATTAGTATATATGAAACTTAGAAATAACTAGTTATATCATCAAAAATGGCAGTTTGTGCCCAGAAATTTACTTTACAATGGTGAAATTTTTAACTTTTCTGTTAAAATTGCATGAACTTTCCCCCTGCAATGCATACAAATCACATTACTACAATCAAAATCAAAACCTTACATCATGGATAATTCTACGAAACTGTTTAGTGTCACCTTTTTTATTATGTGTTAGACAAATGAAAGCCACCACCAATATTGGTCTATACACATCAATAAACACAATCCACCACCAATACTCCCATCCCCTTCAAACAGGAACACCCTTCCCTTCCTCAAAACAACTGTGATTCTGGACCAACCATAAAGTGAAGGAGATTTAGTTCAACAGCTGTCACTGCACTGCAAAAATAAGTACAGTAAAACTATTTCATGTAACTACATCTTGTCAGTGCACTGCCTTTCATCTTGTTGGCAAATGGTTTTCTTGCCACTTCAAATAAAACACTCCATTGTTCTGATTATCAATCTTTATTTCAATTTGTTTCATAATTTGTTTCCATCTTTAAAGCATTTCAATTCTATTTGGTGTTTTGCAATAAACCTGGTAATAAGGCCAATTAAAAAAAGTAAAGAAAAAAAGCTTGCCATAGCTGCACATTCAGCCACCCCACCCCACCCCACCCCAGCTACATTATTAATCTGAGATTTTTCATGGGTCTGGATGGACATGTAGATCACGTACAGACCCACATGTGGACAACAAAGTGATCACTCTGGCATGTCGACAACAACAAAGTGATCACTCTGGCATGTGGACAACAATGTGATCACTGGCATGTGGACAACAAAGTGATCACTCTGGCATGTCGACAACAACAAAGTGATCACTCTGGCATGTGGACAACAAAGTGATCACTGGCATGTGAACAACAATGTGATCACTCTGGCATGTGGACAACAACAAAGTGATCACTGGCATGTGGACAACAAAGTGATCACTGGCATGTGGACAACAATGTGGTCACTCTGGCATGTGGACAACAAAGTGATCACTCTGGCATGTGGGCAACAACAAAGTGATTACTTGACAACAAAGTGATCACTCTAGACAACAACAAAGTGAACACTCTGGCATGTGGACAAAAACAGAGAAATCACTCTGGCAAGATTCCACCAAGGCAAACTTAATAAAACAGTTAACTACTTCTATCTTCAACTCAACTAAACATGTTGCACCAAGTTACATGACACTGTGACCAGAAGTGGACTTCAAACTGACTGAAGCATGAAACATCTCATAGCATGTTACAGCAACCTACTTTGGGTGAGGAGATGCTGCCAAGAAAAATCATTCTATCAATTCCATAACTGTGACCAATAGCAACCAAACACTGCAAAACTTTAAGTCAAGGTAATGCAAAATCTTGATCAAACAGACCTACTTTTAGTGCTCTGTGTGTCCTTGGAAAAAGCACTTAGCTTTCAATTTCTTGCTATGGTATAGCTAATAATGCATTAAAAATTCCGTTACAATGTTAGAATCAACATCAAAGAAAAAAAAAATTTAAAATCTGAAGACAAATAACACTGAAATCAAAATGAAAGTAAAAGTAAAAGACCTGAACACTGAAAGTTATCAATGTATTGAAGCACACAAACATAAAAAGGTCAAAGGTCAAGCACTAATACAACATTAGCCAAGAATACCTCATCAGCTAATGCTAACTGTAAACAAGATCTCAATAAGGCAGTCAATACCAATGCCAAATGTAAATACAATCTCAATAAGGCAGTCAATACCAATGCCAAATGTAAATACAATCTCAATAAGGCAGTCAATACCAATGCCAAATGTAAATACAATCTCAATAAGGCAGTCAATACCAATGCCAAATGTAAATACAATCTCAATAAGGCAGTCAATATCAATGCCAAATGTAAACAAGATCTCAATAAGGCAGTCAATACCAATGCCAAATGTAAATACAATCTCAAAAAAATAAGGCAGTCAATACCAATGCCAAATACAAATAAGATCTTCCCAGCAAATCAGTCAATACCAATGCCAACTGTAAACAAGATCTCAATAAAGCTGTGAATAGTAATGCCAAAACTAAACTTTTTGTAGCTAGATCATATATTTTACAATTTTATATATTCATGATTTAATTAGGCAGAAGTGGGTATTTTGTTATTTTATGCAATTAATGTTCATTAATGAGTGAAATGAAGTTGCAAATATTGTTTTAATTTCATTTTACACATATTTAGCCAGTTAGGCAACCTTGAACCAGGAATACCAGTTTGAGTTTTGTTCACTCTGAGCAATGAAGCTACCCTGATTGCAGTTCATGCTGGGTTGTTTTACTGTATGACAAGTAGTAAGTTCCTGACTGGTTAGTGTGCTACTTGCCTGTATGACCTACACAGCATGAAAAATACATATTAGTGGTGGTCATTCCATTGGAGCCTCTGAAGGATGCTGGGATTGCAATAAGAAAAGTGCCTGATGACTTTTTTTGCTCCAAGGGAAATATGACTTGACCTTTGTCCCATATGATATGGTATATAGATTAATACTATAGTTAATGTAACAGTTTTGCTTATATGTACTCTATATTTCTCTGAAATGCATGTTGATATATTTTCATACTCTTAATAGGTTTTCAATCTGTGTATCCTTTTCTGTGCCTATTATCATTCTGTCTGTCTGTCTGCTCTCTACTTTTGCTCTACACTCTGTTTTGTGTTTTGGTTTATTTGGTCCACTATCTCTCTAGATATGCATTAATAAATGTTTGTATTGAATGTAATGTAAACTGAATTAATGTATATATGCAGAATAATAATACACTATTGATGGTATTGTTATTTATAGTTGGACTAAATGTATTTTTATTGTATGTGCAGGGTGTAAGAAAGCAGGAGGAATGTATTTATCTCTATTTACTAACCTCATGCACAATAAACCCTATTTATTATAACAAATACTGGACTTTAATTTTTTATTCTGTGAGCAGAAGGCAAGTGCTGTAACATGCAAGATCTCAATAAGGCAGTCCATATCAATGCCAGCTGTAAACACAATCTCAATAAAGCAGTCAATATCAATGTCAACTCTAAACAAGAACTTGTCACTAAGGCAGTCCATACCAACAACAACCCTAGCAAGGCAGTCAGTACCAATGCCAACTGTAAACAAAATCTTTTCAGCATTAATGCTCTTCAGCAAGGTATAACAAAATATGTGTTGCTATTGTTGAACCAGAAAACAGGCAGCTGATAAGCTTTCAATTGTGATCTAATGCTGTAAAGGCAACATTATGTTCTGCTATAAAGTCTGTGAAAGTCAAGACCTTGGTGATCTTCAGTCCAGTTTTAGAAACAGCATATTCATACCCCAAGGAATCTCTCAAGCTGCGTAACCCCTGTATGTTCTTTTGATAAATTCATATGGCACATGTAATTATTTCACTCATCATTTGCAATACTCAAATGAACATTTGATGTCCATACTGAATTATCTGAACATTTCTTAGACGAACATTTAAAAAGAATGTCTGAACATTTAAAAAGAATGTCTATGTTGAAAATGTTTCAAATTTCTCATGTAACTATTCATCCATCTCAACTAAAAATAGCAGAAACATTGATTTACAAGCACTATCAATACATCAAGATCCATGTAAAAGAGCATAAAGAAACTGATATTGTGTTTAGATCTGGGTCTATGCAGAACATCACAGACCATGATCTGTTGTAGGTCTGGGTCTATGCAGAACATCACAGACCATGATCTGTTGTAGGTCTGGGTCTATGCAGAACATCACAGACCATGATCTGTTGTAGGTCTGGGTCTATGCAGAACATCACAGACCATGATCTGTTGTAGGTTTTGTTCTATGCAGAACATCATAAGCCATGATCTTTTGTAGGTCTGGGTCTATGCAGAACATCACAGACCATGATCTGTTGGCACCTTGAGCAGGTCAGAGTACATGCAAAATGTAACTGCCACCACCATGAGTAGGTCATGGTCTATGTAGAACAGATCAGACACTAATCTGCCATCACCACAGATAGGTCAGGACATTGATCTGTCAGTACCTTTATCAGATCAGAGTCGATGCAGTTTGCACAAAAATGTACAGCACACAGGAATAATATTGATGGTTAAAATGCATTTGTAGATGGATTAATGTATAGCTGATTTAGCAACTATAACAAAAGTAGAAAATTACCACCATTCAAAATGAAATGAAAATTAGCTTAATAGCAATTTGGAATACAAATAAAGGGCAATAACTCTGACAAGATGTACAGTGTCCCACTAGGTCTGGTTCTGATTGTATATAGTGTAAGAGGACATATGAATTCAACCTCAGCATATATTTTTTTCTCCATCAACGTTGGCCTGGATCCAAAATCTCTGTCAGAAACCTGCTAAATTAAGAAAATGTACTTCTGAATTATTAAAAATTATCTCAACATTTAGCTGAAATATATGAAGCGTATCTCCAATATTAATGCTGACAGTTTTGCATATCTGTAATGTCAACACAGATAACTTTGTTGACCTCCAATGTTAACAATTATAGCTTTGCATATCTGTAATATTAACACATATAACTTTGCATATCTGTAATGTCAACACAGATAATTTTGTATATCTCCAGTGGTAACACTGATAGCTATGCACATCTCCAATGTTAACACTTAACAGCTTTACAAGTATGCATTAACACTTAGTTTTACATGTATGCATTAACACTTAGTTTTACATATATGCATTAACACTTAGTTTTACATGTATGCATTAACACTTAGTTTTACATGTATGCATTAACACTTAGTTTTACATGTATGCATTTACATTTAGTTTTACATGTATGCATTAACACTTAATTTTACATGTATGCATTTACACTTAGTTTTCCATGTATGCATTTACACTTAGTTTTCCATGTATGCATTTACACTTAGTTTTACATATATGCATTTACACTTAGTTTTACAAGTATGCATTAACACTTAGTTTTACATGTATGCATTTACACTTAGTTTTACATGCATGCATTTACACTTAGTTTTACATGTATGCATTAACACTTAGTTTTACATGTATGCATTAACACTTAGTTTTACATGTATGCATTAACACTTAGTTTTACATGAATGTAGTTACACTTAGTTTTACATGTATGCATTTACACTTAGTTTTACATGTCATTTTAATACAACATACATTTGTTGTATACTGGATATCTATGCCATTTTATTACAACATACATTTGTTGTATATTGGACATCTATGCCATTTTATTACAACATACATGTGTTGTATATTGTACATCTATGCCAATTTATTACAACATACATTTGTTGTATATTGGACATCTATGCCATTTTATTACAACATACATTTGTTGTATATTGGACATCTATGCCATTTTATTACAACATACATTTGTTGTATATTGGACATCTATGCCATTTTATTACAACATACATTTGTTGTATATTGGACATCTATGCCATTTTATTACAACATACATTTGTTGTATATTGGACATCTATGCCATTTTATTACAACATACATGTGTTGTATATTGGACATCTATGCCATTTTATTACAACATACATTTGTTGTATATTGGACATCTATGCCATTTTATTACAACATACATTTGTTGTATATTTGACATCTATGCCATTTTATTACAACATACATGTGTTGTATGTTGGACATCTATGCCATTTTATTACAACATACATGTGTTGTATATTGGACATCTATGCCATTTTATTACAACATACATGTGTTGTATATTGGACATCTATGCCATTTTATTACAACATACATGTGTTGTATATTGGACATCTATGCCATTTTATTACAACATACATTTGTTGTATATTGGACATCTATGCCATTTTATTACAACATACATGTGTTGTATATTGGACATCTATGCCATTTTATTACAACATACATTTGTTGTATATTGGACATCTATGCCATTTTATTACAACATACATTTGTTGTATATTTGACATCTATGCCATTTTATTACAACATACATGTGTTGTATGTTGGACATCTATGCCATTTTATTACAACATACATGTGTTGTATATTGGACATCTATGCCATTTTATTACAACATACATGTGTTGTATATTGGACATCTATGCCATTTTATTACAACATACATGTGTTGTATATTGGACATCTATGCCATTTTTTCATGCAACATGTAGCATATGAATTTAGATCACTAATTAAATAAAACTTTTTCAAAACTTTTCCACAGCTGAACATGGCATACTATACGTGTTATAAAATGGATAAGTTGCTCAAGGAACACATCACATCTAAACGTCAATCCTTATAGGAATTCTAATATTAACTAATTATTAATTTCTAATTATGGTAATACATCTGGAGAATTCAAAATATCTGCTTAAAAATTTCAATGTTAAGAAGCTAACAATAAAAAAAAAAAAAAAATAATTAACTAGTATCAGCAGCATAAGTGTATTAAATTCTGGCAACATTTTTATGGAGATTTCTACTGAACGTACATCAATTAATGGTTATTTCTCTTGCTTCACTTAAAATGTGGCAAATGTTTACTATCAATCATCTGGTTCCGTATTTCTGGGAATTTGTTACATTCAAGTAGTGCCTTCATAAGTCCTGAGTAGGAATCCCATGGAATCCCATAGTACACTTATGCCACCTGGTGGCAGACAAAAGTAATGGGTATGATTATTAATGTCACTGCAAACAGATAATGCTCTACAAGACTGATACACGTTCAACAAGCAACCATGTTAGAATAGAAAATTATAAACCTCAACAGCTATATACATGCATAGTAGTTTTAAACATTATTAATTAACCTGTGCCATATGCAATATGTAATTAACCTGTGCCATATGCAATATGTAATTAACCTGTGCCATATGCAATATGTAATTAACCTGTGCCATATGCAATATGTAATTAACCTGTGCCATATGCAATATGTAATTAACCTGTGCCATATGCAATATGTAATTAACCTGTGCCATATGCAATATGTAATCATACTTAATAGTAAGCTTCATATAAAATCACGTTTAGATTCATCCAATTTTTCAAAAGTAACTCAGCAAAAAATTCATTTCATTATACATGAAAAAACTCTGGAGTAAAGCAGAAAACGTACATCAGATTTAACAAAAAGTTAAAATAAATTTTTCATTCTTTTTTATACAAAACTTCATCATGTCCCTCAAAAATTATTGGGCAGAAGAAAAAACCCTATTGTACAGGGCAGATATATTGGACTTGTATGGGATAGTTGTACAGAAATGATGCATAGGTCTGATGTACATGGCATTGTACAGGACTGATCAAAGTGAAGGACAATGGTTACATTATATACCCTTTCATAATTTAACTGAAAATTTTAAGAAAAAGAAAAGAAACCTATTAATACTGAACCAAAGTAAAATCATTATTTGATTATTGTTAGCTAAGTTTTTATTTCTATTCTTAAAAACAATGTTATTTATAATGTACAAATTCTTCATTTTACACATTCTTTATTTTACACATTCTTCATTTTACACATGCTTCATTTTACACATTCTTCATTTTACACAAGCTTCATTTTACACAGGCTTCATTTTACACATTCTTCATTTTACACAAGCTTCATTTTACACAGGCTACATTTTACACACTCTTTATTTTACACAAGCTTCATTTTACACATTCTTCATTTTACACAGGCTTCATTTTACACAGGCTTCATTTTGCACATTCTTCATTTTACACAAGCTTCATTTTACACAGGCTTCATCTGCCTTCATTACACAGACTACAGTCAATATCCATTAGGACTACATCATTAGATTGTCCAACTTTTAACTAATGCAAATCTCTTGTTGTTGTGTCTGCCAATAAAATCTTAATAACCTAATGAAAATTCTCCATGCAGTTTGTGCTCTTCTTTAGTATATATTAATATCAATTATGCAATGTATCTACATCATGCATTGCAAGCATAAATAACATTCAATACTACTTGGTGAGATGGCTTACCTTTCCATATAACAGACCATCAAAACTGTCATGTATTCCAAGCACAGTGTATCCATGGGTTAGGGCTAATCGTACAAAGGATCGTACTACTGCATTCATCCCACAGGCTGGGGCACCAATATTCATCACTGCTACTCTCTTCCCACTCTAAAATTACATTTAAATAAAGTTAGTAAGTCAGTTAATAAATAATTATGTAAGTAAATAATAAGTCAATAAATAATTAAGTAAATAATAATAAGTCAATAAATAATTATGTAAGTAAATAATAAGTCAATAAATAATTATGTAAGTAAATAATAATAAGTCAATAAATAATTATGTAAGTAAATAATAATAAGTCAATAAATAATTATGTAAGTAAATAATAATAAGTCAATAAATAATTATGTAAGTAAATAACAATCACCCAAAGGGACCTGATGTTCTACTGACGATAATTGGGTAAGAAACCACAAGAAGGCAATTTCTTCTCATTTTATTCCTTTTAACATTCTTAGTATTGGAATAATCTCAGATATTCTTTAAAGAATTGAGCATACAAAAATGGTTAAACACACATTTCTATTTTATCTATAAGTTTGCATGTTGACACAATAAATACAAAACAATTTGATCATGTTCTGGGTTACTGAATGATTCAAAATACATTAAACTTTAGCAATTAAATTGGGATGAAAAACATTTTACCAGATCAGACATTACCAGTTTTTTAACACATACACACACACACACACACACACACACACACACACACACACACACATAATAAAAGTTTAGCATTTAATGTCCAAGAAGTGAAAATGACCAAGTGGAGCTAGCAGTGTTTTGAGAAGTTCAAATCCAAAAAAAAAAAAAAAACAGCTGTATACTAAACATTAACATCAATCAAGCATGAAATAAAATAAAATTAATTTTTTAACAATGCCTAAAATATACAAGGTCTGTAAAAAAAAAATCAGAAACAAACAACAGAAAAATCTGATAAATTCATGTTTGTTATAAAACAAACTCAAATCTGATGCAAAATTTGATATTACTGAGTGCAACCACAGCAATAACAAGACTTTCAAGATGGAAAATATGGCTGCCATACTGGATGCCAGACTGGTATGCCATCTTCATGTAAAAAGGCTGCTATACTGGATGTCAGACTGGTACACCATCTGCATGTAAAAAGGCTGCCATGCTGGATGCCAGACTGGTACACCATCTTAATGTAAAATGGTTGCCATGCTGGGTGCCAGACTAGTACACCATCTTCACGTAAAAAGGCTGCCATGCTGGATGCCAGACTGGTACACCATCTTCATGTAAAAAGCCTTTTAGTGAAAACCTAGTGTTGATGTGACCATCCTTTCTGAAGGAGTAGTGTTAACAAGATTCTTAACATAAACAACATGGTCGTTATGGCCAATCTTTTAATGAACAAGAATTCAAGTGAGTCTGCAATCACTCACATTATTTTAACTGCATCCATAAAATGATGTATCCACCACCACCTTCGTTCTTTGGCAAGCAAAAACTCAAAGCCAGAATATTGACAATTACACCAATGCTACCAGATAAGTGGTACCTAGTCTGATTGCTTACTAAATTGAGACCAAAAAAAACCCAAATTAGAATTCTCATTTCATCAGTATTCAATTATAAATTTCATTCTATTTTCATGAGACACAAGGTTTTGCCAGTACATAAACAAAATCGATTCCAAGGGTGTAAGTTTCCTGAGTCACAGTGAAAATGGTGAAAATTGATGCAACTTTTGAAATCATCACATTAATAGATAAATATTATGTACAGTAATTGAAAACAAATTAATAGATATAATTCAAAGTAGAGTACAGTGGTTTTGATCATGTGTAACAGCATTCAAAATTGTGATGAGGTTGAAATCAGTAATTGATACAATGCATTAAAATTGTGTACAGTGGTTGAGATCATCAGTAATGGATACAATGCATTCAAAATTGTGAGATCAACAGTAATGGATACATGGAATTCAAAATGGTGTACAGTGGCTTAGATCATCAGTAATGGATACATTGCATTCAAAATTGTGTACAGTGGTTGAGATCAAAAGTAATGGATACATTGCATTCAAAATTGTGTACAGTGGTTGAGATCAAAAGTAATGGATACATTGCATTCAAAATTGTGAACAGTGGTTGAGATCAAAAGTAATGGATATATTGCATTTAAAATTGTGTACAGTGGTTGAGATCATCAGAAATGGATATTGCATTCAAAATTGTGTACAGTGGTTGAGATCATCAGAAATGGATACCTCATTCAAAATTGTGTACAGTGGTTGAGATCATCAGTAATGGATACTGCTTTCAAAATTGTATACAGTGGTTAAGGTCATCAGTAATAGATACTGCATTCAAAATTGTGTACAGTGGTTGAGATCATCAGTAATGGATACTGCATTCAAAATTTGTACATTGGATGAGATCATCAGTAATGGATATTGCATTTAAAATTGTGTACAGTGGTTGAGATCATCAGTAATGGATACTGCATTCAAAATTGTGTACAGTGGTTGAGATCATCATAGTAATCCAAAGTTTTGTACAGATGACAGACACTGCAATGTCATCATTGCAATTGAGTCAAAACTAAACTCCACCACCAATAAAAGGCAATGTGACATAGTACCCTTTTCAACTTTGATGCAGAATTAAATTTTCTTTGAAAATAGTAAGATGATGGATAGAAAAAAAATTTCAACTCAAAATCTCTGCTTGAAGCTAGAATTGCAGACTGTTTCTTTAACTGCTGTCCATTTTAGCATGTAGCAATTTGTAACAATTTTGTAGCAATTTGTAACAATTAATTTTACAATGATAATGTATACATGGTTCCCACAATTTTTCCAGGTCATTTTCAGGGTTTTGTTCCAGGATGAAATTAATTTTTTCAAGGTTCGCATATGACCATTACTGAATGGAATTAGAGAAAATTGTACCATATAAAACAAGGATTTTTTTAAAACAAAGATGTTTCTATTTTGAGAATGTCAAAAATTAAGATGACCATGCTCTAAACCATAATATGTATCAATTGAAACAAGACAACTGAATATTTCTGCAAATGTAAATTGGCATGTTAAGTCATTTCAATCTATAGAACATAAATTCTAACTTAACTTTGCTGACCTGCTTTATGTTGGTACAAGGAAACAATAAAATAAACATAAACTAAGTTTTGTTTCCATTCAAACATTTAATTTTAAACAAATCAGAATAATCAGAAATAAATCAAAAAGCAATCTATATGCATGATATACAAAATAAATAGTCTATCACAGTATGAAAAAACCCAAACAAATGGAAAGTATTAGAATCATTTCTTGTAATGAAAAAAGTTTAAGCCCTGAATTAATATCTGCCAATAAAACCTAAAACAAGATTTTTCAAGGAACCTAAACTACTTAAGATGATTTAGTTAAAATCCATGATTTAAAAATTCATATACAAAAGGGTTGATTTAAACTTTGACAAAAAGACCTTCAAAACTTTTTACTACAGTATAAACAAGGATTGGATTTTCTGTAACATCCATGTCTGTGTGTAATGCGATAAACCACTGGCAAAAACTACAATAATACTCACAGGAAAACATATCATTATTATTCATTTATTACAGGGAGCGACAATCTCCCATGCCGCCTTCGACCTATTTAAGATCTGAAATATTGCTTCAAGCTACATGTCACAATGTAATAGTCTCGCACCAAAGTACAGCTCAGATTCAACATTTTGGACTACAAATTGGACTTTAAACAAATGGCAGTAAATTTCCTCTGCATATTACCACATTTGTCCCATATACGCTGGGATGTGGGGTCTGAGCAGTTGCCTATCCAAAAATCGGAATTTTCAGCCATGGTGCAGTAGCGGCATAGGGTAGTCTCTTATTGGTGGGCCTAGCAAATTCAAACAATGCTATATTGACTCATACCTGCATGAAATTGATAGGAAAATGATTCATTTTCTCAGAAACAGGAAGTATTATAATTGTTATGACTAGAAGAAACTACAGCATAAATGAAACCTGACCTGGTACTTGCCATTTGTATTATTAGTCACGTGACTATACAAATCTCAGAAAATGACATCAAAAGTCCAATAGTCACATGATATTAACCCTTTACCTAATATAAGTGCCTTTTAGCACTTTACCCGATGTCACGCTAAGTGCCTTTTAGCAATTTACCTGATGTCACTCTATGCGCCTTTTAGCAATTTACCCGATGTCACACTATGCGCCTTTTAGCAATTTACTCAATGTCACGCTAAGCTCCTTTTGGCAATTTACTCGATGTCATGCTAAGAGTCTTGGCAACACTGTGAACAGCTAGTTTGAGCGGCTTTTCATAGCGCCACCTTCGGGGAAAACCCCTGTTAGATACTACATTCATTGGTGAGAATGACCATTAAGTCAGATCACATGGTCACTGTTGACGCTCTGGTTGCAATCTCCTATTTGAAGTAAGTAGGTCGTAACTGGGTTGTATTCTCCATTCGACAAAATGGTGGTCTCTAATATCATTCAGTACTTGAACCAGTAAAATCACAACTATGAAAGCTTCAATAAGTTTGGAAAAGGCTCTGAGACTGAGGTAGAAAGCCCTTAGTTTTTATACTATATCAAATTACACTGATTTTGTGATGTAGACACATACAAAAAACTTGTAAATTTTGAGCATGAAAATTTGCCACTGCCATTAATCATGCGGCTTCACTTGAGTTCTCTTAAGATTTTAAAGTACATAAAAAATTATTTTGTTAAAAATAATTATACAGCTATAATGATTTTATTTTACTATTAAATCTTTCCATACATAATATGTGTACCAAAAATGTAAAATGCTTAAAATTGCTGTTAAACGTAACATACACTTCACTGCTTAACAAGCCTATGCATAGTGGACTGCACTGAGTAACTTTACTACATGCGTATCGAAGGGCTAAAAAGCCATAAACTCTATGAGGGAAAGGGTTAACTGCAAACTTCTAATCAACTATATTAAATCAAAGTCAAATACGTTTTGCCCAATCTAGAAAGAACATCAACCAGAAACTGTCACCATAGCAACAATCTGGAGTCAGATTCATCAAGCAGAGAGAACATATCAATGTGCTAGTCATGTGATACAACAAAACCTATGTAGTTCTTGGAATAAATATATACAATTGTATTCTTTTGTTTCTGTTCTTTTTACTACAAGCTGTGTACAACTTTCATGTATTATTTTTTTTTTTGTTGGTAGAAACTTCCTGGGATTTTCCAAACTTTCATCAATATTTGCAATATTCAAGGACTTTTCATGGTAGAAAAAGAAACATATATCCCGACATTCTCCCAATTTCCTGTTAGTGTGGGAACCCAATATATAGTAAATAATTTTAGGTTGTTAATGTGTTGTAGGATGTAAATATGTAACAATGTGTAGCAATTATTAGGTTGTAAATGTGTTGTAGGATGTAAATTTGTAACAATGTGTAGCAATTAATTTTAGGTTGTAAATGTGTTGTAGGATGTAAATATGTAACAATGTGTAGCAATTATTAGGTTGTAAATGTGTTGTAGGATGTAAATATGTAACAATGTGTAGCAATTAATAGGTGGTAAATGTGTTGTAGAATGTAAATATGTAACAATATGTACCAATTATTAGGTTGTAAATGTGTTGTAGGATGTAAATATGTAACAATGTGTAGCAATTAATAGGTTGTAAATGTGTTGTAGGATGTAAATATGTAACAATGTGTAGCAATTAATTTTAGGTTGTAAATGTATTGTACAATGTAAATATGTAACAATGTGTAGCAAATATTAGGTTGTAATTGTGTTGTACAATGTAAATATGTAACAATGTGTAGCAATTAATAGGTTGTAAAAGTGTTATAGGATATAAATATGTAACCATGTGTAGCAATTAATAGGTTGTAAATGTGTTGTAGGATGTATATATGTAACAATGTGTAGCAATTATTAGGTTGTAAATGTGTTGTAGGATGTAAATATGTAACAATGTGTAGCAATTAATTTTAGGTTGTAAATGTGTTGTAGGATGTAAATAGGTAACAATGTGTAGCAATTAATAGGTTGTAAATGTGTTGTAGGATGTAAATATGTAACAATGTGTAGCAATTAATTTTAGGTTGTATAATTCTTGTAGGATGTAAATATGTAACAATGTGTAGCAATTAATTTTAGATTGTAAATGTGTTGTAGGATGTAAATATGTAACAATGTAGCAATTACTTTAGGTTTAAAATGTGCTGTAGGATGTAAATATGTAACAATGTGTAGGAATTAATTTTAAGTTGTTAATGTGGTGTAGGATGTAAATATATAACAATGTAGCAATTAATTTTAGGTTGTATATGTGTTGTAGGATGTAAATATGTAACAATGTGTAGCAATTAATTTTTGGTTGTAAATGTGTTGTAGGATGTAAATATGTAACAATGTGCAGCAATTATTATGATGTAAATGTGTTGTAGAATATAAATATGTAAAAATGTGTAGCAATTAATAGGTTGTAAATGTATTTTATGATATAAATATGTAACATTGTGTAGCAATTAATAGGTTGTAAATGTGTTGTAGAATATAAATATGTAACAATGTGTAGCAATTAATTTTAGGTTGTAAATGTGTTGTAGGATGTAAATATGTAACAATGTGTAGCAATTAATTTTAGGTTGTAAATGTGGTGTAGGATGTAAATATGTAACAATGTGTAGAAATTAATTTTTGGTTGTATATGTGTTGCAATTACTATTTATTATTAATGGAAATCAGGCTTTTTCTGGCCAGTTTACCTACTTACCATAAACAGTGCCAGCAAAATTACATTGACAATTTGATGGCTTTGGTATTTATACTAATAACAGTGCCCGCAAAATTACATTGACAATCTGATGGCTTTGTCATTTATACCAATAACAGTGCCAGCAAACTTACATTGACAATCTGATGGCTTTGGCATTTATACCAATAACAGTGCCAGCAAAATTACATTGACAATCTGATGGCTTTCACATTTATACCAATAACAGTGCCAGCAAAATTACATTGACAATCTGATGGCTTTGTCATTTATACCAATAACAGTGCCAGCAAAATTACATTGACAATCTGATGGCTTTGGCATTTATACCAATAACAGTGCCTGCAAAATTACATTGACAATCTGATGGCTTTGGCATTTATACCAACAACAGTGCCAGCAAAATTACATTGACAATCTGATGGCTTTTGTCATTTATACCAATAACAGTGCCTGCAAAATTACATTGACAATCTGATGGCTTTGGTATTTATACCAATAACAGTGCCAGCAAAATTACATTGACAATCTGATGGCTTTGGCATTTATACCAATAACAGTGCCAGCAAAATTACATTGACAATCTGATGGCTTTGGCATTTATACCAATAATAGTGCCAGCAAAATTACATTGACAATCTGATGGCTTTGGCATTTATACCAATAACAGTGCCAGTAAAATTACATTGACAATCTGATGGCTTTGGTATTTATACCAATAACAGTGCCAGCAAAATTACATTGACAATCTGATGGCTTTGGTATTTATACCAGTAACATTGCCTGCAAAATTACATTAAAAGTTTTGTGGCTTTGATATTTAATGACAACACTAAAATCAAGATTATATTGACTTTTGGTAGCTTTAATACAAAATACATGGACTTTAGGTGGCTTTAGCAACAACACTAACATCATGATAACATCATCATTTTGATGGCATTCATACTTGCCAATAAGACTGTGCCTTCACTATTACATCAACATTTTGATGGTTTGATACCTACAACAATATGACATCATGATTATATCAAGATTTTGGTGACTTCATACCAAAAATGCTGTGACATTAGA
This sequence comes from Potamilus streckersoni, assembly GCA_016746295.1. Classification (NCBI taxonomy): domain Eukaryota; kingdom Metazoa; phylum Mollusca; class Bivalvia; order Unionida; family Unionidae; genus Potamilus; species Potamilus streckersoni. The sequence goes on along the minus strand of JAEAOA010001105.1, from coordinate 256,318 downwards.
ATTACATGAACTTTTTGGTGGATTTTTTACACTTACCGATATAATTGAACCATCAGGATTACATCGACTTTTGGGTGGTTGCAACTTGCTGAGTAGTCTGTATGTTGCTAAGTTGTTTTGGAAACTCCTAAATGAGAACAAAAAAAGTAAACACCTTAGTTGTCTTGAAAACTCCTAAATGGGAACAAAAGAAAAAGTAAACACCTTAATTGTTTCGGAAACTCCTAAATGGCAACAAAAGAAAAAGTAAACACCTTAGTTGTTTTGGAAACTCCTAAATGGCAACAAAAGAAAAAGTAAACACCTTAGTTGTCTTGGAAACTCCTAAATGGCAACAAAAGAAAAAGTAAACACCTTAGTTGTTTTGGAAACTCCTAAATGGCAGCAAATGAAAAAGTAAACACCTTAGTTGTTTTGGAAACTCCTAAATGGCAACAAAAGAAAAAGTAAACACCTTAGTTGTCTTCGAAACTTCTAAATGACAACAAAAGAAAAAGTAAACACCTTAGTTGTCTTGGAAACTCCTAAATGCAACAAAAGAAAAAGTAAACACCTTAGTTGTCTTGGAAACTCCTAAATGCAACAAAAGAAAAAGTAAACACCTTAGTTGTCTTGGAAACTCCTAAATGCAACAAAAGAAAAAGTAAACACCTTAGTTGTTTTGGAAACTCATAAATGACATTAACAGAAAAAGTATACATCTTAGTTGATGAAAAAACCAGGAAAAAACAACCATACCCACCACCACACCTCTAATTTAATTTTAAGAACTAACAACCATAGATAGTGTTATGAAATAAAACTATTTCATCCAGAAGTTTCAAACCTAACCACAGCTTTATGAAATAGAATTTATTTTATCAAACACATTATGAGTATTATTATTCATTTAAATTGGACTGTAGCTGCTAAATGAAAAAAAACTTTTAGATCTTGATAAGAAAACTAGCAAGCATCAATTCCAGTCTGACAAACCTTTTGTATGAAAACTGCGAAGTCTAACAAGAATCTCTGGTACAGACTTTGTGAAAACTGCAGTCTAACAATTTACTGTGGTACAAACTTTGTAAATAAAAACTGTAACAACTAAGAAAAAATTTTCTGAATGAAAATTTTATTGTCAAAGAAGAACCTGTTGCTGACTTTGTAAATGAAAACTACAATATCTAACAAGAATTCAATGTACAGACTCATGAATGAAGACTTCACTAACAAGAATCTTGTACTGCCTTTGTAAATGAAAACTGCAATGTCTTACAACAATCTTGTACTGCCTTTGTAAATGAAAACTGCAATGTCTTACAAGAATCTTGTACTGCCTTTGTAAATGAAAACTGCAATGTCTTACAACAATCTTGTACTGCCTTTGTAAATGAAAACTGCAATGTCTTACAACAATCTTGTACTGCCTTTGTAAATGAAAACTGCAATGTCTTACAACAATCTTGTACTGCCTTTGTAAATGAAAACTACAATATCTAACAAGAATTCATTGTACAGACTCATGAATGAAGACTTCACTAACAAGAATCTTGTACTGCCTTTGTAAATGAAAACTGCAATGTCTTACAACAATCTTGTACTGCCTTTGTAAATGAAAACTGCAATGTCTTACAACAATCTTGTACTGCCTTTGTAAATGAAAACTGCAATGTCTTACAAGAATCTTGTACTGCCTTTGTAAATGAAAACTGCAATGTCTTACAACAATCTTGTACTGCCTTTGTAAATGAAAACTGCAATGTCTTACAACAATCTTGTACTGCCTTTGTAAATGAAAACTACAATATCTAACAAGAATTCATTGTACAGACTCATGAATGAAGACTTCACTAACAAGAATCTTGTACTGCCTTTGTAAATGAAAACTGCAATGTCTTACAACAATCTTGTACTGCCTTTGTAAATGAAAACTGCAATGTCTTACAACAATCTTGTACTGCCTTTGTAAATGAAAACTGCAATGTCTTACAAGAATCTTGTACTGCCTTTGTAAATGAAAACTGCAATGTCTTACAACAATCTTGTACTGCCTTTGTAAATGAAAACTGCAATGTCTTACAACAATCTTGTACTGCCTTTGTAAATGAAAACTGCAATGTCTTACAACAATCTGTTGTGCAGACTATGATAACATCACTGAGACAAAGACAGGGCAATGGGAGTGATATCACAAGAAGAGTCATCTGCATGTGCTACAACATGCCCCCATTCATTGTAAGTACTGTTTGAGTGTCTTGCAATGCTACTGTTTTTTACTTGTCTATGGAGAAGAGTAAGCATATGACCACTTGGTAGCCTATCAGACTGTTTGCAGATGTTTTTTCACAATCTTCATCACCCATTTGATGAAAAGTGAGCATATCTCCTGTAGTATAAAGATGTTTTCATATGGTCTGACCATATTTATGTAAGGCGTGAAAAGGACAGGAACAGACCCTCCAACTCTGACGAGACCTTCTAAGGTGTAAAAAAAAAATATATAAACTTCTAGTGTAAAGCTAGAAAACATAATTAAAAGATCGTTATTCTATGCATGTAGCGAAAATGAACATTATGTTCAAATGAAGTGATTGTAAAGTGTGTATACATTATTTACCACTAGTACAGTTGTACAAAACTCAAAATCCAACCTCTACGCAGCTCAATGGCATGTTGCTGTCTCTCAACGAGATGTATTTCTTATATTTTACCATTGCACATGACAAAATCATATCTCTCGCTATGATTCATACTTAATATGGCATGTGATGTCTAAAAACATAATTGTGTCTGTTCCATCTTTTATTCACAACAATCTGAATATTCCTTTTTATTCTTCGATGTTGATTATTAACACTTTTTAAGAGGCCTATTTTCCCTTTCATCTTAAACATGCATTGCTTGCTGGATGCCATTTTTAAACAAATTCTATAATCAACAGTTGGATCATGCAGGCGCTTTGCATGAAAAAATATTGGCAGTTTAAAGCATTTAAGGTGCTGCTATAAAGTTAGTCTGGTTCCCTGATGAATTTCGCAAGTAATAATATGACACCCAAATCCAAATCAAACACAGATGAACAAATTTTCCGGATTTTTCAGCAATGATAATTTTTTCATAGTTTTTGATTTTATGCCTTAAGTCCGTATTTTAAGGGTAATTTTCAAAAATCATAAGAGTTGATAGGTCTGCAGGAGGAGGGTGTTGGACAAAATCCAAATACCTGAAATACCTCAAGTGACTGAACAGCCTGAAGATAACAAGTGATTCAGCGAGTGTGGAAACATTGGCTCATTGGTAATTCAGTCTCCTAGTTTGATTAGACCATTGTCTTTTGGTATTGGGTGGGAGTCTATACAGTGTCCTTGATTGTAAGATCCCTTGTACCTATTGGTATTGGGTTGGAATCTATACAGAGTCCGTGATTGTAAGATCCCCTGTACCTATTGGTATTGGGTTAGAGTCTATACCGAGTCCTTGATTGTAAGATCCCTTGTACCTATTGGTATTGGGTTAGAGTCTATTACGAGTCCTTGATTGTAAGATCCCTTCTACCTATTGGCATTGGGTTAGAGTCTATACTGAGTCCTTGATTGTAAGATCCCTTGTACCTATTGGTATTGGGTTAGAGTCTATACCGAGTCCTTGATTGTAAGATCCCTTGTACCTATTGGTATTGGGTAGAATCTATACAGAGTCCGTGATTGTAAGATCCCCTGTACCTATTGGTATTGGGTTAGAGTCTATACCGAGTCCTTGATTGTAAGATCCCTTGTACCTATTGGTATTGGGTTAGAGTCTATTACGAGTCCTTGATTGTAAGATCCCTTCTACCTATTGGCATTGGGTTAGAGTCTATACTGAGTCCTTGATTGTAAGATCCCTTGTACCTATTGGTATTGGGTTAGAGTCTATACCGAGTCCTTGATTGTAAGATCCCTTGTACCTATTGGTATTGGGTTGGAATCTATAGAGTCCTTGATTGTAAGATCCCTTGTACCTATTGGTATTGGGTTAGAGTCTATACCGAGTCCTTGATTGTAAGATCCCTTGTACCTATTCTGCACTTTTTTGTGGCTTCGTCAGATTATTCTAAATTGCCAGGGCAGGTTGGAGGAGCTGTTCCAGAGCTGTCTGTCTTGAATTTCTTCTTTCTTCCCTTCAAAGAGTAAAGGTCATCCAAATGGGTCGGACTAAGGTGTGGATTTAAAGACATCTAACTCATACATGTATCACATCAGATCAGAAGCAGTCCTGATATTTGCCAATGAGCAGATCAGAAGCAGTCCTGATATTTGCCATGAGCAGATCAGAAGCAGTCCTGATATTTGCCATGAGCAGATCAGAAGCAGTCCTGATATTTGCCATGAGCAGATCAGAAGCAGTCCTGATATTTGCCATGAGCAGATCAGAAGCAGTCCTGATATTTGCCATGAGCAGATCAGAAGCAGTCCTGCTATTTGCCATCAAGCAGATCAGAAGCAGTCCTGATATTTGTCATGGGCAGATAAGAAGCAGTCAGGATATTTGCCATGAGCAGATCAGAAGCAGTCCGGATATTTGCCATTGAGCAGATCAGAAGCAGTCCTGATATTTGCCATTGAGCAGATCAGAAGCATTCCTGATATTTGCCATGAGCAGATCAGAAGCAGTCCTGATATTTGCCATTGAGCAGATCAGAAGCAGTCCTGATATTTGCCATTGAGCAAATCAGAAGCAGTCCTGATATTTGCCATTGAGCAGATCAGAAGCAGTCCTGATATTTGCCATGAGCAGATCAGAAGCAGTCCTGATATTTGCCATTGAGCAGATCAGAAGCAGTCCTGATATTTGCCATTGAGCAGATCAGAAGCAGTCCTGATATTTGCCATTGAGCAGATCAGAAGCAGTCCTGATATTTGCCATTGAGCAGATCAGAAGCAGTCCTGATATTTGCCATGAGCAGATCAGAAGCAGTCCTGATATTTGCCATTGAGCAGATCAGAAGCAGTCCTGATATTTGCCATTGAGCAGATCAGAAGCAGTCCTGCTTGCACTGCTCTCTTGATTACCTGACAATTCTAGCTACCACCTCACTGCAGTCATTGTCTGATTTTTCTGCCAGTTTCCACAACACTGCAGTCATTGCCTGATTTTTCTGCCAGTTGCCACAACACTGCAGTCATTGCCTGATTTTTCTGCCAGTTGCCACAACACTGCAGTCATTGCCTGATTTTTCTGCCAGTTGCCACAACACTGCAGTCATTGTCTGATTTTTCTGCCAGTTGCCACAACACTGCAGTCATTGCCTGATTTTTCTGCCAGTTGCCACAACACTGCAGTCATTGCCTGATTTTTCTGCCAGTTGCCACAGCACTGCAGTCATTGCCTGATTTTTCTACTAGTTGCCACAACACTGCAGTCATTGCCTGATTTTTCTGCCAGTTGCCACAACACTGCAGTCATTGCCTGATTTTTCTGCCAGTTGCCACAACACTGCAGTCATTGCCTGATTTTTCTGCCAGTTGCCATAACACTGCAGTCATTGCCTGATTTTTCTGCCAGTTGCCACAACACTGCAGTCATTGCCTGATTTTTCTGTCAGTTGCCACAACACTGCAGTCATTGCCTGATTTTTCTGCCAGTTGCCACAACACTGCAGTCATTGCCTGATTTTTCTGCCAGTTGGAAAATGGCTAACAACACTAAATCAATCACAGAAGAAGTGTAAACTACATTCCAAACAAGGCTGGAAACTGCAGTAAGCTTATTTTTATCCACTTTTATAGAATGTTGGTGGGGAAACGCCACCATAATTTTGTCTAATGTGAGTCATTTGTACAGGATGTGTCTGATATGAAAATGAAAACACTGCTTTTACTTGACACTACCCAGATCACATATGGAATTCTATGGATGGTCTTTAATCTCTTTTGATTTGCTAGACAGAAGAAGTATCTTGAAAGATGGCATATATTCCTCATAGGAAAAGTCTACTGACTCCCTAACCTTGTAATCATTGCTGCTGTATGGAGGGTATGCCTATAGTTGATCTGTAAGGCACATATCTCCCTGTGTATACTATAAGAATCCCAAAATGCAAATCTATATGTACTCAATGTATCCCAAAATGCTAATCTATACATACTCAATGTATCCCAAAATGCTAATCTATACATACTCAATGTATCCCAAAATGCTAATCTATACATACTCAATGTATCCCAAAATGCAAATCTATACGTACTCAATGTATCCCAAAATGCAAATCTATACGTACTCAATGTATCCCAAAATGCAAATCTATACGTACTCAATGTATCCCAAAATGCTAATCTATTTGAGGTTAGTACATTGACATTTTGCATTATGGTGGCTCCAGCTCTTATCATGTTCCAATGAACAACTGAACTTAATAATTGTTAAATGACAACCTTAAAAATATACTTTAAATATCCAAGCAGATCATTTTAATTATACCAAAACAGTTTCCTAATGCATTTATATATATATATATATATATATATATATATATATATATATATATATATATATATATATATATATATATATATATATATATATATATAAAGAATACAAATCATATGGCAATAACAACCCTTTCAAGCATACTGGATCCACCAAGGGATTACATGTGTCAGGGATTAATTAAAATAGATGCAATAAACTGACAACGAACAGTACAACAGTACTACGAACAGTACCAGTATGAAACTAGTAACTAACTAGCCTAAGCGCTTTTCGACTCATAATGAGTCTTTTTCAAAGGCAAATTCAAAACAAATATAGTTGTGTTTGTAAACCTCTACATGGCTGTCTTCACATGTGCTAAAGCTATAAATACAACCAGCTTGTATAGACTAGTTGCGGAAACAAGCTGGTTGTATTTATAGTTTTAGCACATGTGAAGACAGCCATGTAGAGGTTTACAAACACAATGTTTTTGTGTTTATTTGTTTGTCATATATATGTTTTGTATTTGCCTTTGAAAAAGACTCATTAAGAGTCAAAAGCGCTTAGGCTAGTTAGCTACTAGTTTTGTACTGTTCCTCAGTTTATTGCATCTATATATATATATATATATATATATATATATATATATATATATATATATATATATATATATATATATATATAGAGAGAGAGAGAGAGAGAGAGAGAGAGATTTATATATAGATATATAGATATATATAGATATATATAGATATAGATAGATAAATAGAGATATATATATAGAGAGATATATATAGAGAGATATATATAGAGAGATATATATAGAGAGATATATATAGAGAGATATATATAGATATATATATATATATATAGAGATATATATATATATATATATATATATAGATATATATATATATATAGAGATATATATATAGAGATATATATATAGAGATATATATATAGAGATATATAAATAGAGATATATATATAGAGATATATATATAGAGAGATATATATAGATATATAGATATAGATATATAGATATATATAGATAAATAGATTTATAGATATATATAGATATATATATATATATAGATTGATATATATATATATAGATTGATATATATATATATATAGATTGATATATATATATATAGATTGATATATATATATATATATATATAGATTGATATATATATATATATATAGATTGATATATAGATATATAGATATATATATATATATAGATATATATATAGATATATATATATAGATATATATATATAGATATATATATATATAGATATATATATATAGATAGATATAGATATATATATATAGATAGAGATAGATATATATATATATAATGATATATAGATATCTATATAGATATATATAGATATAGATATCTTTATAGATATATATATAGATATAGATATCTATATAGATATAGATAGATATAGATATCTATATAGATATAGATATCTATATAGATATAGATATCTATATATAGATATCTATATAGATATAGATATCTATATAGATATAGATAGATATGGATATAGATAGATATAGATATCTATATAGATTATTATTACATATAATCCACTAAGCACTTCAAATCTCTTGACCAAATCAGATCAATTGGAAACTCTTAATTTAACTTGCCAATTGCTTTACAGTTGTGAGTGTCACTATATCAAGCTGAATGTTTGAAGGTCACTATATCAGCTGAATGTTTAAAGGTCACTATATCAAGCTGAAATGTTTGAAGGTCACTATATCAAGCTGAATGTTTGAAGGTCACTATATCAAGCTGAAATGTTTAAAGGTCACTATATCAAACTGAATGTTTGAAGGTCACATTTAGTACGTCCAGTTCAATATGCATGAATGTGGTCAATGTCTAATATTAGAGCATTTTTTCCTCCCTCATTTTTGTGGTGATGCAGGGGCAAGATTTAGGCATTCGTGGTTCAAAGATAAGTTCTTAGTCTATACAATTTGAGCATTTTGGTCTGGCTGTCCGTGTATTTCAGCAACAGTGCATAGAGAATAATGAGAATGATGCAGTTTCAGAAGTGAAATCTTTGACCCATTTCATGATGCTTTGTTTACAGTGCAGGTTCTCCAAAAATTTGCTAGATAACCTACAACAAGAACTTCATGTGTTCACCTTTGAAGATACTTTGGATTAGCATGGGATTTGTTAGGATTTGGATTAGCATGGGATTTGTTAGGACTTGGATTAGCATGGGATGTTAGGATTTGGATTAGTATGGGATTTGCTAGGATTTTGATTAGCATGGGATTTGTTAGGATTTGGATTAGCATGGGATTTGTTAGGATTTGGATTAGCATGCGATTTGCTAGGATTTGTATTAGCATGGGATTTGTTAAGATTTGTATTAGCATGGGATTTGGTAAGATTTTGATTAGTATGGGATTTGTTAGGATTTGGATTAGCATGGGATTTGCTAAGATTTGGATTAGCATGGGATCTGTTAGAATTTGGATTAGCATGGGATCTTAAGATTTGGATTGGCATGGGATTTGCTAGGATTTTGATTAGCATGGGATTTGTTAGGATTTGGATTAGCATGGGATTTGTTAGGATTTGGATTAGCATGGGATTTGTTAGGATTTGGATTAGCATGGGATTTGTTAGGATTTGGATTAGCATGTAATTTGTTTGAATTTGGATTAGCATGGGATTTTTAGGATTTGGATTAGCATGGGATTTGCTAAGATTTGGATTAGCATGGGATCTGTTAGAATTTGGATTAGCATGGGATCTGTTCAGATTTGGATTAGCATGGGATCTATTAGAATTTGGATTAGCATGGGATTTGTTAGGATTTGGATTAGCATGTAATTTGTTTGAATTTGGATTAGCATGGGATTTTTTAGGATTTGCATTAGCATGGGATTTGTTAGGATTTGGATTAGCATGGGATTTTTTAGGATTTGGACACAGTGGCAAGTTAAATACTAAGAATAAAGGTATAGAAGAATAATTGTGATCTGTGTCTAATTGAATGATTGGAAGTCAAGGAATAATGAATTGTATTTGTATCTGTACAATAGGAATTCACCCATAAGGAGATACTCCCTTTTGGTAATGCCAGGCTTTTATTTAGGAAAGAAGCAAACACCATTAATGTTGAGTATAACCCAGACAAAACCTTCAACAACAATATTAATCAATGATGTACTGTCAAATAGTCAGTGCTGTGACCATTACAGACCTGCAAACAATGCCTTCTCAGTAAGACAGTCGATTTGTTTTCCATTAGTTTTGAGTAAAGTGTAACAAAATATCATGCACTGCTATTGCCATGCTAGAAACATGTAATTAAAAGTGCAAATGTGTGATCAAACACTAATGCAACAATGGTAAACACTGTCTTCAATTCAAAATTTTCTAAAGTTTACTTGAAGCTTAATTACCTAAAAAGCGGTTTCACCAACTTCAATTCCAAACCTTGAGAGCTCAATAGCTTCTTGATAACTCTCAATTTGACATTCTTTATTACAAAAAAGATATGGGTCATGGCGAGAGAAATGATTTTTCTCACTGTGTGACATACTCAAATCAACATGCTGTATACTCGCTGTTTGACATGCTCAAATAAACATGTTGTCCACTCGCTGTGTGACATGCTCAAATCAACATGTTGTCCGCTAAACTGTTGCCTTTCTGACTTTCTCCCCAGAATCTGCATGTTCTATTTTATTCTTCAGTACTAACAAAACATTTTAAGGTTTATTGTCCCTTTCAAATCTATTTTTCTATTAAGATCAGAGTCGGCACTGTTCACATGTGATTTATATACTGATAAATATAATACTCTAGTTTCATACTTAATTGACTGCACTATACACATATGATTTATACAGGGATAAATAACTATAATACTCTAGTTTCATACTTAATTGCTCTATTCACATACAATTTTTACATGGATAAAAATGATACTTCAGTTTCGTACATAATTGACTGCACTATACACATATGATTTATACAGGGATAAATATGATACTCTAGTTTCATACTTAATTGACTGCTCTATACACATACAATTTTTACAGGAATAAATAACTATAATATTCAAGTTTCATACTTAATTGACTGCACTATACACATACAATTTTTACAGGGATAATAACTATAATACTCTAGTTTCATATATAATTGACTGCACTATACACATACAATTTTTACAGGGATAAATATGATCCTCTATTTTCACATTTAATTGACTGCATTATACACATATATTTTATACAGGGATAAATTTGAATGCTCTAGTTTCATATGTAACTACCACAAATATAAAACTCCACGTTTCAAACTAAACAGAGAAAAATGATACCCAGAGTTTCATACAAAATAGAGGTTAACATGGTACTTGATGCTTCGTTCTCAAGAGATTAATGACATATGAGGCTTCATTCTCAAAAGAGATCAATATAATATAAAAGGTTTCATGCTCAAAAGAAATCAATATGATATCAGAGGTTTCATACTAATAGAAATAAATGATACCAGAGGTTTTATACTAAATAGAGGTAAATATGGTACCATAGGTTTCTAAAATTAAATGATGCTCTAGATTTGATACCAAAGTGACATCAATATGGTAATCCAGAATAAAAATATGACACTCTAGCTATCAAGCAACAGGAATAAATGACAACTTGATGTTTCATATTAATACAATGATGGTATTTGTAATTTTGCATAACAAAATTAAATCCGTATAAGTAAATATTTGTTAGCTTACTTTCCACGCAATCTGACTGCTTCTTCAAAGTTCTTCTCATCCATTGCACGCTGTACTTTCTTTGTCTAAAATAAAAACATTAAGATTTTAAAAAACTTTTTATCCTTTAACAGAAAAACACTATATTACACGTAAAAGAGTAATTTGTTTGCAAACAAAACATTACACTGCTAAAAAAGTATTAATTTATTTTAGAGAGATGCTTTTACTTTGTAAATACATCAATTTCATTTATATTACTTTGTGTGTGGGTGTGGTTTTAGAGTTTTAACGTAGCTTTAATAATTTTTTAGTCAGATCTCTATGATGTCTGCAGTGTGACAGTTTATAGTAATGTCTAGCACTGGGACATCATACTGCAGACATGTAGCATGATATCCCACTCAGTCACATTATCCTGACACCAGGCTGACCAATCCTAACACTAACCTCTTAATGCTGAACATCAATTGAGGCAGCTGTAAGTACCATTTTTAAAAGTTTTTGGCATGAGCATGACACAGCTGGGGCTCGAACCTGCAACCTCCTGCATTAAATTACTTAGTAAAAAAGGATTTGTTTTGGAGTGAAAACATGATATTAGACAGAAAAAAAAAAACAAGTTCATTTTGGAGTGAAAACTAATAAATATAGGGAAAAAAAAGAACACAATGCAAACATTGTTTACACATATCCAAAAATAATATCTTGATATGAGGACATCTCTGTTATGTCTATCCTCTTTTGTGCAGCACTGGTGTATTTGTGGTGCAGTACCAGTAATCTATTTGTGGTGCAGTATCAGTAATATATTTGTGGTGCAGTATCAGTAATCCATCTGGGTGTAATACAGAAATCTATTTGTGGTTTTTACCATTAATCTAGCTGTGGTGCAGGATAATGAATTTATTGCTGATGCAGTACAGGAATCTATTTGTAGTACAGTACCATTCGTCAAGTTTAGGTGCAGTTCATAGCATCTACTGGTTATGCAGTACAAAAATCTATATGGTACAGTAATCTATTTTTAGTACAATACCAATAACCTATTTGTGGTTCAATATTCTGTTTGTGGTGCAGTAATCTCTGCTGCAGTGCCTGTAATCTATTTGTTGTACAGTATCATTAATCTATTTCTGGTCCAGTAATCTATTTGTTGTACAGTATCATTAATCTATTTCTGGTCCAGTAATCTATTTGTTCTACAGTATCATTAATTTATTTCTGGTCCAGTTATCTATTTGTTGTACAGTATCATTAATCTATTTCTGGTCCAATAATCTATTTGTTGTGCAGTATCATTAATCTATTTCTGGTCCAGTAATCTATTTGTTGTTCAGTATCATATAATCTATTTCTGGTCCAGTAATCTATTTGTTGTGCAGTATCATTAATCTATTTCTGGTCCAGTAATCTATTTGTTGTGCAGTATCATTAGTCTATTTCTGGTCCAGTAATCTATTTGTGGTGCTGTACCAATAAACTATTTGTGGCTCAAAAATTTATTTGTGGTGCAGTACCAATAATCTAGCTATGGTGCAGTACAGTAACCTACATGTGGTAATGTGTGCAATTTAGGTGATGTTAAGTAAAAATTGGTCAGTACGACCTTTATTAGTAATTCATATACATGACTGCATATTTGGATTTATGTCTATATAGAAACAATGTTGAATCTGTTACTGAAACAACAGCAGACCAAACATATTAGTACAAACTAGAATACAAACTCTTTCGTAATTTTACCAAACATGCAAACATAAAAATAATATCTGACCCTCTCAACACACTCCATGAGTGGCACTCTGACAGTCTGGTTACCATCAAGGGAGACAACCACTGCTGGTGTATCTGGCGTAGCATCCATTAGAGCAAGTACTGCTTCAGCCCCCATACGTGACCCCTGTCAATAAGAAAGGTAATAAGGTTTCTCATATATGTGTCATGAAAATAGTAATATGGATATTTTCTACAAAATAAGTAACATGCCAAAATATTAAAATTTCTTGTTTCAAATGATATGCATATATTTTTTTTTAAATTTTTATTTATAATTATAAACTTGACATTTATCTTTAGTTGAAATTTCATAAGTGCATATTTCTACTTTAAAAATCTGAAATTCAATAGTATCTGGATGCTTACATACATGCTGACAATTACAGATAGAAAACTTAGTAAATCTGTTTACAAGTCTTAGACTATTTCCAATTGAACAGGTAGTATCTTAGAATAATTTTGTTAATTCCAACTGGATCGATGTGAGTTTATTTACGATGTTGTAAGGTCTGTCATGTGGGAGTAGTAATAATATGCATGCTTCAGCCTTTTCACCTGTATATAAGTAGCTTGAACTGGGCAATTTTCTCATTCTTATTTCTTGTGCTCTTGTTATAATATCAAGTCTGCCATTGTGACACATCATGACTTGGCGGACAAGCATATTCTTGGATCTAAAATATTTTTTTTGGAATTTAATAGAACTTTTTAGGATTAAATTGGATTTGCAAAACTTGTTTTGTTTCATTCTGTTACTGTTTATGGCAATAGAGTCAAAACACAAATATGGTCAAAATAATCTGACATGGTCAAAGCTGGTTATGGATAATGACTCTAAAAATAATATAAATGTTTTAATCATTAAATGAAGACTTTGTAACAATGAATCTTTAAAAGCTAAACTGTTTTAATTCAAATCAAAATAATGTGCTTGTGTAAGTGTTCACAAGCCATTAAATGCCTCGAAGTTTTAAATTCAAGACAAAATAATGTGCATGTGCAAGTGTTCGCAAGCCATTAAAGGCCTCCATGTTCAACGAGGAATGTAACTCTGTAAAACAAGGGCTGTAACTCAGTAAAACATGGCCAAAATCTGAACCATACATTTTGGAGAGTCAACTGCCAAATTTTCTCCTGATCCAATATTTTTCATACAAACTACATTTTAGTGCACTCAGTAAACAACTTGAACAAACTTTAATAAAACTGCCCAACTCACAATTTTAATATTAATTACACCATTGCTGTCAGCTCTACTGGATGAATCATATTTTTACTACAATTTTATTCACATCCCAGTGATCCTAATCTCTGAATTGGTAGAAAAGTTACAAAACTTGTCAAACACTAACACAAAGTGCATAAGCACCAGAAATGCAGATTTTTCTCATGCAAAAGAAATTAATAAACCAATGTGTCAATTACTAGGGAAAAGCATATGAAACACCATGACTCTGAAGTCACATTTGCAATAATGCTACAAATATCACATTTTTGTTTTTATCAGCAGGCAAATGTGGTTTGAAACCTCGGTCATAAATTTTAAATGGGCTACCTGCAGATTTAACCTAAGGATTAAAATCTTAGAATACACAAATATTTTACCAGAATTCTGTCAAAAGCAGTTGGGCTTCCACCTCTTTGGACATGACCCAATACAGTCACACGTGTGTCATATTTCAGTCTATCACAAAGCAACTGAAACAAAGAGATGTTACAATTAATAAGTTTGCAACAGAAAAACTCTTGAATGAAAAGTGTTTTCTGTGAATTCAATATTTTGATAGGTTTGATGGTTGCATACAACTATTTCATGGAATACCAGTTGGCCGCACATGACATAAATTTAAAATCAAAAAATTATTCTCCTACAGAAACATTGCAATGCCTTCCTAAGTCAATAAAATTTTTAAACAAACTTGCAGCTTTGTGAAAGGTCATGAAAACTGATAATTATATGAATAAAATCATATTTTTTAAATTTGCTGAATGCCTTAATATTTCTTTCTGAATTGTATACATAACCTCTCATATATGAACTTGTTTCCAAATTTAATATGGACATAATATAATTACCTTTCTATTGTAACCTCTGACATCTAGACATGTTGCTGCCAAAATAATATTGATGGAATATATTTACCTTCTTTTGTAACCTCTCATATCCAGACACATTTCCAATTATTGTGTATGGAATTACTTCCTTTCCATAACCAGACAATTTTCCACTCCAAATTCTACCTATTCTATCTAAAACATCTCTAATGAAAAAAATAGCCCACAAGATTTTTGTGTAAAATATACAGGACTGGGCAATATTTGATGGCATTGCCCACAAGGATGTGAAGTTAAATATACAGATCCTTGGCAAAGTCTGGTGGCAACACCCACATATTGGTATGTAAATATAAAGGTCCTTGCGATTAAACATAAACCTGCTACAATCTACTTCATACATTTCATAAAGACACAATAATAACAAGATTTTTTAATTTGCTACCATGGTCAACATACTGGATATCAGATTGGCAGAACTTTTATTTAGTCTTTTACAGGAGTAACAGTAATAAGATTTTCAAGTTGTCTGGATAGCACCATTTTTATTTAGAACCAAATGCACAATGGGATGACAGTTTATGTAAAATCTCAGGACGGTCATCCAAGTAATTTAGAAGTGACAATGGATGAACAGACAGACGATGGACAAAAACTCTCCTGATCCATCACTAGTAGAACTAATTAAAACAGTTCTTTTATTTCCATGCTCCTGATAATGTTTTGTAAATATGACTCTGAAAAAGTTCAAAAGCACCTTTTTAACTAGCTCAGCAGTGATGGGATTTCCCTTCCTGTCAATGGCTCCTTCAGCCACCAGGATGATGTTCAGGCGCTGGGCCATGCTTCTCTCCTGAAATCAGTAATAGGAAGACTTTTTAAAATCCTACAGATAGGTGTTAAGCTTTTAATGTTTGAAATATATATTAATGTTAGTTTTCTTTTGCAAAAGAGTAAACATTTAATAACTTTAGCTGTAACACATCAGCACATACAATCAATGGAAGCTAATGTAACTAATTGTCAAACACTACACAAAGTCCTGATAAAATGTATCTTTTTATCATCAAATTATTGTGAGCATGTAAACCCAAAGCTTATGAGTTTGGCAACAGTATCCATATTGGATGGCAGATGATCATCACAAAGCTTTTATGATTTTTGTAATAGTATCCATATTGGATAGCAGATCATTGTCACAAAGCTTTTATGACTTTGGTACGTATCCATAGTGGATAGCAGATCATTGTCACAAAGCTTATTTGACTTTGGTGATGGTATCCATAGTGGATGGCAGATCATTGTCACAAAGCTTATATGACTTTGGTAACAGCATCCATATTGGATGGCAGATCATCGTCACAAAGCTTATATGATTTTTGTAATAGTATCCATATTGGATAGCAGATCATTGTCACAAAGCTTTCATGACTTTGGTACGTATCCATAGTGGATAGCAGATCATTGTCACAAAGCTTATATGACTTTGGTAATGGTATCCATAGTGGATGGCAGATCATTGTCACATAGCTTACATGACTTTGGTAACGGTATCCATAGTGGATGGCAGATCATTGTCACAAAGCTTATATGACTTTGATAACAGCATCCATATTGGATGGCAGATCATTGTCACAAAGCTTTTATGACTTTGGTACGTATCCATATTGGATGGCAGATCATTGTCACAAAGCTTTTATGACTTTGGTACGTATCCATATTGGATGGCAGATCATTGTCACAAAGCTTATATGACTTTAGTACATATCCATAGTGGATGGCAGATCATCTAGCCTTCTTGTAGGATATTTACTGTTGCATTTCTGCCGTGGAATTTTCATATATAAAAAGTTAAATAATTTGCATTAACAGAAGCCATACTGGACACTGCCTTATAATACCTTCATTGCAAGATGGTTTCTTTTAAATTTGGTTAAATTTTGTGGACTGGTTTTGAGAAGAGTTCAAATTTAATAATCACTGGATTTTGTTTAGCAATGCTCCCTCCAAATTCAGTCCAATTCAACTCATTTAACGGTTTTCTATTTTATAATGGCAACCATGCTGTACAGAAGCCAACCCAGGAACATGCTTATCAGAAATCCCATATGTTTCAAAGCCTTGGCAGCCTATATGGATTTCACACATATTATAAGCATCAAAGTTCAATCCAATAATATTGCATCCCCTTGTATGCCTATACATACATATATTGTCAGTGGCAATTATAGTTAAGGAAAAATAAATGGTGTATCCATTCTTTCAATTTGCAGAACCATGAAATCAGTCAACATTTTTGGCAAAAACAAAAACAAATTTATTCAACACTTTTGGCCAGAAAAAAAAACTATGACCTCTTTCACCACTTTTAACTATTCCATTCACCATTATTGGCACAATTTTATAACTAATAACTTCAACACTTTTGGCAACACAAAAAGAATGAACATTACTTTCCACTATGAACTCTCACTATATATATATATATATATATATATATATATATATATATATATATATATATATATATATATATATATATATATATCCACGTAAAGCCAAACAAAAGTCTAATGTAGGAGCATACCACAAGCTCACTGGGCCAAAGAGAGATTACTTACAGCTGCCAATTTGTTGCAAAGAGTGTCCTCCCAGCCATGCTCAGGTGGCCACTCAGGGATGAACACCCAGTCTGCTTCAGTTGCAAGGGCAGCAACTAAAGCCAAGTACCTGCAAATAAATGTATGTACACAACTTTAGAAATGAGTCCATGGATGCCATGGCCAATATTATCAAATAAAGGTCTGAATAACTAAGAAAGGGGCCATCCAATTTACACTCTGAAAATATGCTGTAACCCTTGAAGAGAACTAAACATGATCAATTCATACATCTTCATGTGAACATCGATGATTCTACTCCTCATGAACAATACTAATTTACAGGACCATAAGTTTCTTTTGTAAATAAACATATTATGAAGAACAAAAAAATATCAAATAAGAACAGCAATTTCTTTCAGTGTGTTATCAAATACATATTCTATTCACCTACTTTATTGTCAAATGCTGAGTTTGAGTAAGCAAATTCAATACCATTTGTTTTTTGTCCATATAATTTGGGAAATATGACCTTAGGTAACAAAACCATAAGCTACATAACAGAAAAAAAATTATTTTATATTGTCCCAATATATACACAGAACCACTCCAATGGTCTACATGGTTGAAGCATCTGTTTCTGATGCAGGGGGTTACAGGTTCAAATCTTAGCAGAGACATACCTTGGCACTCAACATTAAGAGACTGGTAATAGGACTGGTCAGTGTGATGTTGGCATAATGTGTAATGTGACTGGGTGGGACATCATGATCATGCTACATTTCTGCGACATGATGCTCCAGTGCTAGACATGTTAAGTGACAAGGGCTTGTACTCAGTAACAAAGAAAAGAGTGAAAGGCAACAAGCATTGTATATTTTAACAAACAATTTATTTCCCTGGACAACAATGTAACAATTGGTAAATAGGACTTACAGTTTGTAAATATATTCCAAAATGTGATCCTAAAAATGAAAACACAAGTCCTATGACTACATAGTATTATAAAAATCCAGGTTCGAGTACTGACGACATACAAATATGGAAGGTGTAGTCCAATGTACGAATAACAATAATTCCTCACTTTGTTTCAGAATAATTCCAGAAAATATTTCCATGAATATCTTTCAGAATTTTTTATAGAAAAGTCATTTTGTTGAGTTTCCAGGAAAACAAATTGTTAAATCCAAAAATCAGACAAAGTACAGACAATCTTGGCAAAATATTACAAATAATACATACACCTTATTCCTTCAAGGTGTTGGAATGACTCTGCCCGATAAAATATTAGAATGCATATTTAATTCCCCAACCTATTTTCAAGTCTTGTGAGATTAGTCATGTGGTCTCTTACTACACTAATTTTGTCATGTAGACCAATTTAAACCCACTTAAAAACCAATCATAAAAAAGTTTATTTACAAACAGTGATCACGCATAGAAGGTATGCCCATGATCCATGATACTGACCAATCATTTTAGCTTCCTGTTGACACTATTAACAGTGTAAGATGGACTCAATGATAATTCTCATGTATTACTATTTTGCCTTAAGTACATAAATTTTGTGACAAAATATATCTTACTACTAAAAACTGAATCCCGAATGAGAGAAAAATATTCATTGCAATTAAATACAAACATGAAATAAAAAGAAATTTAAACTTTATACACAAGCGATTTAATCACATATAATTAACAACTATAAACTGCTTACATTTACAAAATCGTTACAATGTGACTAAAACTGTTAAACTTGTATGAAAAATTTTAAAAGGTACAAACACAGATATATAGTAAATTTCTGTGGTGTAAGCTATATGATAAATATGGTAATGTAACATTTCTACAGTGTAAGATCTATATACATATAGTACTATGTCTTGGAAATTTAAGTGTAAAATATCCAGTCAATTTTGTACCATAACTTTTCTGTGGTGTAAATGATTATGTTCAGTTTCCATTTTGCCAAACAGTCAATAAATGAATACTAAAGGTCTTAAAGACATGTAAGCCCCAATAGTCACTAAACAATGCTTAAGGTCTTTTAGACCTGTAAGCAACAACAGTCAATAAACATTGCTTAAGGTCTTTTAGACATGTAAGTCCCAATAGTCACTAAACAATGCTTAAGGTCTTTTAGACCTGTAAGCAACAACAGTCAATAAACATTGCTAAAGGTCTTTTAGAAATGTAAGCCTCAATAGTCACTAAACAATGCTTAAGGTCTTTTAGACATGTAAGCAACAACAGTCAATAAACATTGCTTATGGTCTTTTAGATATGTAAGCAACAACAGTCAATAAACAATGCTTAAGGTCTTATAGACATGTAAGCAACAACAGTTAATAAATGATTAAGGTATTTTAGTCGTGTAAGCAACAACAGTCAATAAACATTGCTTAAGGTCTTTTAGACATGTAAGCCCCAATAGTCACTAAACAAAGCTTAAGGTCTTTTAGTCCTGTAAGCAACAACAGTCAATAAACATTGCCTATGGTCTTTTAGACATGTAAGCCCCAACAGTCAATAAACAATGCTTAAGGTCTTTTAGACATGTAAGCAACAACAGTTAATAAACAATGATTAAGGTCTTCTAGTCGTGTAAGCAACAACAGTCAATAAACATTGCTTAAGGTCTTTTAGACATGTAAGCCCCAATAGTCAATAAACAATGCTTAAGGTCTTTTAGACATGTAAGCAACAACAGTTAATAAACAATGATTAAGGTCTTATAGACATGTAAGCAACAACAGTTAATAAACAATGATTAAGGTCTTTTAGTCGTGTAAGCAACAACAGTCAATAAACATTGCTTAAGGTCTTTTAGACATGTAAGCCCCAATAGTCACTAAACAATGCTTAAGGTCTTTTAGTCCTGTAAGCAACAACAGTCAATAAACATTGCTTATGGTCTTTTAGACATGTAAGCCCCAACAGTCAATAAACAATGCTTAAGGTCTTTTAGACATGTAAGCAACAACAGTTAATAAACAATGATTAAGGTCTTTTAGTCCTGTAAGCAACAACAGTAAATAAACAATGCTTAAGGTCTTATAGACATATAAGAAACAAGAGTTAATAAACAATGCTGAGTCTTTGAGCATGTAAGCCCATTAGAAATTTTTTTTATAAACACACTTGTTGACTGTTAAATTCTAAATATATTTAGAAAAAAATGTCACTAAAATCTTCTTATTTAAAATCTGATGAAACCCAGATTATTAGTTTTAAGAATGCACAGAATGAAATAAGTCTGGGAAGGTATACATCTGGGAAAAGTACATACCTGTGAAAGGTATAAGTCTGGGAAAAGTACATACCTGTGAAAGGTATAAGTCTGGGAAAAGTACATACCTGTGAAAGGTATAAGTCTGGGAAAAGTACATACCTGTGAAAGAGCATAATGAACATGGAAAAGTATAGTATCTGAGCTAAAGAGAGAGAAGGATATTTTATACATTGAGGTCTAAATTGTACTTCTGAATCTAAATTTTGATCTTGGTTTTCGACCAGAGCACAAAAATGCAATACAAAATAAACGAAGGTAAACTTGATAATACAAACAGCATGTAAATTTTCAATTTTTAATAACATCTGACATGACAAAAATCAAACCAAACCAAGCAGAACTAGTAAAGTCAAGAATGAATTTGTACCAATTAGATCAGAAACATCACTTACCCACAATGTCTGCCCATCACTTCCAGCACAAAAGCCCTCTGGTGGCTACAAAAAATTCAAAATAAAATTTGAGTGTAACAGTGAAAACTAAACGAATCAGTTAAAATTTTCTACATGTATGCATTACAGACACACTATAGCATCAGAATCAAAACAAGAGATTAAAGAATGAGAATAACATTATCAGGGTATATATTAATTTGATAATCTTACATGCTTGATCTGACATTTGATATAGTTGTTCAAATAATATTCCTATATCACATACCCCAATGTAATAAATACAAAACCAAATTTGTGTTTTATTTGAAGTCAAGAGAAAAATGTCGTCTGGTCAGGCTTATGAACATGTTTCATCCTGATGGCCTCAATGTATTCATGTGCCTCACTATGGCCTCAATGTATTCATGTGCCTCACTATGGCCTCAATGTATTCATGTGCCTCACTATGGCCTCAATGTATTCATGTGCCTCACTATAGCCTCAATGTATTAATGTGCCTCACTATGGCCTCAATGTATCCATGTGCCTCAATATGGCCTCAATGTATCCATGTGCCTCAATATGGCCTCAATGTATCCATATGCCATATCAATCTCATTCTGTCCAAATACTCATAATAAATGCAATTTTATGTTTATCTCTAATGTACATGATGGACACAACAAAAGACAAGAGCATCCTTAAGTACAACAGGTTACTGGCTGGGAAATAATATCTGTATCTCTAATGTAAATTATGGATACATTTATGTGCTAAACACTGATGAATGACATTGAGGCCATACATATTACATATGACAAATTTTCATCTAACACATACTTTTTCAGCTTGAAATAGGATAATGCATCTTGTACAACATTCTCTCTCTCTCTCTCTCTCTCTCTCTCTCTCTCTCTCTCTCTCTCACTCTCTCACTCTCTCACTCACTCACTCAATACAAATAACCAACACACACAATTAACACAAAAAATGCATTGTTCATTTATAAGATAATTGTATTAGTTTTTTTCCATTTAGATTACAGTCACAGTTTTAAGTCTCCTTATAATCTCTTTGTAGCAATATTATAGACAACAAATTATGTATAACTCAATACAATACAAAAAGCCAAATAAATCTTTCTAACCAAATGACAGTTACTTTACTGTCATAAAATGTGAACTATCATTGGTTTCACTGTACTTTATCCCACAACACATTTATCCAAAAAAGCTAATAATTTTCCTTAATAAATTACACTTGAACTTTTAGATCATTCTTTTGTTGCAGCAAAAGTTAATAACCAACAAAATCTGCAATGACCCCTAACTCTGTAATCCAATTAATGGATTTGTCTTAAACATTGCAAGCAAGTTTGTTGATTTCTTTATTATAAAACAATATCTTGGGTGATAAGGTTTTTTACAGAGAGCAGATGTTTTTGAATTCTTAAACCCTGTCACAAAAAGATTATTAACTTTTGCTGTCTTTGCAATCACATGATCAGAGGTCATGCTGTAATCTCAATGAAAGTGTCATATTCCAGTCACGGGAATTATTTTCACCATTTCTCACTAGTAGCATGAGAAATCTACTAGTCTTCTTGAATCATCCCTAGTAAATATCACAAAATGCTGACTAGCAGAGACATAAATTTTACTAGCCATTAAGCTAGTAAAATTATAGAAGGTACTAGTCCAACAACAACATTATTGGCCTTTGGCAAGTGGATTATCCCTAATTTCAACCACTAATCATGCATTATACTTTAAAACCCTACCCATTTTACTTCAAAACATTTCTGTAGATTTAAACAATTTCTTTGCTTGCAAAATGAAGGGGCCCCGAGTGGCATGAGTGGTCTAAAGCGCTGACCATTATGATAACTGCCATCTTACCTCTGCATTAGTTTGAGTCCAGGCTCGGCTAATGTGGGTAAGTGTGAAAGCCTGCCAGTAGCTTCTCATGGGTCGATGGTTCTTCCCTGGGTTTTCCAGGGTTCTTCCTCCACCATTAATACTGGCCACCATGTATAGCCTATCTTATGCTGAAAATGGTGTTAAACCCTACAACAACAACAACAAAATGAAGAAGGAAATTTCTATCTTAATTTCCAGTTTTAAAATAAAACAGACACTACAAAAATTCACACAAATTCAGTTTTCCACCAATTCATTAACATTATCCATGTGATGTTAATATTATGTCTGGGAAATCATTTTGATTTACAGTCACAGTACTAGTTTTTACCTGGAAGCAGTTGTAGAGATAGCATCCACAGCCTCAATTATTCGGTGCAGAGCAGTATCTGTACCAATTGTCATATCAGTGCCACAGAAGTCATTATCAATGGATCCCACCATACCAGCAATGTTCAAATTACGGTGTTCCTCTTTCTTCTCGGGGGTAATTTTGCCTACAAGCAAGAATCAAGGCAACATTTAAACTGGCATCAGGACTAAGCAACTTTTAAACTGGTACTCAAAGTGCAGAGCAAAAGCTCATTTCTTAACATATCTGCAAATTTAACACTTTCTTAAAAGTTTAATTCAGACTTTTCTATACCTATAAGACACCAAAATATAGACAAAAACTTTGACATTATTGTAACATCATCACTTTAGGAATCATACTATGAAATAATGATAATGTAATATCACTCTATGGTAATATTATTGTGACACCATCACTTGGTGATATCATGCCAATATGAATTATTGTAATATTATCATATCACTCTGAAATCATTACAGTATGAAAAATGTCCACAGTTTGTCAGAATAATTATGTGTACTCCCTAATTATAAGTTTATATGATTGCCATCTAGTCTTATAGTGCCTTATAATGAAAAACATTATACTTCCTCATAATGACGTCCTTAGAAACCATGCCTTATAGTGAAACTGCTTTATAATGAAGTACATTATACTTCCTCATTAAGATGTCACTAGGAACCATGCCTTATAGTGAAACTAACTTATAATTAAGTACCCTGTTTATTGTCATTTACTAAGTACACCATGCCCACCCTGCTTGGTGTCATTTACTAAGTACAGCATACATGCCAACGCTTGTGAGGAAAAAGCGTAATCCAAGTGAACAAAGGAGTAATCTGAGCAGAAAATGTGTAACCCACATTTAACATAATAAAATTCAATGCACATATGTACAAAACACATGCATATTTTCTGCAATTTTGGCATCAGAAAGTATCCGTTCGAACAAAGGACCAGCGCTGTATTAAACCACTAGTTGTAGTCTGTATTCTATTAAGCTCGGTAAATAATGCCCCTGCATTTATAAAATTTGTTTCCACAATTTAGTTATGCTGTAAAAAAGAAGTTGCCTTACTATTGGAGTTAGCAAAATGAGCTAATTCAAGGTGTCTTTGTTTTACACTATGACCAATATTAAAATCCTTTCCACACAGCCTGCAATGGGCATGAAGCTACCCTAGAATGGCACTATATTGTGCTATTCATGTATTCATCTGATTCTTTTTTTCTGGGTTTTTTTCTTTCTAATCCATCTGTGATATTTTTAGAATCATTTTTGCTGTACATACACATCAACTAGAAAAAAATAGGATGCCTTTTACCACCAAATTCCTACAGAATAGTTCTGTACCTCAAATTATTTTTAACGAAGAATATGTGAGCAAAGATTAAAAATTAGAAAACCAGTCTGTTATGTACTAAACCAGACAGCTGCTATAAATAGAAACAGAGGTCTTCTTAGAAATAGGGAAGCTGCTATAAATAGAACACAACACTTAGGAAAGTCACTGCGAGTCTACAAATGTACTTTTATGTCCTAGTTACTCAAAAGCCATCTTTTCTAGAATATGTTTTGTGCAATTAGGGGATGTTAATAAAAAATGAGAAAACAAATTATTAATTTTGGGGGGGAGAGGGATATACCAAAAAAGCATAATCCAAGTACATTTATGCGTAAGACTTAATTTAGTGGAAATAAAGTATTATGATTACGCCAAATTCGTAATGGTTGGCATGTATGAGTACACCATTCCTATCCCACTTAGTGTTATTTCACGCGTACATCAAGCCTATCCTGGCTAGTGTCATTTACTAAGGGCTGTTTCATTTAAACATACATGGTACCCATGTAGGCTCTTTTTTATAAATATATACTATGTTACTTTGTGAAATTAAGTAAGAGTTCATATTAAAATGATAAGAAAATTCTAAATTGCATCTATGGTTGAGTATCTTACTTCAAAAGTGCATTCCCTGGGTCTCATGTATGTTTTAATGGTACAGCCCTAAGCAGATCATACGTACCCATTGAATGTCATATACTAAACACACCATACATACCCTGTGTAGTGTCATATGCTAAACACATCATAATACCCTGTGTAGTGTCATATAAAAAACACATCATACATACCCTGTGTAGTGTCATACTAAACACATCATACATCCCAGTGTAGTGTCATATACTAAACACACCATAATTCCCTGTGTAGTGTCATATATTAAACACACCAAAATACCCTGCTTAGTGTCATATACTAAACACACCATAATACCCTGCTTAGTGTCATATACTAAACACACCATAATATCCTGTGTAGTGTCATATATTAAACACACCAAAATACCCTGCTTAGTGTCATATACTAAACACACCATACATACCCTGTGTAGTGTCATATACTAAACACACCATACATACCCCGTGTAGTGTCATATACTAAACACACCATACATACCCTGTGTAGTGTCATATACTAAACACACCATACATACCCTGTGTAGTGTCATATACTAAACACATCATACATACCCCGTGTAGTGTCATATACTAAACACACCATACATACCCTGTGTAGTGTCATATACTAAACACTATACATACCCTGTGTAGTGTCATATACTAAACACACCATACATACCCCGTGTAGTGTCATATACTAAACACACCATAATACCCTGTGTAGTGTCATATACTAAACACATCATACATACCCTGTTTAATAAGCTCATCCAGCAAACTAGTCCATTCTTGTCTAAAGAGATTGGCACCTGTAAGACTGCCATCACCTCCAATTACCACCAGATTTGTAATGCCATATTTAACCAGGTTCTCTGCTGCTCTTAAACGGCCCTGGAGCTCACGGAA
Organism: Potamilus streckersoni; assembly: GCA_016746295.1. Classification (NCBI taxonomy): domain Eukaryota; kingdom Metazoa; phylum Mollusca; class Bivalvia; order Unionida; family Unionidae; genus Potamilus; species Potamilus streckersoni. The sequence goes on along the minus strand of JAEAOA010001105.1, from coordinate 229,871 downwards.
GTCGTTACAACGGGCGCTACCTATCACAGTACCGCCCTATAATAAATACAAGTCCATTAGACAAATTTTCCACAAGTCCGTTAATCACAAATAATTTCTACCATCAATAAAGGTTCTGTTTATCAATTTATTAAACCCAGTCACTGAAATTAACTTTATACTGACAGCATTCAGATGTAATATTTTCTAGCAGCAAAACTCTGGCTAAAAGTTCACTAACTATATTTGATGTTCACTAACTATTTTCAATGTCACTGGCTATTTTCAATGTCCACTAACTATTTTCAATGTCACTGGCTATTTTCAATGTCCACTAACTATTTTCAATGTCACTGGCTATTTTCAATGTTCACTAACTATTTTCAATGTCACTGGCTATTTCCAATGTCCGCTAACTATTTTTAAAGTCCACTGGAATAGTTTCAATTATGATTTAATGTTTTCAAATACCAAAACCCTGGTGCTAGAAAATGGCAATAAACCCCATGACAACAACAACAACACAAGATTGTGTCTACATTTGCAGCACCCACACTTTTCTACAATGCTTCTTGCTTCTTGCTTACTAGATGGAGAGTACCTGTACATGTAACTACATCAACAGCAACAAGCAATCCAATTAGCAAGAAATGATCCAACCAACTTACAAGCTGCATAATGCCAGAAGAACTAGCCCAGGTGGCCTCCACGATGTTGTCACCTCCATCCACCATTCCCTGATAACCCTGGAAATACAAGAACAAAATTAATCAATCTGTCTCACAAAAAAATGAACCAATTTTAATGATTTTTATGCTATATAAATCAGTTTATATCACATATAAAGTTGAACATACGAACATGCCAACTAAATTTGCTTTGTCTTAAGTGGTTTTGCTTAACACCTACTAACAAGGATTGATGACCAATAAACAAAACACGTATATCAACATTAACATGATATATTTTACTCTGGAAATTAGTGACAAATCAGTCTGAAAAATTTAACATTCGGTCAAATTTTGCAATCTTGTACTAAACGTAATATAATTTAAAACTTAATTTGAAGATCCATTATTTCTTATTAGACTAGGCATAATAATGACCTCTTTAGACCATTATTTCTTATTAGTCTAAGCATAATAATGACCTCTTTAGTCCATTATTTCTTATTAGACTAGGCATAAAAATGACCTCTTTAGTCCATTATTTCTTATTAGACTAGGCATAATAATGACCTCTTTAGTCCATTATTTCTTATTAGTCTAAACATAATAATGACCTCTTTAGTCCATTATTTCTTATTAGACTAATCATAATAATGACCTCTTTAGTCCAATAATGACCTCTTTAATCCAATAATGACCTCTTTAATCATTTATTTCTTATTAGTCTAAGCATAATAATGACCTCTTTAGTCCATTATTTCTTATTAGACTAAGCATAATAATGACATCTTTAGTCCATTCTTTCTTATTAGTCTAAGCATAATAATGACCTCTTTAGTCCATTATTTCTTATTAGACTAAGCATAATAATGACCTCTTTAGTCCATTATTTCTTATTAGACTAAGAATAATAATGACCTCTTTAGTCCATTATTTCTTATTAGACTAAGCATAATAATGACCTCTTTAGTCCATTATTTCTTATTAGACTAGGCATAATAATGACCTCTTTAGTCCATTATTTCTTATTAGTCTAAGCATAATAATGACCTCTTTAGTCCATTATTTCTTATTAGTCTAAGCATAATAATGACCTCTTTAGTCCATTATTTCTTATTAGTCTAAGCATAATAATGACCTCTTTAATCCATTATTTCTTATTAGTCTAAGCATAATAACGACCTCTTTAGTCCATTATTTCTTATTAGACTAAGCATAATAATGACCTCTTTAGTCCATTATTTCTTATTAGACTAGGCATAATAATGACCTCTATAGTCCATTATTTCTTATTAGACTAAGCATAATAATGACCTCTTTAGTCCATTATTTCTTATTAGACTAGGCATAATAATGACCTCTTTAGTCCATTATTTCTTATTAGTCTAAGCATAATAATGACCTCTTTAGTCCATTATTTCTTATTAGTCTAAGCATAATATTGACCTCTTTAGTCCATTATTTCTTATTAGCCTAAGCATAATAATGACCTCTTTAATCCATTATTTCTTATTAGTCTAAGCATAATAATGACCTCTTTAGTCCATTATTTCTTATTAGACTAAGCATAATAATGACCTCTTTAATCCATTATTTCTTATTAGACTAGGCATAATAATGACCTCTTTAGTCCATTATTTCTTATTAGTCTAAGCATAATAATGACCTCTTTAGTCCATTATTTCTTATTAGACTAAGCATAATAATGACCTCTTTAATCCATTATTTCTTATTAGTCTAAGCATAATAATGACCTCTTTAATCCATTATTTCTTATTAGTCTAAGCATAATAATGACCTCTTTAGTCCATTATTTCTTATTAGTCTAAGCATAATAATGACCTCTTTAGTCCATTATTTCTTATTAGTCAAAGCATAATAATGACCTCTTTAGTCCATTATTTCTTATTAGACTAAGCATAATAATGACCTCTTTAATCCATTATTTCTTATTAGTCTAAGCATAATAATGACCTCTTTAATCCATTATTTCTTATTAGTCTAAGCATAATAATGACCTCTTTAGTCCATTATTTCTTATTAGTCTAAGCATAATAATGACCTCTTTAGTCCATTATTTCTTATTAGACTAGGCATAATAATGACCTCTTTAGTCCATTATTTCTTATTAGACTAGGCATAATAATGACCTCTTTAGTCCATTATTTCTTATTAGACTAAGCATAATAATGACCTCTTTAATCCATTATTTCTTATTAGTCTAAGCATAATAATGACCTCTTTAGTCCATTATTTCTTATTAGACTAGGCATAATAATGACCTCTTTAGTCCATTATTTCTTATTAGACTAAGCATAATAATGACCTCTTTAGTCCATTATTTCTTATTAGTCTAAGCATAATAATGACCTCTTTAGTCCATTATTTCTTATTAGTCTAAGCATAATAATGACCTCTTTAGTCCATTATTTCTTATTAGACTAAGCATAATAATGACCTCTATAATCCATTATTTCTTATTAGTCTAAGCATAATAATAACCTCTTTAATCCATTATTTCTTATTAGTCTAAGCATAATAATGACCTCTTTAGTCCATTATTTCTTATTAGTCTAAGCATAATAATGACCTCTTTAGTCCATTATTTCTTATTAGTCTAAGCATAATAATGACCTCTTTAGTCCATTATTTCTTATTAGACTAAGCATAATAATGACCTTTCTTAATCCATTATTTCTTATTAGTCTAAGCATAATAATGACCTCTTTAATCCATTATTTCTTATTAGTCTAAGCATAAAAATGACCTCTTTAGTCCATTATTTCTTATTAGTCTAAGCATAATAATGACCTCTTTAGTCCATTATTTCTTATTAGACTAGGCATAATAATGACCTCTTTAGTCCATTATTTCTTATTAGACTAGGCATAATAATGACCTTTTTAGTCCATTATTTCTTATTAGACTAAGCATAATAATGACCTCTTTAATCCATTATTTCTTATTCGTCTAAGCATAATAATGACCTCTTTAGTCCATTATTTCTTATTAGACTAGGCATAATAATGACCTCTTTAGTCCATTATTTCTTATTAGACTAAGCATAATAATGACCTCTTTAGTCCATTATTTCTTATTAGTCTAAGCATAATAATGACCTCTTTAGTCCATTATTTCTTATTAGACTAAGCATAATAATGACCTCTTTAGTCCATTATTTCTTATTAGTCTAAGCATAATAATGACCTCTTTAGTCCATTATTTCTTATTAGTCAAAGCATAATAATGACCTCTTTAGTCCATTATTTCTTATTAGACTAAGCATAATAATGACCTCTTTAGACCATTATTTCTTATTAGTCTAAGCATAATAATGATCTCTTTAGTCCATTATTTCTTATTAGACTAGGCATAATAATGACCTCTTTAGTCCATTATTTCTTATTAGACTAGGCATAATAATGACCTCTTTAGTCCATTATTTCTTATTAGACTAAGCATAATAATGACCTCTTTAATCCATTATTTCTTATTAGTCTAAGCATAATAATGACCTTTTTAGTCCATTTTTTCTTATTAGACTAGGCATAATAATGACCTCTTTAGTCCATTATTTCTTATTAGACTAAGCATAATAATGACCTCTTTAGTCCATTATTTCTTATTAGTCTAAGCATAATAATGACCTCTTTAGTCCATTATTTCTTATTAGTCTAAGCATAATAATGACCTCTTTAGTCCATTATTTCTTATTAGACTAAGCATAATAATGACCTCTATAATCCATTATTTCTTATTAGTCTAAGCATAATAATGACCTCTTTAATTCATTATTTCTTATTAGTCTAAGCATAATAATGACCTCTTTAGTCCATTATTTCTTATTAGTCTAAGCATAATAATGACCTCTTTAGTCCATTATTTCTTATTAGTCTAAGCATAATAATGACCTCTTTAGTCCATTATTTCTTTTTAGACTAAGCATAATAATGACCTCTTTAGTCCATTATTTCTTATTAGTCTAAGCATAATAATGACCTCTTTAGTCCATTATTTCTTATTAGACTAAGCATAATAATGACCTTTCTTAATCCATTATTTCTTATTAGTCTAAGCATAATAATGACCTCTTTAATCCATTATTTCTTATTAATCTAAGCATAATAATGACCTCTTTAGTCCATTATTTCTTATTAGTCTAAGCATAATAATGACCTCTTTAGTCCATTATTTCTTATTAGACTAGGCATAATAATGACCTCTTTAGTCCATTATTTCTTATTAGACTAGGCATAATAATTACCTTTTTAGTCCATTATTTCTTATTAGACTAAGCATAATAATGACCTCTTTAATCCATTATTTTTTATTAGTCTAAGCATAATAATGACCTCTTTAGTCCATTATTTCTTATTAGACTAGGCATAATAATGACCTCTTTAGTCCATTATTTCTTATTAGACTAAGCATAATAATGACCTCTTTAGTCCATTATTTCTTATTAGTCTAAGCATAATAATGACCTCTTTAGTCCATTATTTCTTATTAGACTAAGCATAATAATGACCTCTTTAGTCCATTATTTCTTATTAGTCTAAGCATAATAATGACCTCTTTAGTCCATTATTTCTTATTAGACTAGGCATAATAATGACCTCTTTAGTCCATTATTTCTTATTAGACTAGGCATAATAATGACCTCTTTAGTCCATTATTTCTTATTAGACTAAGCATAATAATGACCTCTTTAGTCCATTATTTCTTATTAGACTAGGCATAATAATGACCTCTTTAGTCCATTATTTCTTATTAGTCTAAGCATAATAATGACCTCTTTAATCCATTATTTCTTATTAATCTAAGCATAATAATGACCTCTTTAGTCCATTATTTCTTATTAGTCTAAGCATAATAATGACCTCTTTAGTCCATTATTTCTTATTAGACTAGGCATAATAATGACCTCTTTAGTCCATTATTTCTTATTAGACTAGGCATAATAATTACCTTTTTAGTCCATTATTTCTTATTAGACTAAGCATAATAATGACCTCTTTAATCCATTATTTTTTATTAGTCTAAGCATAATAATGACCTCTTTAGTCCATTATTTCTTATTAGACTAGGCATAATAATGACCTCTTTAGTCCATTATTTCTTATTAGACTAAGCATAATAATGACCTCTTTAGTCCATTATTTCTTATTAGTCTAAGCATAATAATGACCTCTTTAGTCCATTATTTCTTATTAGACTAAGCATAATAATGACCTCTTTAGTCCATTATTTCTTATTAGTCTAAGCATAATAATGACCTCTTTAGTCCATTATTTCTTATTAGACTAGGCATAATAATGACCTCTTTAGTCCATTATTTCTTATTAGACTAGGCATAATAATGACCTCTTTAGTCCATTATTTCTTATTAGACTAAGCATAATAATGACCTCTTTAGTCCATTATTTCTTATTAGACTAGGCATAATAATGACCTCTTTAGTCCATTATTTCTTATTAGTCTAAGCATAATAATGACCTCTTTAATCCATTATTTCTTATTAGACTAGGCATAATAATTACCTCTTTAGTCCATTATTTCTTATTAGACTAGGCATAATAATGACCTCTTTAGTCCATTATTTCTTATTAGACTAAGCATAATAATGACCTCTTTAATCCATTATTTCTTATTAGTCTAAGCATAATAATGACCTCTTTAGTCCATTATTTCTTATTAGACTAGGCATAATAATGACCTCTTTAGTCCATTATTTCTTATTAGACTAAGCATAATAATGACCTCTTTAGTCCATTATTTCTTATTAGTCTAAGCATAATAATGACCTCTTTAGTCCATTATTTCTTATTAGACTAGGCATAATAATGACCTCTTTAGTCCATTATTTCTTATTAGACTAAGCATAATAATGACCTCTTTAGTCCATTATTTCTTATTAGTCTAAGCATAATAATGACCTCTTTAGTCCATTATTTCTTATTAGTCTAAGCATAATAATGACCTCTTTAGTCCATTATTTCTTATTAGACTAAGCATAATAATGACCTCTATAATCCATTATTTCTTATTAGTCTAAGCATAATAATGACCTCTTTAATCCATTATTTCTTATTAGTCTAAGCATAATAATAACCTCTTTAGTCCATTATTTCTTATTAGTCTAAGCATAATAATGACCTCTTTAGTCCATTATTTCTTATTAGACTAAGCATAATAATGACCTTTCTTAATCCATTATTTCTTATTAGTCTAAGCATAATAGTGACCTCTTTAATCCATTATTTCTTATTAGTCTAAGCATAATAATGACCTCTTTAGTCCATTATTTCTTATTAGTCTAAGCATAATAATGGCCTCTTTAGTCCATTATTTCTTATTAGACTAGGCATAATAATGACCTCTTTAGTCCATTATTTCTTATTAGACTAGGCATAATATTGACCTTTTTAGTCCATTATTTCTTATTAGACTAAGCATAATAATGACCTCTTTAATCCATTATTTCTTATTAGACTAAGCATAATAATGACCTCTTTAGTCCATTATTTCTTATTAGACTAGGCATAATAATGACCTCTTTAGTCCATTATTTCTTATTAGACTAAGCATAATAATGACCTCTTTAGTCCATTATTTCTTATTAGTCTAAGCATAATAATGACCTCTTTAGTCCATTATTTCTTATTAGACTAAGCATAATAATGACCTCTTTAGTCCATTATTTCTTATTAGTCTAAGCATAATAATGACCTCTTTAGTCCATTATTTCTTATTAGACTAGGCATAATAATGACCTCTTTAGTCCATTATTTCTTATTAGACTAGGCATAATAATGACCTCTTTAGTCCATTATTTCTTATTAGACTAGGCATAATAATGACCTCTTTAGTCCATTATTTCTTATTAGACTAAGGATAAAAATTACCTCTTTAGTCCATTATTTCTTATTAGACTAGGCATAATAATGACCTCTTTAGTCCATTATTTCTTATTAGACTAGGCATAATAATGACCTCTTTAGTCCATTATTTCTTATTAGTCTAAGCATAATAATGACCTCTTTAGTCCATTATTTCTTATTAGACTAGGCATAATAATGACCTCTTTAGTCCATTATTTCTTATTAGACTAGGCATAATAATGACCTCTTTAGTCCATTATTTCTTATTAGACTAAGCATAATAATGACCTCTTTAATCCATTATTTCTTATTAGTCTAAGCATAATAATGACCTCTTTAGTCCATTATTTCTTATTAGACTAGGCATAATAATGACCTCTTTAGTCCATTATTTCTTATTAGACTAAGCATAATAATGACCTCTTTAGTCCATTATTTCCTATTAGACTAAGCATAATAATGACCTCTTTAATCCATTATTTCTTATTAGACTAAGCATAATAATGACCTCTTCAGTCTAAAGAATATAAATGAAAGCCATCTTAGTTTAATCAAGGAATTTACACTGAAAGGAATATTACCGTGAAAAGCCCATTTTTATTTCCACTATAATGACCCCGACCTTTGACCATTTGACTCCCAAATCAAAAGGATCCTTGTGTACCCTGAGCTTAAGCATTCCACAAGCATAAGCCATTGAACATGGTCTAGAAATAGACTTATTATTCCATCTTACAATCAATGTCCTTGACTCTTGACCCTAAATCAAATAACTTCTTGTATACTCCTTATAATTTGCAACCACAAAAGCTTTTTGCCACACATTTTATTAGTCCATTGGTGTGAATTTGTTTTGGAATAAATTTTCTTGTGTAAATTTTAGAAACTTTGACCTATAATACTAATTTTCAGTTCTGCTGTATTTTTAAAACAGGTATTCTGAAATAGCTTAATAAAATGCTGTGAACAGCATTTTGCTAGCAGTTAATTAATAACACATAAAAAAAATCTATGGGATCAAATTCAAAAAAGGTTGTTACAATTTGCAACCAAAGGACTATTATTATTAAAGTTCAGAGACATTACACATTACATATGATAAACAAAATGCACTCAAAGGACTATTAAAGTCCAGATACATTACACATTACATATGATAAACAAAATGCACTCAAAGGACTTTTAAAGTCCAGAGGCATTACACATTACATATGATAAACAAAATGCACTCAAAGGACTATTAAAGTCCAGAGACAATACACATTACATATGATAAACAAAATGCACTCAAAGGACTATTAAAGTCCAGAGACATTACACAGTACATATGATAAACAAAATGCACTCAAAGGACTATTAAAGTCCAGAGATATTACACATTACATATGATAAACAAAATACAATATCCATGCTCCATGCAGAGAGTAATATTGGCAAGACAACCTGTCATTTCACAGATACACGTCCAAACACCAATACATGTCCAAAAACCAATACACGTCTAAACACCTATACACATCCAAAGACAAAGCCTAGCCTTTATTTCATTCTTTGAGAATACATACCCAATCGTAATACTTTATTTCGTTCTTTGAGAATACATACCCATTCATAATACTTTATTTCCTTCTTTGAGAATACATACTCAATCATAATACTTTATTTCCTTCTTTGAGAATACATACCCATTCATAATACTTTATTTCCTTCTTTGAGAATACATACCCAATCGTAATACTTTATTTCGTTCTTTGAGAATACATACCCAATCATAATACTTTATTTCGTTCTTTGAAAATACATACCCAATTGTAATACTTTATTTTATTCTTTGAGAATACATAGCCAATCGTAATGCTTTTTTTCATTCTTTGAAAATACATACCCAATCGTAATACTTTATTTCATTCTTTGAAAATACATACCCAATTGTAATACTTTAGGAGACCTACTACTGCCCTTTCAAATACTACTTTAGCTAAAGGAAGCTAAATGTTGTCTGCCAATTTAAGTGGAGGTCAGACTGACTGATCTCCCCTTGCATAAAAGATTTGATGGCAAATGCTAAGAACCTATCAAAAACTACTGGAGCAGAAGGCATCCTCTCTATTGATGTAACTGTGAGAAGGCTGGGAGGTTGTATGTGTATCATGGTTTCTTCAAATACTTTACCCATCGTGTGTAAGTGAGATTTTTAATGCAGTTTTAGCAATTTTTCATTTATACTGCTATGATATCTTTAGTGTGGTAGTTTACAGCCATGTCTAGCACTATGGCATCATGCCACAGACATGTAGCTTGATGTCCCACCCAGTCACATTGTTCTCACAATATGCCAACCAGCCCTAACATTAACCTCTTTATGCTGAGCGCCTACCAAGGCAGCTGTTGATACCTTGTGTGTGTGTGTGTGTGTGTGTGTGTGTGTGTGTGTGTGTGTGTGTGTGTGTGTGTGTGATTTACATTTTTACATAGCTTTAATAATGTTTCAGTCAAATCACTACGATATCTGCAGTGTGAGTTTGTGATACCTACCACTGGAACATCATGCTGCAGATATGTGGCATGATGTCCCACCCAATCACATTATCTGACCAGTCCTAACACCAAACTCTTAACGGTGAGCACACAGCGAGGCAGCAGTTAAAACCAATTTGTAAAATCTTTAGTATGACTCAGCCAGGGTTTGAACTAGAGACCTCCTGCATCTGAGGTGAATGCTCTAGCCACTAGGCCTCTGGTGCGGTTACCATTTTTATAAGTCTTTAGTACGACTCAGCCAGGGTTCAAACCCAAGACCTCAAAAATCAGAGGCACAATTCTTTAACCACTATGCCTTTGGAGTGGTCATTACCACATCAAAATACCTTAGGAAAATTGACAAAAGTCAGATGGTATTCTCTGGTATATCATCTTCAGTACCCAAAGGTATACAAGACAGCTTCTAGGCAACCCAACTGGAGGGGACTCCATCTGTCAGGCTGCAACTTGTTACATGTAGGCTCATACAAAAGTAACAAAAAAAGAGTGAAGTCAACAAGCTTTCTAAATTTAACAAAATAATTTATTTCCCAAGAAAACAATGTAAAAATATGAAATAGGACTTATGGTTTGTGAATCTAATCCAAACATTAATCCTAGAATTCAATAATATAAGTCCTATCACTAAAGCATTCTAATTGAATCCATGTTCGCATCTTGATGAAGTTTAAATATGGAAGGTGATGACATTCTCTATATCCAGTTTGTGCTGATGTGTCAACAATTCCTGGTTGAGCCACCAAGAATATAATTTCCTCTGCAAATCCAATGGAAGTAGTGACATCTTAAGAAGTTGTCGATCAATCTGAAAGGAGACCTTTTGAGCTGCCAATTTAGGTCTTACCAAATTTAACTAGACTCTTCTCTGGAATGACAGATCTCGAAGATAACATTAGAGAATGTGGACTGTGATCTCCATCCCACAGCCTGAATGATGTCGGTAAGCAAAGAGTTCCATTCTGATGATAGTTTAGCAATAACAAAAATCGTTAGCTGAAATGTGTAGTAGGATCATTTTTGCTGGATTATTTCACTACATGTTGAGCAGATAATCCACTTACTCCAGGACAAGATAGTCTGTTTTAATATATCCTTCTGTCCATTGATGCAAATCAGAAAGAGGCATGTTCTTTCTCAATACAATGTTGCTCTTCTTTTAAAATACCACATGAAAACCCAAACTGGGTCTTGTAGGTAGCCTTCAGTTGATGTGTCCCGATTAGGTTCATGAAAAAAGCTTGGTTACCTATAGAAGAGGATGCTTCTTGGTGATGAGAGTGGATGCAGTCATAAGACTGATATATCGTTTCAAAACTTGCATGTAAATTGATTCTTTTGATGGGGCATGTGTTTGCAAAATCTGCCTGGCAGCGCTAATGCCATGCAGAAGCAGGTGTTTTGGGGAAAGGAGTGATAGAGATGCCCTTGAAACGATCAAAAGGTGTCTTGTTCAGCCAGGTTATTATCAAAAGGTGTCTTGTTCAGCCAGGTTATTATCAAAAGGTGTCTTGTTCAGCCAGGTTATTAACCATGATAGGCCATGTAAAAAAACAAAACTGGTGAGAGAGCAAGATTGTAAGTCCTGGGTTTATTTGACACTATCTCCCATGATGACAAAAGGTGTCGGTGGTTGTGGTGCAATGACCTTGATAATACTTGGAGCTAAATTTCTTCGACTGCACAACACTGGCTGAAAATGTGCCCTTGATTTCTGTATTGAAATTGGAGGTGTTAGAGGGTAAGCTTTGATGTTGGTCCAATCCAATTATCGGGTATTGATCTCAATGAAAACCAAGGGAGACCACTGTATGCTGAAAGAACATAATCCTTCACTACTGAGAAAAACTTCAAAATAATTTTTTATTCTGGCCCTGGTTCCCATCATCAGCCTACTGAAAGCTGTGGTAGTATTTTGTTTACCTTGCTTCCAAAATTCATGTTGGTCTAAATAATTAAAATTTTAAAAATATTTGCAAATATATCTGCTCCATGTTTTAATTCTTCTAACATAATTTAACAGCATACTTTAACTGAGCTCTAGTCTGGCATATAGTCATTCATCAGGGCATAAATTACCTAACATAAAAGAAAAACCGATTTTAAGTGACTATATTGAAAATCATAAACTTTGAACTTCATACACACTCTTCTACCTAGTCTTGTCTTGCCCATAAACTTTAGTCCAGCAGCTTGGACCATCGAAATGCATGGTTAATAAAACTTGCAATTTAAATGTATTAGGAAACTACCTCTTTTATATAGAAGACTTTGCATCCCAAATAGAATCCCATCCTCACCACTGCTCTGACAGCTGCATTCATCCCTGTCATGAAAAAAAAAACAGAAAAGCTTAATAGGCCCTATCTGTATCCTATCAGTCTAATAGGCCCTATCTGTATCCTTATCTGTATCCTTATCAGCTTAATTGGCACTATCTGTATCCTTATCAGCTTAATAGGCACTATCTGTATCCTATCAGTCTAATAGGCCCTATCTGTATCCTTATCTGTATCCTTATCAGCTTAATTGGCACTATCTGTATCCTTATCAGCTTAATAGGCACTATCTGTATCCTTATCTGTATCCTTATCAGCTTAATAGGCACTATCTGTATCCTATCAGTCTAATAGGCCCTATCTGTATCCTTATCAGCTTAATAGGCACTATCTGTATCCTTATCTGTATCCTTATCAGCCTAATAGGCACTATATGTATCCTTATCAGCTTAATAGGCACTATCTGTATCCTATCAGCCTAATAGGCCCTGTCTGTATCCTTATCAGCTTAATAGGCACTATCTGTATCCTTATCTGTATCCTTATCAGCCTAATAGGCACTATATATATCCTTATCTGTAACCTTATCAGCTTAATAGGTGCTATCTGTATCCTATCAGCCTAATAGGCCCTATCTGTATCCTTATCTGTATCCTTATCAGCTTAATATACACTATCTCTATCCTTATCAGCTTAATAGGCACTATCTGTATCCTTATCAGCTTAATAGGCACTATATGTATCAGCCTACTAAGCCCTATCTGTATACTTATATGTATCCTTATCAGCCTATTATGCCCTATCTGTATCCTTATCTGTACCTTTATCAGCTTAATAGGCACTATCTGTATCCTTATCAGCTTAATAGGCACTATCTGTATCCTATCAGCCTAATAGGCACTATCTGTATCCTTATCAGCTTTATAGGCACTATCTGCATCCTATCAGCCTAATAGGCCCTATCGGTATCCTTATCTGTATCCTTATCAGCTTAATAGGCACTATCTGTATCCTATCAGCCTAATAGGCCCTATCTGTATCCTTATCTCTATCCTTATCAGCTTAATAGGCACTATATGTATCAGCCTACTAGGCCCTATCTGTATACCTATATGTATCCTTATCAGCCTATTATGCCCTATCTGTATCCTTATCTGTACCTTTATCAGCCTAATAGGCACTATCTGTATCCTTATCAGCTTAATAGGCACTATCTGCATCCTATCAGCCTAAAAGGCCCTATCTGTATCCTTATCTGTATCCTTAATAGCCTAATTGGCACTATATGTATCCTTATCTGTATCCTTATCAGTTTAATAGGCACTATCTGTATCCTATCAGCCTAATAGGCCCTGTCTGTATCCTTATCAGCTTAATATGCACTATCTGTATCCTATCAGCCTAATAGGACCTATCTGTATCCTTATCTGTGTCCTTATCAGCTTAATATACACTATCTCTATCCTTATCAGCTTAATAGGCACTATCTGTATCCTTATTGGCAGAATAGGCACTATATGTATCAGCCTACTAGGCCCTATCTGTATACTTATATGTATCCTTATCAGCCTATTATGCCCTATATGTATCCTTATCTGTACCTTTATCAGCTTAATAGGCACTATCTGTATCCTTATCAGCTTAATAGGCACTATCTGCATCATATCAGCCTAATAGTCCCTATATGTATCCTTATCTGTATCCTTATCAGTTTAATTGGCACTATCTGTATCCTTATCAGCTTAATAGACACTATCTGTATCCTTATCTGTATCCTTATCAGCTTAATAGGCACTATCTGTATCCTATCAGCCTAATAAGCCCTATCTGTATCATTATCTGTATCCATATCAGCTTAATATACACTATCTCTATCCTTATCAGCTTAATAGGCACTATCTGTATCCTATCAGCCTAATAGGCCCTATCTGTATCCTTATCTGCATCCTTATCAGCCTAATAGGCACTACATATATCCTTATCTGTATCCTTATCAGCTTAATAGACACTATCTGTATCCTATCAGTCTAATAGGCCCTATCTGTATCCTTATCAGCTTAATAGGTGCTATCTGTATCCTCTCAGCCTAATAGGCCATATTTGTATCCTTATCAGCTTAATAGGCACTATATGTATCAGCCTACTAGGCCCTATCTGTATACTTATATGTATCCTTGTCAGCCTATTATGCCTTATCTGTATCCTTATATGTACCTTTATCAGCTTAATAGGCACTATCTGTATCCTTATCAGCTTAATAGGCACTATCTGTATCCTATCAGCTTAATAGGCACTATCTTTATCCTTATCAGCTTAATAGGCACTATCTGCATCCTATCAACCTAATAGGCCCTATCTGTATCCTTATCTGTATCGTTATCAGCTTAATTGGCACTATCTGTATCCTTATCTGTATCCTTATCAGCTTAAAAGGCACTATCTGTATCCTATCAGCCTAATAGGCCCTATCTGTATCCTTATCTGTATCCTTATCAGCTTAATATACACTATCTCTATCCTTATCAGCTTAATAAACACTATCTGTATCCTTATCTGTATCCTTATCAGCTTAATAGGCACTATCTGTATCCTATCAGCCTAATAGGCCCTATCTTTATCCTTATCTGTATCCTATCAGCCTAATAGGCCCTATATGTATCCTTATCTGCTTAATAGCAGATAATCTTATCTGGAAATGGCTTAAATGGCTTAAACACAAAAAATAACCAAGTGGGGATCAACAGATGGACATATGGATGGATGGACATGCTTACACCAGTTAATGTGAGGTGTTATTTTTACCAAATTAGGAGCCCTGGACTCGTAGCTTTAAGATCCTAGCAAGACCTCTTGTATTTTGACTCCTCCTAAATTGTTTGGAACACTTGCAGTTTATTATATACTGAATTTAGAAAAATAATGCAAAGATTTTGGTACGTATTTTGTTGTCTAAGGAATATTAACTCCCATGTTAATAATCACAAATCAGCATAAATTTAGCCATTTTTCTGTGTCAGAATACTTTCATTTTCAAATCATCATCACATCTGTACTTTTCTCATGACAACTTTCTTGGGTCTGAAGCACAAAGCAACTTGATTCTTACTAGACTGGCCACAGAGGGTAGTGAATGCATCCAGTTTTGATCAAGATAATAAATGTCACAGAAATTGAGAGATTTACAGAATGAGTAACAGACATTTTCACAACAAAACAAGAAAAGAAAGGAATTATACAATCAGACCTATGTTCATACTTTGCTGTTTTAGCACACTAGTGTTGCTGGTTGTGTTTATACAGTTAACAGTTACTTGCAAGCAAGGTTTCTCATCACATAATCTTTCAAGAAAACAAATAAAACAATGTATAACGTTGTAAAGGGTGGTAAAGATTTAAATCATAACAAATTCCATGACTTTTCCAAAACTTTTCCAGGACCATTTCATAACACTCAAGGACCATGCTATCTTGCATTGTGAAGTAAATGAACATAAAGAATGACATCTTTCAATCTAAAAAAACAAATAAGTTGACAAATATTTTTAATATGTACATTTTAAATTTACCTAGATTAGCACACTTTGACTTTATGTTGTAATTCATGTTTTAATCCAATGATCAATGTAATCTTTATATGTGTTCCTATTTACAATATTAACAAAACACATTACTTTCCAGTTGTTTTTTTTTATTTAGTGAACTACACCAGAAATCATGTGATACTTCCATTAAGGGAACTTACTCTTGTTATATGAATTGAGACCATTTATCGATTGTAATTTTATCATTTTATTTAATCAGTTCACAGTGCTTTATGAAATTTGTAGTAATTAATTTAACTCCATTGTCACAAATTCCATATATGCAGTGGAGAATTTTCTTAACATTTAAGAAAAAAGTGAATGTAGTATGCTTTGTTGCATAGTGATGAAATAAAGATAAAAATAGAATAAGGTTATTTGTTTCTTTTCCCATAGTCATAAAAAATTATCTGAAATAGAATTAATCTAAATAAATATAGAAAAGACACTAATCTCTTCTTTAATTTCTTCCAGCTGTTCAACAAATTCAAGAACACTGTAAAATTGCAATTACTGTCCCAGTTGCCTTAAATCTGCATGCTAAATCTTTCACACAGCATTAGCAATCTGCAGACATATATACTGGTAATGACAATGCAAGCAAATATCCTCATTTATTGAGTGGGGACCAAAAAAGATACCATTACTAGAATTTTCTATTTTGGGGATTCTGAATTTTTAATCAGTGTGTGTGTATGTATGTGTGTTTACGTTTTAAAAATGATTCATTCGACAACAGGAGTCTGTAGTTGTATCAATAAAGCACGACGAAATTTCTGACTACATGAAATCACATTAACGGTATTATAAAATAATAATTATAATAATAATAATTATAAAACTGCAGACTCCTGTGATTCGGCCGAGGGCAGTCAATAACAAAGATGAAGAAAAAAATGAAAAAGTCCTTTTTTGTCAACATAAATAACCGTGAGTGTAACCTTGAGAATACGCTACAACATTGTGTAGTCTATAACAAATATAAAATTTTGATCTATTAAAGTGTTACCTTGGGAATCACCGCCACTGGTGAAAACCCCAATGGATTTCCCAACCGCAGTCCCTGCAAGGAACTCTTCCCCTTCTTTTCCGGGGACAGCCATTACACTGTCTTTCCTATACATGCCTGGATGAGAATGGAAAGATGAGTTTTCTGTAAAAACGTTATCATCCATATTTGGAAAGCAGAGGTGCGTTCTTATTGGTCCAGATTAGCTATCCGACTGCAGCTGCAACTGTATCCTTGGATTGACCGAGGGTAGCCTTGACCTATGATCAAACTAAAAGTAGATTGGTGCAAATTATATATAACATTTGACGTGATAGCAAGGCAATAATGTTATGCAGCAGTCTATAGTAGACTGGTTCCATAAATATTATAGTGCGAGGTGAATACAAATACACAGATCTGCAGAGACGTCAAGCAACAAGACGTTCTTCTTAAAGACAGCATTAACAATACAACTAAAGCTGAAGCGAGAAAATCACGTTTGCGATTCATTTGTTTTGCACACGAGGCCTTTTATCCTCGAAATCAAAATGCAATAGGCAAGTTAATGGAAGAACGTTATGTGCAAGCATGGAACTAAAAAACAATGGATCAAACGGATAAGGCAGCTAAGAACATCCCGCGATAAGCAAGACTTTCCAAAAAGTTCATGTTGATGAAGGCTACACAATATGAGAACGTCTGTATAATTTTAATAGGTATTTCAGAGTTTAAATTTAAAGAAAAAGAAAGATGTGGATATATGGTTTATGTCATGTAATTATGGCAATTGTTTGAAAAATGGTGATTTTACTTAATTGAGCTTTCATTTTATAACGTGATCTTTTTGAAATGGTTATAGTACGAAACTAGTAACTAACTAGCCTAAGCGCTTTCGACTCTTAAATGAGTCTTTTTCAAGGCAAATACAAAACATATATACGACAAACAAATAAACACAAAAACGTTGTGTTTGTAAACTTCTACATGGCTAATGTAGAGGTTTACAAACACAACGTTTTTGTATTTATTTATTTGTCGTATATATGTTTTGTATTTGCCTTTGAGAAAGACTCATTAAGAGTCGAAAGCGCTTAGGCTAGTTAGTTACTAGTTTCGTACTGTTCGTAGTCAGTTAATTGCATCTATTTTAATTAATCCCTGACACACGTGATCCCTTGGTGGATCCAGTACGCTTGAAAGGGTTGTTATTCTCCATATGATTTGTATATATATATATATATATATATATATATATATATATATATATATATATATATATATATATATATATATATATAAAGAATACAAATCATATGGCGAATAACAACCCTCTCAAGCGTACTGGATCCACCAAGGGATCACGTTTGTCAGGGATTAATTAAAATAGATGCAATAAACTGACGACGAACAGTACGAAACTAGTAACTAACTAGCCTAAGCGCTTTCGACTCTTAATGAGTCTTTTTCAAAGGCAAATACAAAACATAGTTACGACAAACAAATAAACACAAAAACGTTGCGTTTGTAAACCTCTACATTTCTATCTTCACATGTGCTAAAACTATAAATACAACCAGCTTGTATAGACTAGTTGCGGAAACTGAAAACGTTGTATAATTCCCTAAAAGTCTACAAGCCAAAGCGACATCTATTTTTACTTTGTGTACATATGTAACGCAGATTATATCCCGGATATTTGGTTCTATACCGGTTATTCTTATAGTAAAAATTGAAGGATAAGAAGATTTAGAAAATGTTAAATTCTACTAGTGCATAGTTTTCATTTTCTAGTCTTCTTGGTTTAGACCGCTTGGTTTCAATGTTCTAAGGCGGCGTATCCAGTATGATTCCTTTTCCTTCCTGGTTTCGGAACTCCAGCTGTGGTTGTTGGCAATAGCGATAAGTATTATATCACTGAAAGTGTGGCCAGGGGAGGAGAAGTGTTCTGCGACCGGGCTTCTGTACAGCTTTTTTGTCATCCAATCAGATCTATGAAGGTTTATCCTTATGTGTAGCTTTTCAGTTTCTCCCACGTACTGAAGGCCACAGATCTTACATGTGATGAGATAAATCACATTCTCTGTTTTGCACGTTTTGTTTGGACCATGTATGTTTAGTTTTTCTTTAGTCACTGTGCTAGTGAATGTCTTGGTCTCTATCATATGTTGACAGGTTTTGCATCTTTTATCGCCACAGGGTCCAGATTGACTAGGTTGGTTTTGACTAGCGATTGTTGTTAGCTTGGCCCTGACTAGGATGTCCTTTAGGTTTTTTGGTCTCCGGTAAGCTACTACAGGTTTGTTCGGAAGTATTAGGTTTAGTATGTCTGACGATTGCACGTTTGGCCAGTGGTTTGCGATGATTTTACCTACTTTGGGATTGTCTGGGTGATAGGTCAGAATAAATGGTATCCTATCAACCTTTTCTTTCTGTCCATATCTGAGTAGGTCATCGCGGTTTGTTTGTTTGGCCCTTTGGATTGCCTCCGCAATCAGGTCTTTGTCGTAGCCTCGGTAAATTAAATGTTTAGCCAGCTCTTCAGACCTTTCTAGGAATCTTTCATCGTCGGAGCAAATTCTGCGTATCCTCAGTGCCTGGCTATATGGAATGTTCTTAATGCAGTGTTTTGGATGACAGCTGGTTGGGAGAAGATACTGGTGTTTGTCGGTTGGTTTCGAGTAGATGTCTGTGTGTAATTTGGTTTCCACCAGTCTGGTTGTTGTGTCCAGGAAAACATGGTTTGAGTTGGAAACTAAAAACCTAAAGGACATCCTAGTCAGGGCCAAGCTAACAACAATCGCTAGTCAAAACCAACCTAGTCAATCTGGACCCTGTGGCGATAAAAGATGCAAAACCTGTCAACATATGATAGAGACCAAGACATTCACTAGCACAGTGACTAAAGAAAAACTAAACATACATGGTCCAAACAAAACGTGCAAAACAGAGAATGTGATTTATCTCATCACATGTAAGATCTGTGGCCTTCAGTACGTGGGAGAAACTGAAAAGCTACACATAAGGATAAACCTTCATAGATCTGATTGGATGACAAAAAAGCTGTACAGAAGCCCGGTCGCAGAACACTTCTCCTCCCCTGGCCACACTTTCAGTGATATAATACTTATCGCTATTGCCAACAACCACAGCTGGAGTTCCGAAACCAGGAAGGAAAAGGAATCATACTGGATACGCCGCCTTAGAACATTGAAACCAAGCGGTCTAAACCAAGAAGACTAGAAAATGAAAACTATGCACTAGTAGAATTTAACATTTTCTAAATCTTCTTATCCTTCAATTTTTACTATAAGAATAACCGGTATAGAACCAAATATCCGGGATATAATCTGCGTTACATATGTACACAAAGTAAAAATAGATGTCGCTTTGGCTTGTAGACTTTTAGGGAATTATACAACGTTTTCAGTTTCCGCAACTAGTCTATACAAGCTGGTTGTATTTATAGTTTTAGCACATGTGAAGATAGAAATGTAGAGGTTTACAAACGCAACGTTTTTGTGTTTATTTGTTTGTCGTAACTATGTTTTGTATTTGCCTTTGAAAAAGACTCATTAAGAGTCGAAAGCGCTTAGGCTAGTTAGTTACTAGTTTCGTACTGTTCGTCGTCAGTTTATTGCATCTATATATATATATATATATATATATATATATATATATATATATATATATATATATATATATATATATATATATATATATAAGTGTGTGTGTGTTGTTTTATTTTCTTTCTTTCTTAATGAGTGTCGATTAAATTGACATACATGCCAACCATTATGCTTTTGGCGTAAACATCACTAAATTACGCATTAGGCGTAAACGTATCCAGATTACGCTTTTTCGGTATATCCCGCTCCAAAAAAAAATTATTTTTTTTATTAACATTCCAATAATCCTATGGACCGTATTCTATAAAAGACGGCTTCTACCGAACTGCGAGATAAGAGTACTCTTGTCCGAAGACTGACCATGCACTCTCCTGTCCTATTTCCAAGAAACTTTCAAACTTTTGACCTAGGTTCTGCATAGTAGCTGCATAGCTTAGTGGCAAGAGAACAGACTGGTTTGCTAATTTTGATCTTTAATCCCCTCTTTTTAAAATCCGTATCATATATTTAAGTCGATATATGTGTTGTAAGCAAAAATTTTTTTTCAAATAATTTCAAAGATAGATTAGAAAAAGACTAATACCAAACTCAGAGATTAATGCATGAATTATATAATACAGCGTTCCATTCTAATGCAGCTTCACGCCCATTGCAGGTCGTGTGGGAAGGATTTTAATATTGGTCTTGGAATTAAAACAAAAAAAAAACTTGAATTACTAATTCTAGCACTAAAGTAACTTTTTTTTACAGCAGAACTCAATTGTGGACACAAATTTTATAAATGCAGAAAATGCAGAGGCGTTATTTACATAGTTCTTGACAAAACACGTACTACTCGTAGCGGTAGAAGATTACGTTGGTCCTTTGTTCAAACGGATGTTTCCTGATTCCAAATTGTCAAAAATATGCATTTAGAATTTTAAAAATATTATCGAATATTGTTAGGTATTTAGAAGGAGATACTGAATCGCTTAAAATTGCAGATTCCATGAAATTTGGGCCGTTTGATATTGCCACAGACAGGAGTAGTGATCATGGTGTCTGTTTAGGAGACTCTTACAATGAAAAGGGCAAAGTCAGATTGGTCTTCTTTCATTACAAGAATTAACAGTATATTCCACTGGAGAAAACATTTTTATTTGTCTGATAATGCTTTGAATAAACATAAGTTGGCAGATAAAGCATCAGAGATGACTGGAATTCATAAAGGAGTTGCATTCTATATTTTGAAAAATGTGACTTATAAAAACTTGAAGCAGTTACTGATGTTAAAAGACTAAAGGGGTAAATAAATCATTTTTAGACATATGCTCATTGAATTTTATAGTGTTATATATGGATTACTCTTATAGTGTTATATGTGGATTACTCTTATAGTGTTATATGTGGATTACTCATAGTGTTATATGTGGATTACTCTTTTCTTCTGCTCAAATTACTCTTTTGTCCACTTGGATTCCACTTTTTCCTAGCCAGGGATTGTCATGATCATTGACAAAGTAACATTTTGTGTAGCTACTTTTTCATTACAGCAGATTCTATTCTGCGGTAATAAATATTTTGTTTACTTTAAATTCTAGTTCTAAACCCTGCCACGATTGGAGTAATTGTCCATTGGTACTGTATGAATGAGTAATACGATATCGGTCTGGTGGGGTTGTATTCTGACGCATGTCAGGTGTGGAGGTATTGCGACACGGATCAAGAAGCAATGTGTTGCAGCAAAGCTATAGTTGTGGTGATTATATAAGAAGGAATAAATGAATTCCTGTTTGGGTTTTTTTTAATTTATTTTCAGTCTGCAGGAGTATTTAATGTTGTGTTTAGATTTAATTTCAGAGGAATCGTTTATTTAATTTATTTATTGGAATTACAAGATGTTCTAAACAATGCTACTCTGAAGCATCAAGAATGTTTCCAGTTCATGACATCCAGGACTTTTGGTACATCAGCACATTCAAGAAATATAATTCATTCGGAACACTATATTCTTTTGGTTTTGTAAATTACCTCTTCGGATTATTTTGCATTTGACTCACAATACTGTAAGTTCCTTCAAAATTTTCATTTTTTTTAAAGTCGGAGAATTAATTATCATGTTTTACAAAACTTATTTCTGTTACTTTGTTTAAGGCCATGGAGTCATAACAGTAATCAACTTAAATACAGATTGATGACGTTTAATACAATTTTGATATAGAAAATTACTTGCTATCATTAAAATAGTTTTCAATTTAAATAATTTACATATTACCAATGATTTCAAAAATGTATGATCTACAATGTTTTAAAATTATTTTAAAACCCAGTTGCAGCACATTATGGATTTATTAAAGAATTTATAAAAAGACAAAATTTGGCACAGATGCTATCTGAAATTGTTTACGACCAAATAATTAGCGACCGAATGGATCGGTTAGTGACATTTGCTAGCTTTCGGCACAAATCTTTGATAAATAAATAATTGTAAAAATTTACAATTTAAAAAGGAGACTAAGATAAAAATTTTAAAGTATTTGCAAATATACCACAGATTTAAATATTTTAAACATCCATTAACTTAAAGAAATATGCTATAACATATGGGATTTCCACTCGTATGTAGTATGATGGGTCGGTGTAGATTGTGTAGATTGCTATGGTTAGACCGTAGTCAAATAGGAAGGACAGCAACTTTATGTTGTCGTCCAAGATAAAGCTTATGCGCTCCTTCGTCATGTTCATATTCCTGTTTGAGACATTGACCCCGACAGCAGATTTAGGAATCCATGCCTCAGAGTTGAATTTTTATCGACAGATCTTGAAAATCTCGAATTTAGGCCACACAGGTGAGGTGCGCGATAAAATTCAAAGAGCAAATAAAACAACAAAATTAGATGATATGGTCACGTCTCAGACTCATCTAAATGGTCAAAGACCATCATAAAGGGCGCAGCGAGGAAAGAGAAAACATGGCAGGCAGAAAAGAGATGGGAAGAGTGAACTTTGCCAAGACCCAAAGAGCAGAGGATAACAGGGCAAAATAGATAGATTGTTCATCAGCGGCGCCCCTACGACCAGCCATGTTCCGGAAGAAATGAAAAAGAGAAAATGATGAGTCACTCTTTGGGTCTCTGAAACTTTTACGTTGAATTAGTATCAAGTCATTAAAAATGTAGAAAATGGATGCCACTGTTTGGAGAATTGTGGGCTGTAAAAATTTAAAATATGGATGTCAATATATGGGGAATTGGTGGCTATATAAATTTAACATATGGATGTCAATATTTGGCGAAGCGGGGGCTATATAAATTTAACATATGAATATCATTATTTGGGGAAGTGGGGCTATATAAATTTAACATGTGGATATCAATATTTGGGGAATTAGGAGCTATTTAAACTTGACATGAATATCATTATTTTGGGAAGTGTGGGCTATATAAATGTAACATATGGATATGGGAATGTGGGGGTTATATAAATTTAGCATGGATGTCTATATTTCTTTTAAGTGGGGGATATATAAATTTAAGATATGAATGTGAATTTTTGGGGAAGTGGGGGCTATATAAATTTAATACATGGATATCAATATTTGGGGAAGTGTGGCTATATAAATTTAATATATGGATATCAATATTTGGGGAAGTGGGGCTATATAAATTTAACATATGGATATCAACATTTGGGGAATTGGTGGCTATATAAATTTAACATGGATATTTGGGGAATTTGGAAATGTATTATAATCATGTATACAAATCTATAATTGTGTTACAGGTAATTAAATAGATTGCTTATTGTATAATGACATACAAATAAGGACAAGCGCAGACGAGATGGAGTACTACTACGTTCACCCGTAATATGATATGTACGCGGGAAACATGCTAGGGTCGGTAATAAATTTAAACTCAAAGTTACCGTCTGGTAATGCAACTGCAGAGGGTTATGAGATTAGCATACACACTCGTAGAGATTTCACCTAATGTTTGCTTTTTAAAATTAGGTAGAATTCATCAAGGTAGGTTCAGTATGACTCCAGTATACTGATCAAACCAGACAAGACCTGTCACTAATAATTGACAGGTTCCAGCATCTGAGGATGCAATACAACTTGGTATTAAATTGTGTCAGTTAGAACTACTGACATACATTAAACATAATACAAGAGAATGCAATACAACTTGGTATTAAATTGTGTCAGTTACAACTACTGACATACATAAAACAATACAAGAGGATGCAATACAACTTGGTATTAAATTGTGTCAGTTACAACTACTGACATACATAAAACAATACAAGAGGATGCAATACAACTTGGTATTAAATTGTGTCAGTTACAACTACTGACATACATAAAACAATACAAGAGGATGCAATACAATTTGGTATTAAATTGTGTCAGTTAGAACTACTGACATATATTAAACATAATACAAGGTAATGCAATACAATTTGGTATTAAATTGTGTCAGTTATAACTACTGACATACATTAAACATAATACAAGAGAGTGCAATACAACTTGGTATTAAATTGTGTCAGTTACAACTACTGACATATATTAAACATAATACAAGATGATGCAATACAACTTGGTATTAAATTGTGTTAGAACTACTGACATACATTAAACATAATACAAGAGAGTGCAATACAACTTGGTATTAAATTGTGTCAGTTAGAACTACTGACATATATTAAACATAATACAAGGTAATGCAATACAATTTGGTATTAAATTGTGTCAGTTACAACTACTGACATACATTAAACATAATACAAGGTAATG
Source organism: Potamilus streckersoni (assembly GCA_016746295.1). Classification (NCBI taxonomy): domain Eukaryota; kingdom Metazoa; phylum Mollusca; class Bivalvia; order Unionida; family Unionidae; genus Potamilus; species Potamilus streckersoni. The sequence continues at coordinate 204,548 of JAEAOA010001105.1, read as the reverse complement.
CAATACAATTTGGTATTAAACTGTGTCAGTTAGAACTACTGACATACATTAAACATAATACAATAGGATGCAATACAACTTGGTATTAAACTGTGTCAGTTACAACTACTGACATACATAAAACAATACAAGAGGATGCAATACAGCTTGGTATTAAATTGTGTCAGTTAGAACTACTGACATACATTAAACATTATACAAGAGGATGCAATACAACTTTGTATTAAACTGTGTCAGTTACAACTACTGACATACATTAAACATAATGCAAAAGCAGCATTTATGCAAGGTCCATCAGATATATTTAGTTCCTCTTTAATGCCATTGATTAGCAAATTCTGTGAAAACCATTGATTTTTACTTTTCTTAGGAAAACAAATTTACAGTTAGCAATAACTTGTTGCTTTTTTTATTTACTTAAAGACTCACTAAATACTTATGTTGATTTAATTCAGTACCAGATTTTTTCAGATACAAAATATGTAGAATGTATTTTAACTTTTATGAGCGAAAAATCTTTAAAATGTAATTCCTTGAATAAGGAAACTAAAGACGCTTTAATGAAAATACTTTCCTATTAGGTTTGATTGCAAGATCCGGCCTTTTAAGTTTTTGCTAAATGTAATTTTTTTCTAGGAAAAGTAAATATCAATGGTTTACACAGAATTTGCTAATCAATGGCATTAAACAGAAACTAAATATGCCTGATGGACCTTGCATAAATGCTTTTGCATTATGTTTAATGTATTTCATTAGTTCTAACTAACACAATTTAATTCCAAGTTGTATTGGGTCCACTGATGCTGAGACCTGTTAATTATTAGTGACAGGTCTTGTCTGGTTTGATCAATAAACTGGAAACTGGAGTCATACTGAACCTACCTTGATGGGTGTCAATTCCACATAATTTTAAAAAGCAAACATTTGGGGAAATCTCTAAGAGTGTATAATCGGAAGCTTCGTGTTAGGGGAAGAGATACACATTAATATTCGTTATTCTCACAGAATCAATTTCGGGTTATTTAATGGACCAATCAGCGTAATCAAGTAAATAAAATAGCAGTATCAGTTTTAGATGCAATAATTGAACTTTATTCAGTATTTTGCTTAGTTTTTCTCGACTAATGTAATCATGACTCCACAACATTATTAAACTTATATCATATGTAACGTCAGTAGCTCCGATTTCTCGCAGTTTCATTTTTTTTCCTGCCGTTGTAACAAGAATTTTGTTATTATATCCATTTGGTCAATATTAAATTAACGAAAAATTTTTTTTTTCCTTCTCTAAGAAATATTTTCTTATCGCATGTTCAAGTTCAAAACGATTACTAATTCTTGCTTTTTCATTAAATCTAACGTTGTTCAATATAATTTTAACAAATTATATAAAATTTTATTATAAAATGAGCATGCTTCAAAGACTGGCGCTTATTTACCACACACTAAATGAAGCTGCGGAAAACATAATCATCCCCAGAAACTTCGTCATGGTCAGAGCCAGAACCAGTTGTTGAAAACTCTTAGTGACGACGATGACCATAACCATTACAGTAAAATTGCGACTGTTGTCGATGAAAAATCATAGGGTAGACCGTTGTGTCTCTGAGCAAGGCTTTATACCAAGCCCAGTCTCGCCGGTCTGGATTCTACCTAGTCCGAGTTTGTACTTTGTTCCGATTAATCCTTGCACTAGTTTTCGAACAAATGGTTCTCGTAGATTTACCGGAATTCATATCATGTAATTCGTTAAGCATTATTTTATCACGGCCATGTTTATCTTGTTCGTTGTCCCGACAACAAATGTCATGAAGCATTGCTTTTGCATGAACTTGATTATAAGGCTCTTGTCCTGGTAATGAATTATCGTTTCGTCAAGTTGTTTATCTAGCGAATTATACCGTCCAGTATTTGTCGCTAAGCAATGTCCAGCCGCCACGTGCTTTCGGTAATCTGCCAATAAAATTGTTGGTATCGATGCCTCTGTCGATTAATTCTAGGCTGTTGCAAGACCGACAGTACGTGACAATTTTATCTTGTTCGATACCTAAGTCTTTGTTGCAATCACAATTATATACCGCACTTGTTTTTATTAATGTTTTTAATCATCGACAATAACTTCTATTCCATTAGTCGCCTCTACGTGTTTGAGAAACATGATGTTCTTTTTCCGCAAATAGCACAGATACTTTGTAACATTAATCTATTGTTTTTTTCTTCTGTTTTTGTTATTCGTCTATGTTGGATGTTTTAGTTTTGCACTTGAGACAATAGGTTATCAATTTTATATTTGATTGTCATACAAACTCCGCTTGGATTTTTATCAGACTAGAATAAACCTGAGAAAATTATAGTCCGACTCCTTTGGCATTTCTGACATCTACTGAACAAACATAAAACAATAAAATTTACGTTCCAGGTAGCTGTAATTGATTAGAATAATAATTGTATTTTCTGATATATTTCTTGATGATATCATTTGTAGGAAGTCCAAATGAACCAAAATAATTGTGATTGTAAACAGCTAACTAGTGAGTGCCGGATCCGTCATTGAAATCTTGCATATTAATTACACATAGCCACCTCCTGGTGCTCTTGATAATTCATCTTTGGAATACAATCTGTGAAAACGTTTAACTGATTTTAGTTTATCCAGTAAAACAAAAATTCTTAATGCAAGCGCTTAAAACGTTAGCGTATGGTTCCCGGAAACGTTAGTTTACGGCCAATTAGGAGTAGGTTTGGAATGAGACTGCCCTGCTAAAAGTGGAACCAAAGGAATAATTCCTACTCGTTTCATTTCCTCGTTTTGTTGACCTTGGCTTTGACAGCGTAATATGTTGTTTGTTTTTGTTTTTCGTATAGTCGACTGCGACGCTTTTTTGTTCACCGTTTTGCGGTTGGCGTTTATATTTTAATTTTGCTTGACAAAACTGAATATTCAAGAAACAGAACTTCAAGTTCGACTATACAATTTATTTGATACCATATCCGGAGACACTGTCTCCGACAATTGCTTTTTTAGTTGCTCCTGATACTTCTCTTGATGCTGCTGCTAGTCCTAGTGTCGCTAATAATGTATTAATTTCGGTAATACAGTTCTGGCTATCGTTGCAAATTCTGGTCCAAGATACCCGCGGTTGACAACAATGTCGTTAGCCATCGCTGTTATTTGCGCAACAGTCAGGTTAAGAAAAAACGGTTTGCAACAATTAAGTTTATTGATTTGCAGCTGTATTATCACTAGTTTTGTTGCTGTTTCAGCTTGATTATTTCGCAATATTTTAAGAGAAATCGCACAGTGTTTATTAATTGCTGCACAAGGTTTCTTAATTTACCCTGGATTCATGTATATCCTTTATAATATATTTTGTTGACATTAAACATCACTTTTTGGTAGACAATTCTTATTTGGTAAACAATTTTGTTTTATACTTGGACAGTCATTCTTTCTTTGGTTGAGTCAACTGTCAATTGTCACCGACAAACGCGTATACGTTAAACGCTGCAGCTGCTCAAAGTGTCTAAGCGTCAAAGTGTCTCAGTAACTTCGATCCAACAGCTCGTTCCGATTGTTTTGATACGTCAAAGTAAATTATTGGATACAAGTTTCGAAATTCTTCAACTGATATTTGTCTTCTGCTATCTTCGTCCTGATATTTTTGAATTGCTTCCATCAAGTACATTTACGCTCAAGTAACATTTTTATAAGCGTCTGCTAAAAAGTTGCATTCGATTGCTCGTTGTGATATTGTTTCGAGTTTATTCTATCAAATATTCGCCTGATAGCGTGATCAAATACAACATTTATTTGTATTTGATTGTTACGACGCGCTAGCTTATGAAACACAACAAACAAACGTCTTGGCAATTTCTCACTTGGTGTGGATGTACATTGCCATGTGTACTCAGTTGTATTTGGAACTGTAGTATGATATTTTTTGCCTGAAAATTATCTTTTTCGTGTACGCTGTTAGCATTGTTTTAAGTTTTATTTATTTACTAATCCATGGCACAACTCATGGCATCCACAAAGTAAGCCTAGAAATTACAAACTGTGTCCGCGCCACCAACTCGAATAAAACAATCGTTTGGTTCTGCTCGATCAAGAGTAAGTGTATGTTTTATTCCACTAAATGCCTTGTTGTAATCGTAGCAAAAACTAAAGATTTTACTCAACGGCAATATCATTGTTATTTGCCGAGATTCTACTTCAAGCGCTTTTCGTTTGGAATAACCTTCACTGTATCGTTGTTGTCTCAAGTTTGTTAATCTTATTGAACTTCCTATTACAGATGTATCATGACCGGCAGGATTAGGATTATTGTTATTTGATTCGACATTACCTTGACCAGTACGAACTTCGCTTGTGACAGTGATTTCAATTATTGTATCTTTAAACCACATCAGGTATGTTGCCACTGACTTCGAATAATCTTCGCCGAACGACACAAAGCTAAGAACTGTACTTTCAACGGTCAAGTGCATTTAAATGTCATATTGATTGGCCAATTGGTATCGCGCGCTTCTAAACAATCTCCATCCATGTCAGACAAATGCAATTTCAGTATTTGCTGAGATATTACCACCATCTGCTGTTAATATTTACCCACGGACTTCAAATACAGCCTTATGTAATAAAATAGACACGTCTTCATCTCGTTATGTTAAAAGTTTTGACGCCGGCCTTATTTGGTTCGTTTGAGTTTTCAGCGAGATACTCAGCATACTCAAATTCAGTCTGTGTTATATTCTCCTGTAAGGTAAAGATAATTTTAACTGACATTTTCATTAATCATTCCACATAAGTCACTAGTCCAAATGACTAGAAATCAGAAATCATAGAAAATCGCAAAATTATGCGAAAGCCGCAATCTCTGATTCAACATACCTTATTTTCCTTATTAGTTTTCGTATTATTTCTTCTCCTTGAGAGGACAAAGATTTTAGTTGCTAAAATCATTGATTGTCTGTACAATTATTGAAATTACTTATGCAATCGGCTTTCGTTTTATCTTGTCGGCTATCTTTTGTCCGACTGCAGTGCCAAATGCAGATTAGGCTCCAGTCTCAAATGTTTTGACACGTCGTCTCTTGCAATAAGTGCACTTTTGTGCGCTATTACTGGTATATTCTCAACACTCTTGGAATTATATTTCCAAAGAAACTTTCAACGGATTTTTTTCGATAAATATTTGTTTGCTTCATATTTATTCAATGTTGCCTTAGAAAATTGGTTTGGTTAACTGTATGCTAGGCAGATTTAAAATGGTAATAGGCAATAATTTCATTGTTAAGATCAAACTGTAGCCCAGATTGATCTGTCAGTTGCATTACGGTGCTTGGCATTTGAATATAAAGACTAACATGATAGTATACTGCCTAGCGAGGATTAAATTGTCGCTTCTCGTTTGTGTCAAGTAAAAACGTCGTTAATATCATCTTTACTTTTATGCCTACACAATTTTGTGTGGCATAAAAATTCGCGTGAAAACAACTCACGTAAGAGAGTTTAAAGAATATCCTTTGTAAAATTTCGTATTCGTCCGTTATTAATAATTCATTTGATCGAACAACATCTAAACAACGTCTAAATATGATCGTTGTGTACCATTACGTGAGTGTGCCTTGTTTAATTCGTTTGATCGATGATGATCAAGTATGTCTATGATTTCATTGTCGTCATCAACAATCCAGGTGTAACGTCTGGAAAAAGGTTATACTTTGACCATTGAATGCCACGCTGTAGCAGAAATTAAACGGATTTCGTATTATCGATCAGGATCAAGTTGTATTGGCGGATTATAATTGACAGAAAGGTTTGCACTTTGTCTTTGATGTTATTGAACAATCTAGTAATAAAGTTGTTATCATCTTCATGTTTTACATTTACACAATTTTCTGTGCCATAAAAATTTACATGAATGCAACTTGTGTAAATACAACGTCTAAAGAGGATCTTTCTGTTAAAATTCGTATTCGTCCCTTGTTAATAATTCATTTGATCGAAGATCATCAAATACGGGTTTGATTTCGTTGTCAGTTTCTACACCATATTTCAATAGCATAAGTCGGTCAATAATTTCCGGTGTTGATGTGGAAATTCTAGTCCCGGCTATGCCACTGTTAACGCCTTAGCCACGTCTTTCTTACTTCTCTTATCTTATGTCAAGAATTTATGCTAGCGTACTTTGCTGTAGTTGGACAAACCTTCTTCATTGTTTAGTATGTTTTTGATAAATTTAATGTAAAGCCCATCAATAATACATTATTGATAACTGTTAAACAATCCGATACTTTCATCGAGATTTTTCTGTTGTAATTTCATCAGCATTATCTATATTGTCAGCTCGTATTTTATTCAAACGTTCCATTACTTTTTTAGCCTTTTTGCCATTGGATTCTTTCTAATGTCATGAAAGTTTTATTTCCTATTAAAGATAGTATTACCCATTTCGTACTCCTTAATTTGTAAACTTGCAAACTTCTATTATTTTTCTGCACTTAATTTCTTTTTCTTGCTTTATTTGTTGTTCCATTTAGGCAGTGTTTGCAAGTAATTTTTTATATGGTTCGGTTTGTTCCACAATTTGTAACGGCAGTTTCTATATCTGCTTTCTATTTTCCTCCACGTAAACCTAACAAACCTTTCTCCTGTAATTTCTGTATCACGTCGGCGGATAGCGCTGATGTATGCGGTTGTTTTCCAAGTACATCCTCGGTTACTGGTTTAAAAAGTTAGGCAGTATCTTCTGCCGTTGAGTTCTTCTTGTACTTTTCTTTAAACGCCGCTCATGTTTTAGCAAATTTATTTAGCAAATCAATTTTTTGTTTGTCCATTAATTCTTAGTATTTCACACAATTTTTTAGACATAGATTGTACTTTGGAAATAAAAATTTTCAGCAGCCAATCACTGGAAGCTGAACGTTTGTTTTTTTTGGGGGGGGATATCGTGCAAGTTTATCAAATAAGAAAAACATTGTATTTATCTTTGGTTGCCTCATGATAAAGTTCAATAAATTTATGTTTGGTTATGCCACCGCATTGTTCGTTTGCGGTGTCCAGCATGTCAACATTGTCAAGCCCTGGAAACAGTATAAAACAACCAGTATTTCCTCCTATAATCCTGTAAAATTATAAAACCCATTTATAAGATAAACGGCATTACACTTTTTGTTAGGTGAAAATGAAAAATAAAATTGTATTTTATTTTTCTCATTGTTATTTAGCGGACTATCGTTACATAGAATTATTTTATGTTCTGTCGACTTAATTTCGTTTACCAGAATCAAACCTCTTGGTTGTTTTATAGAAATATACACTCACCTACAGCAAGCTCATCGCGAAGTTTATCATTGTAATCATATTTGTTAATACGTATTTGTCTTGTTGTGGATTAATTCTGTAAACGTACACCCTATAGTAGCTAAAGTTGTCGTTGAGCAAAAGATTCATTAATAAAATTAGTTTGCCAGATCCTGTCCTGCCATTTATTAGATAATAACAATCTGGCACTTCGTTGTGATTGTGTTTGACTAATCGGAATAAACATTTAATATTTCTGGCCAGACAAAATATTTGTAGTCCAATTTTATGCCTGCAATTTCTTTAGCAGTTCCAAATTATGCCTACATTTTTTATATGTGCGTCAAGAACAAAAAAAATTAATATTTCTTCACGAAATTCGGAACAGCATCAACAAATTCTGCAAGAGACAGCAAAGTCGATCTGGCAGTAAAATAACTGGAAACTTGTCGCTGTCAAATCGACGAATACTCGATCTTGAAACATCATATCCACCAGTAGACGTTAACAACACACAAGCGATAAGTTATGCTCAGCTAAAAATTTTAGATGACAGAAAGCCTGATAAGACAGGAGGAACAGTAACTGGAAACATTGATATGTCAAACAAAAAGACGATAGGATTGGAAATTGCATATCCGCCAGCAAATTTAGTTCAGAGTCAAGCAGTTATCTGTAATTGAGATACTTAGATGGCAACAAGCCCAATAAGGCAAATGGTATAGTGACTGGAAATATTGATATGTCTGGTAAAAAGATTATTGGACTAGAACAAGTTTTACCATGAAATCTGTATGCAATTGCTCATGATACGTGTCAAGTGTAATTGCGGGTCATACAGTAGCAACTGTACTGTCGTCAAATTCAAACCTGTAAGTCAATAATATTAATTCAATTCCTCTAGAATCTTGCTTCATATCAATTTATCACACCAGAAATATGTTTACGACACTTCATATGAATTTATTTCACCCAGAAATATGATAACCACAACTAAATTCCTGTCATAATCAGCACTTAATAGAACTGAGCTTGATAACTCCATAAGATGACACTATAATATTACATCAGCAAGCGATACTAGATCACATGACTGATTATGTGCTGGCCTTCATTTATACAAGTACGTGTATGTTTTGAACTTTTAATGCAGTATTCTTGATTTTTATGCTGATCAGTGTATTGTCAATGTTGTCAGACTGGTAAATGTGTACTTTTGACTTAATAAAGATTTGTTCTTGCTTCATGGGCAACTTATATGTGGAAGCAGAGAATAATTCAGAAAGTTTCATCTTTGATATGTCACTGCAAGATCACTCGTCACCAGCCCGATACCTTAGCTGGTCTGCGCAACTCATTCTTTAATATTTTTTTTAAATAGTCCCCAACGTTTCCTGGGTATGAATTGAAACAAGGTTCTCGAAATTAGATGAACGTGCATTTGAAATTCAAATAATTGCCACGGACACTGAAAATTCTGAAACTTAGTCAATTTAAATTTTAAATACATTTTTTTATATCTTTGTAATGTTTTTAAAAAACAATAAGGTAACGCGCGAGTCCTCAGTTTTGATTATAACACTTGATCTCAAAATATGTGATGGAGTTCCGAATGGAATCCAGAATGTCTTTAAATGAGTTCAAAATGTCTTAAAGCGAAAGAGCAATTTTGTAATTCAAATGAATATTTTAATAAATAATTCCTCTCAATTCTATCTGAACTAAACTTTAAACGCTGTTTCTTAATTTGATTCACGCAGACTTACTTAATGTATGAATTAGTTTTTCTTGTATATATCAAATCCATTGTATATATCAAATCCGTTGTATATATCAAATCCGTTGTACATATCAAATTGTTTTTTCACTTGTCTTATATGTGAATCATTCCAGCGGAAAATGCCTAATTGCAAACAAGAAGAGGCCTTTAGTCTTTAGTTAAAATGCTATGTAAACGCTCTATTTATAACTTACAGTCATGGACAAAACATTATTTTTACGACTTACAATCATGAACAAAAGTTAAGTACACAATCAAATATACATAACAACGAAAGATGATAATTAAGAAACTAAACCATTGGCTGATTAAACAAAACTGAATACAGTCTTAACTCGTCGACACGCAACCACACCATTTCAAATTGTGAATAGCACTTAGCTTGTCAATTTCTAAACGTATATATTTTCAGCAACGTATAAGCAGTCAGTTGGAAAAAGTAGCAGGTGTTTGTTTGAGCTGATATAAAATATGTTTGTGTGTTTAATGAAATTAGTTTCCACTGCTTTCTTTTTATTGCTGTAGTCGTCAATTGAAAATGTAAATTTTTAACGAAAGTACATTTTAAGAGAGTAAATACTATTGAGATGTTAAGAGATGTAATTACTATTAAGATGTTAACAGATGTAATTACTATTAAGATATTAAGAGAGGATTTTTCTAACTTATTAAACGAATTATACGCACGCACAATAATATACACTAAATCTAGGATTTGACCTATTTGAAAGAAGAAAAAAAAAGGAGAGCAAAATAAACTGTTAAAAAAATAGTTCATAAACAGCGAGGTAATCCTGTGGGACAATAAAGAACATGCAGAAATAATTAATCAATCGGGAAATAAATATTGACAATTTTTCACATGTAAGAAATTAAAGAGGATTTTTCTAACTTGTTATGAAATGAATTTTGGCCCAGCTATTGTTATTAAGCGTTTAGACGTTTAGACTGATACTTTTAACATATTGTTCGAGAGTTCTCTTCGTCAAACCCAGTTTAATGGCGAACCTTCTTAAATTGTGTGTGTGTTTGTGTGTGTGTGTGTGTGTGTGAGAGAGAGAGAGAGAGAGAGAGAGAGAGAGAGAGAGAGAGAGAGAGAGAGAGAGAGAGCGTATGTCTCTTAGTAGTACAATTTAGTGCGTACTCTTATATTGTCCTGAAGGTAAAAAAATATAACCAGTCTGATTAGACGAAAGTAGTCCGCGAATTAATATATGACCCAGAAAGAAGTCATTTTTTCGTGTTGTTGTTAACAATAAACTATTAAATATTAACAGCAGCATCTTTTTTTTAAACAAGACATCGCTGTAATATTTGTATATTGTTACTGTATAATGCTATAGGTATTTTAATTGCGCACTACCTTTGGACGCATGCTTGAAGCCACATCATGCACTTCCTCTTTTGCAACAACGTGAACAAGAGCAGCCATGAGGTATAGGTCTCCTGAATTAAATTGTAAAATTTGCACATTTATTAAACAACTTTTGCTATTATGAGCTGACTATTAAATTAAAAAAATTCTTGTACACCAATACAGAGTTTGTACTTGAGCTACCACTTCATGTAGACGACATGAAGTCGCTTTCAGTCACATGTGGAATTGACTCCATTCTCTCAGGTTAAAATCTGAAATGGTGACGCAATGGAGCAACGAATATTGTTGAAATTGTTACAATTAACGTTATGAAGATTGAAAGCATTGCGCCTTTAAACATTTTTTGCTTTTACACAATATTCGCGATTAACTAACAGGGGCAATTGATTAGGAAACTTTTCTCCTGTATTTACACATCGATAAGCATGTGGCAAATACATGGGGGTGGGGTGCTGATGCACGAGAATGAGGTTATTGGACGAACAGGCGGGATTAAACCTTCGTATAATCCTCCCATATTTCAGTTATTCTGATCCACAATAATTCCAATTAAAAGGGTATTCGGTGATGTAATTTAGATATTAGAGAAATAGGAGGAAAGACAAGCAAAGAGGGGATAACTCTAATAAGCTTTTGAAAATTAATTTTAGGGGGCAGGGGCCAGTTTTTATGTACAAATTTAATGCCGCAATCAGTGACCTAGTACAAAAAATCGTAACAAAATCAAATACACAAGTGAAGTCAAAAATGTCCATGTTTTGAGATATTATATAAAGCATAAAAATATTATCCACTTGACCAGAGAAGTCAGTGGCAGTTCAGAGCAGAAGTTTATGCACCCCAACCCCAAATTTATACCAGCAATTTTCATAATTTATAATTTGCCTTAGTGTGCCTTGTCACAATTTTTTTGATTGTATTTATATTTTGGAATAAATCAAAGCAATGTGAACCCAATGCAGATACAATTCACTCCAAATTACATAGGAAAAAAATCTGAATACAGTAAAACTTTGTCACCCTATTAACCTTCAGTCTCCTTTAACTATATGGGCATTGTATGTCAAAATATTAAAAACTGGTACATCTAGGTAAATATTGTGATTTTTGATGACCTGGTCTTTTGTATATTTTTTAATGTACATATTCTATCATCAACTCTCATACCCATCATGGTCTCTTTACTGCACCCTGATGGATAATTGAAGTTTTGCTGTTTGAAATGTATTAAAATTCAAATGGTACAAATTCAATAATACATAAACATTGATTTAGTTTAAGGTATTATAGAAAAGGTTTTCATTTTTACAAATAACCCTTGTTGAGGAGAAAACTTGATATACAGTGGTTGGAAATTTTGATGACGGGTTATTTTTAGATTTCAGCTTTTGGGCAGCTCCTTCCATAATATCTTGTTGTTTATGGGGGGAAAAATATATATATATATATATATATATATATATATATATATATATATATATATATATATTGATCTACAGTTGAAAATATGTAATAATAAGACCATGATAACAAAGAAGTTCAAATTATTTTAAAATTGTTTTTTAAAATACCTTATCTACAGTATAACGAAGAAAAAAAAACGATGGCCCCTTTCTGAAAGTGGAGTTAATAATTGCTGGACTGTTGGTGTGTAAGTGGTTAGAGTGTCTGCCTAGGATGGGGGAGGTTGCAGATTCAAACCTTAGCTGAGTAATAGAAGAAAAAAAACATTTAAAAAAATGATACTAGAAGCTGCCTCACATGGTGGACAGCATTAAGAGGTTATTGTTAGGACTGGTCAGCCTAGTATCTGGATAATGTGACTGGGTGGGACGTCATACATGTCTGGCATGATGCCCCCGTGCTAGATATCACTGTAAACTACCACACTGCAGACATCGTAGCAATATTACGGAAAAATTTTTAAAGCTACATTAATTAACAATAAACAGTCTTTTTTATGAATGGGGACAGAACTTGAGGAAATTTAACAAACTATAAAACAATCAGGTATGCACTGAATATCTTGCTGTCTTGGACGATTTGCTTTCAGACCAGTCTGATATATGGCACATAATGGCAACAGTACTAAATGGCATTAACATCAGCGAATCCACCCAACCTAGCTATGGACTGGTAAAAAAGATATATGAATTAAATGCGTGGATGCAAATTCCTACCGGTAATAAAGGTCAGACATGTACACTTGCTATAGAAAAATGAGTGGGGTGGTGTAAATTTGAATTTCAGTGCAAAAGTCCTGAATGAACCAGATCATATTTTAAAAAATTACTTCAAAGAAATTCAAGGTTGCCACAGGGCCTGAAATTCAGGATTGTTTTTGAATTTAAAAAATACATTTATGGGGCCTGAAATGTGGAATTTATCAAAACCTTCCAAAGTTTTGTAGAAGTTTAATTTCTGACAAATTGACAATTGCTTATTTCAAAGAACATCAAGTATGGATCTAAACAAAACAGAATTTTACACGATTGTGACCAATGTGTAAGATTTCATTTTTGTAAATGGCCCTGGAAAAGTCTTGGAATTTGCTTTTCTTAAGTCTGCAGTAATCATGGAAATTGCACTTTAAATTTCCATCCACCATCACAATATATATTTTGTCCATTTTGTTGCAGTTTGGGCTATTGGCAATGCACAATTTTGTATCCATCAGCAGTATTTTATGCTAAAGAAAATGATTTTTTAAGTTGTTTTAATTTAATAATAATGACACAAGATTATGATGATCCCTAAAATGAACAGTTTATTTTTAGCTTTTGCATTTCTGTATGTCTATTCAACCAAAACTGCTAAATAAGTTAAGGGCAATGCAAGACTTCAGTCTGATATTTCCTGTTAACATTAAGCATCTCCATTATATTCTTTCTAAAGTACACCATGTTTTTGTAAATGACTACAGTGTGCAATGTTAAAACCTTATTTACCCAGTGTTTAAATGTCATGCAAACAAATACAACTATCACAAATACAGAAAAAATGTTCCTAAATTGCCCATAATATGTAGGTAAATTTTGTACAAGTGTTCTGAAGTTGATGTAACTGGTAATGAATAGTGTCCAAAGACAGGAAAGAAAATGATTTTGCTTAAGAACATAATAAAAGTCATTGGGTATTTTTAAATTTTAAACAATTACCATTTAAAATGATGAATATCAATTTAAATAAAAATCTAATTTGACTCCATTTTAAAGTATTTGGTAGGTCCAAAAGAAATTTGGGACACTGTCCTTACACAAAAGACTGAGGATAATAGAAGATAACATCTACACAACTACAATGGTGATAGGAAAGGACAAGAAGTGAAATATAAGCAAAGAAACAAGTGCATTGATTGTGTATTTAAGAGATTTTAGGAATTTTCTTTGCTGACTGCAGAAGTGCTCTCCATATTAAAAGATTGATAACTACAGATCTTTGTTAATTTTGAAGAAGACTTCTTGTACCACCAAAATATAGATAGATTTTAAGTTAATAGTGCAATATTTTCCACTGGTTATGAACATTACATATTTTGATATACCACATCCACCCACCCTGTAAAGCCTATTTGCATTACCAATAGCCCTCAAGATTAATCTATGTTGCATTATGGTAATCAGCATGAATTGAAAACATTTAATGAACTATTATTTGAACCCAAAATAATTGAAAGTTATTTTGATACCACGTCTGTGAAAATATCCATGTCAAACACAACACTGGTAAATGATTTTATTATTACGTTATGAAAGTTACTAGTCCGACAGGAAATCTACTAGCCTCGGGCTAGTGGACTACCGCTAATTTCGAGCCCTGCTGTATCGTTTTGTCAATTTAATTTAAATAACTAAATGAATAAAAAGATATGCCTTTTTCATACTGGGAACAGTACTAAAGTTACTTGATCTCATGTTGGTTATGCTTACTTGCATACACATTAGATGGTAGAAGTATGTTCTCTCAGAACTCCAAATTACACAAAACATAAACCTAATCCATGCAACAAGTTAATCAGAACTAATACTTTGACACTTCCAGTGAGACTGTTTGGGGCACATTTGACATAGAGATGCATATTCTTTGACATTGTGTACATTAAACCCTTGCAAAATAGACTCCATCAGCATGAGAAAACAAATTGCAGTGTGTCTAAAATTGTCTCGCATATTCAGTTAATTCCTCGGGGCTTGAAAGCTTTGTCATAATGCATGGCATGAAAAGTGAGGCTTGTCACTGTCCCTGCCATTTTCTCTGAGACTTGGCAGCTTGGTTTTTCCCACTACAGACTAGTAAACCTTGATGATTTTACTGAAGAATAAAAAGGAATATTCAGATTGTTCTGAATGAAAGCGTGTGTTCACGTGGTAGGAGATCTTAAACGTCATCTTGTTGATCTATGACTTTTTTCCCTCTCCCTCCTTATATCTTTGATATAGAGGGAGGTCTCCTTTTAGTAAAATCCTGATATATCTCCTTAAATTATGCATGGGGCAACTAATATGGTCTTTTTTATCGGTGATATTTAACCAGTGTATGAAAATATGTTGATAGAATAAATGAAATTAGCATAGAATGAACTATGGGGCAGATTTCCTTCTGCTTAAGCTTATCACCTTGTGCAAGTTAAAACAAACTAGAATAGGATGGTGTGTAATAAATAGTTTCCCTTCACTAACAAAATGAAATACAGATATGTATCGCAGGCTGCATATCTTGAATGTTGTTAATACAAGGTGTATCATTTCACCCTAATGATTGTGTACTTTAGCTCTATGCTATAGTTTCAATGGAACAATAATTACTTTTAAATGGTCATGTGATTGTTTTCATTTTTAATAGGACTTTTCAATTTTATTCTTCAGCACTCTTCGATTACAGAAGCGGCTTGCGGCTGCTGTCATGAAATGTGGTAAAAATAAAGTCTGGCTTGATCCAAATGAAACCAATGAAATCGCAAATGCCAATTCTAGTAAGTTATTACTTCGGGAATTCACCTGAGTGTATTTGTTTTTGTGTGTGTCTGAATGTATGCATATCTGTATGTGTTATGATACTGCATCTGTTTATCCATACTCGATGGGTTTGGAAAATTTGATAGTGTTTTATGAAAAGTTGCACATTTATGGACAATATATTGTCAAAATTTGTATGTAGAATGATCTTTGAATGTTACATTTTTCTTCAAAATTTATTCTCCTGTAAAACAAAGCTTGAAAACAATTTGTGAAAGTAATTTATAAGAAATGAGACGTTGCATAAATTATTTACATTCATCATACCTCCCATAAAAGGAAATTGTCTTCATTCATTCTGACATTGTGTATGTGCAGACCTAGAACAATGGAAATTTTTATGGTACATTCTTATTAAATATAAGAAAACGTGCCTTATCACAAACCTTATATTGCTTTTATATACTTGTAAAGTTGCATGGGTCAGATGCATATTTGAGCATAGATGCAAGCGAGTGGGATTAGGACCACTAGAGAATTTTAGAGGAATTACATTTGATGGTGAGATGTGGATGGGTCAGTCTTAATCCTAACAAGAAGTAGATAATTCCAATAGATGTGTCTGCTTCTTGTACTCCAAAATTCAATATATTCGTGTAGATGTACTAATGTTTTCAAGAACACCTACAGAAATTTTATATTCTTTACAGGATTGATCTTGTACATTTTGCGTGTAATCTTAAAGAGGACTCTACTAATTGCATGTGACAATCATTTTCAGAATGTAATTAATTTCAGTAAAATTGACATACTTGGAGATTACAATTGAGGGAGCCTGTGCTTTGTAATGTGTTTTCAGACGATGTCGTCATTTGTAATGTTTGTTTTTTAGTTGTCACCCTCTTGAGATGCCCATCTCAATGCAGGCCACCTGTTTTTATAGGGGTTTACCTACGAAACTTGGCAGAGGCCATCTGTTTTGTAAGGTTTTAGCTTCCTATCTCAGTAGAGGCCACATGTTCTATAAAGCTTTAGCTGCGAGTCCCAATAGAGGCCATTTGTTCTATAAGGCTTTAGTTTCCTATCTCGGTAGAGGCCATCTGTTCTATAAGGCTTTAGCTTCCTATCTCAGTAGAGGCCACCTGTTCTATAAGGCTTTAGCTTCCTATCTCAGTTGAGGCCACCTGTTCTATAAGGCTTTAGCTACCTAAGTAGAGGCCATCTGTTCTATAAGGTCTGATACTAATATAGTACATTTTAACAATTTTATCCCTGTCATAAGGTAACATCTTGTTTATAAGCCACCTTGTTGTCGGCTGCTACACATTTGAACCCTGTCATTTCCTATACGAAGGGTCTTCCTGTTAAATGAGGCCACTTTTCGAGCTGCCATACTTCAAGTAGCAACTATTGAAGAAGTAACATTATTTTCTTAATTCAAATAGGCTGCTTGATTATCTGGGAAATTTTTGCTTCGTTTTTTTTTTTAAGACCTTTTTGCAGGTTGCACTAGCAGACATCAAAAAACTCAAAATATAATAGCAAATTCCTTTAATATTGTGCTAAATAATTCAACTTTTCTGTCTTGATGGGAAAATTTGTTGTCTACTTTAAAATTCTAGCAGATGCTTAGAACAGTCTCGCATCATGATTCTTTTGAGAGAATGGTTTATACTTGTTGCTACGGATATTTGCTAGTATAATATCTGCAGCAAGCTTCTGGGTTATCTTGATATCTTCCTTCATGGATGGCAAGAAAGGAATGCTTTCAGGTATAATTGCATTAAAAGGTAGAATAAAAAACTTGGAATTTGTCATGCAAGGCTGAACTATTTATCCACTTGTGCTGGGCGCTGGCCATCCCACTTGTGCCGAAAGCTGGCCATCCCACTTGTGCCAGACGCTGGCCATCCCACTTGTGCTGGACGCTGGCCATCCCACTTATGCCAGACGCTGGCCATCCCACTTGTGCTGGACGCTGGCCATCACAGACATGTGTTTGGTATTTACTATACACGATATATATGAATGTAATGAAATATTAACTTAATGCTACTCCTGGATTTATGATGTATATATAGTTTAACTATTGATACTTTTTTTTTCTACATTAAAATGTTTTATCATTACATGGTACTTGTCGCAGATACAAGAACCTAAACTCTTGATATGACAGAGTTGAGTAATGCCTGTATTTAAATTTCAGGGCAGAACATTCGTAAACTAATTAAAGATGGTCTCATCATCCGTAAGCCTGTTGCTGTGCATTCCCGAGCCCGTGTCCGTAAGAATGCCATTGCCAGAAGAAAGGGGCGTCACATGGGTCACGGCAAGAGGAAGGGTACTGCCAATGCCCGTTCGCCCGAGAAAGTCATATGGGTCAGAAAGATGAGGGTACTAAGGCGGCTGCTTAGGAGATACAGGGAGGCTAAGAAGATCGATAAACACTTGTAAGAAATGATGAGTTTTACATTTTAAGTAATTCAATATTTGAAGCCAGTGTGCTTTAGAATTTTTGGAGCTGGTTTAAGATTGAGAAGTGAGGAAGAAATTTAATTCTCCCATTATTATATTTAATTGACAAATGTAATTTTACTTATTTTCATGGTATATCAGATTATGTGGATTTCATGTTATTTTATTTAAAAGTCCCTATAAAAGATGAACAAACATGCAAGACAGCAAATGCCAGAAGCATCTCCACATATGGATTATTTTTGACAAAAGCAAAAAACTGATACCCATGAAAATGTATTAATATTCATCAATTTAAAGGGGCACTAGTGTCATTATCTGGCATGACAAATTTTGATTGGAATCATAAAGTGTGTTTTTAAAAAGTAATACTTTTTTTTTTTTTCATAAATATTTTGTAGAATGTGAATTGAAATGTCTATCCAGCTTGTTCTGACTAAAAATAATGTTGATGCCAGAATCATTCACTGCTTGAAATTTAAACTTGTTGGAGAGACCTAAAGAAAAACAAGTTGGACAAATATCGGGGTAGTCAGAATACACAAATACACAAGTACAGTGGACAAATATCTGGGTAGTCAGAATACACAAGTACAGAAGTTAGAGTCACATTGATAAGAGATGCTCCCAGACACAAGTTGTATGAATTTGTGCAATTTTTGAGTGCAAGGATGTGTAAACTGGTATAAAATAGTTTAAACTTGGGCATATCATTATGTAATTCGAGGGTAAGGGTTAATTTTTACATCACAAATTACAGAGGTGTTGGCATCATTCTATAGTGAAATAATGAATATGCCAGAGATATTGCCAGAGCACAAATTGCACAAAATGTATACAATTTTTCAAACCTGGAGAGTGGTTGTGTGCAACAACTCTTGCAAACTGACTTTACATTGTGCATAGAAAAGGAATACACCATTTTGTAGAGGATTTTATCTAGAATTCAAACTGGTCATCAAGGGCAGCAACATCTAGATGAGTTGCCATATTTGCGTATCAGAATCATCTAGACACAAATCAACATCATCCTGTTAAGTAACAGTAGCCATGTTACGATGCAATTTTTAAAACAAAATTACTCAATGTATGATATTATGTTTGCTTTTCCTTTTTTTTTATTTCAATTTTCATAACATAACCTTAAGGGGGGCTGATGACTAAATTTTGACAAGTACAATGAAATATAGTACCAGTTGATTATGAACAAGACCATGTGCATATTCAGAATTTTTAGGTGAGTTGCACACACCAAATGGCTACATTTAAAGCATTGCCGAGGATTGTTTGTGCAGTTGCTGTTACTGTACCATGAGCTAGCTGTACATTCAATGCAAAGGTAATTGTTTGCTACCTCGCTTGGCTAGGTGCTCAGCATTGAGATGTTAGTGTTAGGACTGGTTGGCCTAGTGTTTGAATAATGTGACTGGGTAGGACATCATCCTACATATCTGCAGCATGATGCCTGAGTGCTAGACAACTATAAACTGCCACACTGCAGACATTGTAGTGATATGACTGAAAAAAATTGTTAAAGCTACATTAAACATTCAAATCACACACACAGTGGAAATTGTTTTAAGAGATTGTACATTTAAAGCATTGTAGAGAATTTTGTTGTACAATTACAGGTACCATGAGCTGTACATGAAATGCAAAGGTAATGGTTTCAAGAATAAGAGAGTTTTGATGGAGCATATTCACAAGAGAAAGGCGGAGAAAGCCAGAAGCAAGATGCTTAGGTTCGTCTCTCTCTCTCTCTCTCTCTCTCTCTCTCTCTCTCTCTCTCTCTCTCTCTCTCTCTCTCTCACAACACACATGAGTGGTTCTCATGTTTGTATGCAGATGACATTAGATTTAAAGCACATTCTAGCAATGTTTCAAATTATTTCTACATATTTCAAATTTGTTAAAAATTTGTAAATGCCTGCGATAAGGAAGAGCATATTATACTAATATATGTCAATTTTATTTCTACACATTTACTTGAGTTGACCACCATTACCAACCTCTTTAGATGGCTTGCACTTGTGGTAAGGAAGAACTGATTTTGGAGATAATAAGTCAAAGGCTAATTGGTTTTGTATAGTAATAATGGTATGCATAGTAACCTACAGACCATGCCGATCTCGAGCAATAGCTTATGTCTTTTAGTCTGAAGAATTATATGAGTAACATTTATGAAGAGGTAAAAAAAATTAATTTGCTTGCCCTGCAGTGGCTGATTTAAAAAATGTTCAATCTATGAGGCAGGTATCAATTAGATGAATATGTTGTGATCTTAAATTCATGAAACTGGCTGGGCAAAATAATGTTCTTGTAGGGTTTAACGCCATTTTTCGGCGCAAGATAGGTTATTTATGGCGGCCAATATTAATGGTGGAGGAAGAACCCTGGAAAACCCAGGGAAGAACCACCGACCCACAAGAAGCTACTGGCAGGTTTTCTCACTTACCCACATTAGCAGTCTACCACTCGAACTCTTGCAGAGACAAAAAAATGAACTCCATTTTTAAAAATTACTTTTAGCAAGTTTGCTGTCATTGAGATTAAAGATTCAACACATTTCAGGATGGTCTTGCTGCTGTTTTCAATTGGAATTTTTAAGTTTTTGTCTTTTTAACCTTTGGGCTTGGATACTAGTAGTATAATGAGAACATGATAGAGAGCACATTCTTTTGAAATTTTGTGGCTTGGATAACCAGTCAAATTTGTAACATAATGAGGACAGGATAGAGAACACTGATGATGCCTTTAAACCTTATGGCTAGCATAACCAGTCAATTTTCACACAAAACCACTTGGGCTATATTTTTAAATTTATTGTATGAATAAATTGAATAATGACAACTTTAAAAATAAAAAAATCTGTTAATATACTGGGAATGAAAGGATTTGTTTTATTTCTAAAAATTTTTATCTACTTCACAGTGACCAGGCTGAGAGCCGCAGGACAAAGACTAGAGAGGCACGCAGAAGACGCGAGGACCGTATTGCCCAGAAGAAAGCAGAGCTCATCAAGTCATACGCTAAGGAGGATGAGGCACCCAAGAAGTAAAAGTTGTGTTACTCTGTACCGCTTTCTGAAATTAAACTCTTAATAAAGAAAACATTTGTTTTGTGTTCATAAGTTGTAAAAAAAAACAGCTTTAATGTGAATTTAAAAAACAACTGGGCTTTTAATTTTATTGCATCCCTCTGCAAGGTAAATAGGTAGTGGTTCTGACTGTGTTGAATCCAGTACCTCATATACAAAGAAACACCAGGAATTTGCTGTGGTGCAAAAAACCAGAAGCTTTGGCGATTCTTAAATATGTTGAAGTACAGTGGTTTAAAGATGCTATCAGGGTGGGTTCAATCTTGACTACTTTCTTAGGTCTTGGACACAACTGAGGTCTGAAAGACCAATGTGATATTTTGATTGACCCATACAATTCTAGCTTTCACCTTTATGAAAGTGAAAAGGATTATTTTGAACAAGGTTTATCACGGGAACTACCCTTAATGTGAAAAACAATTTTTTTTTTCAAGTAGGTTTGAAAGTAATTGTGTAGTTGGCATGGAATTGGAGTCTGACAAAAAAAATGTACCAGGTGAAAATGCGAATGGCAAGTCTTAGTAGCACAGCATTGCAAGTGTATTGGCTAGCTTCAATTTTGTATGTGATTATCTTGGATATTTTGTTAAATGTAGCTGTAAAGACTTAAAAAATCTTGTGAAATGTCTGCATTGCCTGTCCATACATGTACATATACATATATACATATATATATATATATATATATATATATATATATATATATATATATAGTGAAAACCCCAAGGAAACAATATTGTGAATTAAATCCTAAATGTCCTATCTCTAATCCAAAATTACAGATTGTTCCAAATGAATTCCAGTAGTCATTGATATCCTGAAGATAAAAAGAAAGGATGTAATTTTCAAAGATTGAGCTAAACAGGAATGTATTATTTACTCCTTAAATCCCCATCACACCTTTAAACCCAAATATTCATAATATTTAAAGAATATTTGTCACTACAGTTTGGCTGCTTATGTTGACATGCTGCTTTCACCAATCAATGTCTTGTGATGTTTTTTATTTTGTTAATAAATCCAATATCACTGCTTGAAGACCGACAAAAACATAACATGGTGTTATAACCCTATGGTCACAAACTTAAGTAACAGAAAAAAGTAAAGGTAATAAGTTTTATAAAAAAAGATAATTTAATTATCCATTATAATGAAAAATGTGAGGAATTTACAGCATTGTGAAGTCAATTCAAACTAGCCCTTATAAAGGTCTGTGAAAGTCCTAAATAAATGAAGAAAAGTCTTTTTAAATTTAAATACTGGAAATGTTCTGGTCCTCCAAGAACTGAAATTGTCACGATGTTGGTGTCCATAATTCCTTTGAATAATTAATAACAGAATAATATTGTAGTCCAAATAATGAGCACTTCTGTTTCCACTAAACAGGCGAAGTAAATGTTTTTTCTCAAATTAATATCCAAGTGCAACATAAAACATGTCCGAGGACTTGAAATGGGAACACATTAATAGTGAATTGCTCCAAAAATCAGATTGAATCCAATTGCTTAATTCATATATATATATATATATCTGCAGTATATTGCAATTGTTCTTTGCAAGAGACCCCATGTGAATACACATGATATAAGGGCCCCTAGTGGTCTAAAACTCTCTCCGTTGCAGATCACTGCCATCTCACCTCTGCATGGGTTCGATTCTAAGATTCAGCGAATGTGGATATGTGAGAAAGATTGCCAATACCATCTTGTGAGTTGGTGGTTCTTTCCGCAGGTTTTCCTGGTTTCTTCCTCCATTAATACTGGGCACCATGTATAGTCTATCGTGTGCTGAAAAATGGCATTAAGCCCCAGAACAACAGGATAGATATTGTGTCAAATCAAGCATATTCACATGAATTATTGTTGAACATTGATATCCTATCAGTGGAGTGCCATAGGATTAGTATGAAGATTATTATTAATAGTTGTCAACACTTCTATTTATAGATTTATGCACTATTATACTCTAGTCATGTAGGCCAGATCTAATAAAAGATATTCTGTACCTGTTAAAGCCATGAATAAGAATTTTTAAAATTAGATAAACTCTATACCAGAAATTAAAATAAAGATTTACATGCTAATGGGGTTTCATAAGATCATCTACTTTGACTTGAAGCTAGAGAAGATTTGCGGTACCTTATTGGTCCTAAGTGAAAATGGTGCAAAGTCGCTGTCCAGTATTTGCACCACAGCACCTAATATGAAAATCAAGCTGAAGAATATCAAAGGTGGTTTATACACTGCAGATAAATGGAAAGAAAACATTATGGGGGTTTATTTTTCTGCCGAAAATGAACTTTGTAAATATTAGAGGCATTGGCTAAAATGTTTTTAAAAACAGCATTGTGGCAAACAATGGACTATTTAACAGACTGGATGCTCTTGCTTTGGTTGTATAGATTATTACTTGATTCTTTGGTTGTTTGCATAGTTCATTATTTGATTCTTACTTTGGTTGTACAAGTCATTACATGACTGCCATAATAGGTGTAAGGTTGACTGGCTCAATTGTGTATGGACTGTAAACCATGCCAGTATTAGGTGTAAGGTCCACTGGCTCAATTGTGTATGGACTGTAAACCTTGCCAGTATTAGGTTTAAGGTCCACTGGCTCAATTGTGCATGGACTGTAAACCTTGCCAGTATAGGTGTAAGGTCAACTGGCTCAATTGTGTATGGACCAGAACACAGGTACTTGATGCAACCTGTTCTGATATTGGACCCTCTCTGAAATACTATATAAGTCTCATATAGTATTACAGAGAGGGTCCAATGTCAGAACGGGTCACGTCTAGTACCTGTAGACCAGAATGTAAACCTTGCCAGCATATGATACCCATTTGGGGACCTAGCCTGCCTCTGGGTACATTTACAGCCTCTTTATTAAGACCAATGGACTATTACTTTGTCATAGAACCTCTTTATTAAGACCAATGGACTATTACTTTGTCTTAGAACCTCTTTATTTAGAGCAATGGACTATTTGTCTATGACAAATGAAGCTGTTTTTTTTTTTCTTCTCAGTGTTCCAATCCATCTAATCTAGCACAAGATGTAGTCTCTGGGTCCAAAATAAGAAACCTATGTTCTAAACCAAACATCATTTCACTTACCTGGAATTGCACATACTCTTTATTCCAAAATCACCAGCAGTAGTCAAAACATAACACAAAGTACATATTTTATCTGTGAGAAATCAAAAGGCCATAAATTGATCAATATTTGGTAAAGTTACATTTATTTGGAATGACTGATCTCTGTAAAATGGTCATTCATACATACATACAGTACAGCTCGTGTATTTTTCAAACCCAACCACATGGAAATACAAACATGATTGCACTGGGCAACACACAGCATTTCCAATGTGGAGTGGCTGATTTGCATTATTGATCTACATTGAAAAGCAATTCAGTGAAAAACATCCATGGAAAAACCAAGATATCACGAGTGATTAAAAATAAAATACCTTTTCAGCCATGGGGCGGTCTTTATTTTGATCATATATATGGACAGTAAAAATTAATTGTAAAAGTTGAATATTTTGTACATTTAGAAAATTTGTTTGCTGATTTGTTGAGAGGCCGATATTATGGAGCTTCTCTTGAACAGTAAATTTATCCTACTGTTGAAAAGTAATTAATGGTCTAAGGTATGGACAATTTCAGACAGCAGCTTCTGTTTAAAAATACAAACAACAAAAAGTTAAAACACAAATGCAAACTGTGTTCAGTCCCTAAGCAGTAATGGTCCAGTAATGAGACGACTATTGACTAATTCAATTCTGAATGTACATGTACTGTAAGCAACTGGTCATATAGTTTTATGGGGCAGAATTATTATTTCCAACTAGTTTTTTTTAAAAATATTATCACAAGATGAGTTTGTTTCAATAAACCAAGGAATGGTATAGTGTCCTTTTTATACTAGTTTTCAAACATCTACCCCCTCAACCCCCCACTCTTCCCATAAAAATTAGATGGTCTGTACCTAATGAAGACTTGGCTTTACTTAAAGTTAAACAGAAATCAAGGCAGTGACCATTGTAAACACATAAAATGTTAGTACTGGAAGATGTAAATTTTAGCTTGGAAAAGGTATATTTCTATCACACAAATGACTTGACTCATTGAGCTAAAACTATGTTCCAGTCATTAACAGTGGAAGTTTGACATTAGAATTATGAATGATGACCATCAGGGCTGGCCTTTGGTCATACAAGAACAACAAATAATCAGACAACACGCCAATTCAAATCATTTCATGCTAGAAATGCTCAAATTGACAATTTCTTCTGATGATTTAGGACAATGTTTATAATTGTCACTATCTTTATTTCCAAAAAACATCTTTTGAGACTGATTAGGGAGAGGTCATTTAATTTTACAAAGGGTTATATTATTTGAAACAGTATTATCTTGTGATGAAAGAAAATGTCCCAACTGGAAAAACAATAAATTAGATGACAAGTCCCTACAGTATAAATGCAGTCAGAATTTATGCGTACATGTGCATTCAGTCTCTTGACTGGACTTTTGAAGGACTGAACATGTGGTTTGCATTTAAGTGCGAATGCAGCTTTCCTTTATTCTTGTTTTTTTTTTTTTAATTTGAAGATGCCATCTTTGGGAATTTAAATATACATACCTCAGAGGATTACTTTTCATTTAATCAGTAACATAGCACTATTCCAGCAGCATAACTTTGCACTATTCCAGTAGCATAACTTTGCACTATTCCAGTAGCGTAACTTTGCATTATTCCAGTAGCATAACTTTGCATTATTCCAGCAGCATAACTTTGCATTATTCCAGTAGCATAACTTTGCACTATTCCAGCAGCATAACTTTGCATTATTCCAGTAGCATAACTTTGCACTATTCCAGTAGCATAACTGCATTATTCCAGTAGCATAACTTTGCATTATTCCAGTAGCATAACTTTGCACTATTCCAGTAGCATAACTTTGCATTATTCCAGTAGCATTTCTTTGAAGTGGCCAAGTGGTCGAAAGCGCTGTCCGTTACGGATCACTGCCACCTCACCTCTGTCTGCGTGAGTTCGAGTCTAGGATTCGGCGAATGTGGATATGTGAGAAAGCTTGCCAGTAGCTTCTCGTGGATCGGTGGTTCTTTCCTGTGATTTCCCGGTTTCTTCTTCCACCATTAATACTGGCTGCCATGAAAAGCCTATCGTGTGCTTAAAACTGGCGTTAAGCTCAACAACAACAACAGCATTACTTTGACCTATTCCAGTAGCATTACTTTGACCTATTCCAGTAGCATAACTTTGCACTATTCCAGTAGCATAACTTTGCACTATTCCAGTAAGCATAACTTTGCACTATTCCAGTAGCATAACTTTGCACTATCCCAGTAGCATAACTTTGCACTATTCCAGTAAGCATAACTTTGCACTATTCCAGTAGCATAACTTTGCATTATTCCAGTAGCATAACTTTGCACTATTCCAGTAAACATAACTTTGCACTATTCCAGTAGCATAACTTTGCACTATTCCAGTAGCATAACTTTGCACTATTCCATTAGCATAACTTTGCACTAATCCAGTAGCATAACTTTGCACTATTCCAGTAGCATAACTTTGCACTATTCCAGTAGCATAATTTTGAACTATTCCAGTAGCATAACTTTGCACTATTCCATTAGCATAACTTTGCACTAATCCAGTAGCATAACTTTTCACTATTCCAGTAGCATAACTTTGCACTATTCCCATAAGCATAACTTTGTACTATTCCAGTAGCATAACTTTGCATTATTTTAGTAGCATTACTTTGACCTATTTTAGTAGCATAGCTTTGCACTATTCCAGTAGCACAACTTTGCACTATTCCAGATCAACAAAATCATGTAAAGTGCATAAATTTGTTTATTTTTCTTTGAATAAAGTAAAAGCATAAACTTTTTGGAAAAGGTGTCAGTCCATTTAAACTACAATAAACATGCATATCATATTAGTTTAAACATCAATAAATGTAGCATATTAGTTACAACAACCATGCATGTCATAGATTTAAACTACAACAACCATGCATGTCATTGATTTAAACTACAACAACCATGCATGTCATATTAATTTGAACTACAACTACCATGCATGTCATTAGTTTAAACTACAACTACTATGCATGTTATTAGTTTAAACTACAACAACCAAGCATGTCATAGATTTAAACTACAACAACTATGCATGTCATTGATTTAAACTACAACAACCATGCATGTCATTGATTTAAACTACAACAACCACGCATGTCATTGATTTAAACTACAACAACCATGCATGTCATATTAATTTGAACAACAACTACCATGCATGTCATTGATTTAAACTACAACAACCATGGATGTCATTGATTTAAACTATAACAACCATGCATGTCATATTAGTTAAAACATCAATAAATTTGTCATATAAGTTTACAACAACCATGCATGTCATTAGTTTAAACTACAACTACCATGTATGTCATTAGTTTAAAATACAACAACCATGCCTGTCATTAGTTTAAACTACAAATACCATGCATGCCATTAGTTTAAACTACAACAACCATGCATGTTATTTTTTTTAATTACAACAACCATGCATGTCATTAGTTTAAACTACAACAACCATGCATGGCATTAGTTTAAACTACAACAACCATGCATGTCATTGATTTAAACTACAACAACCATGCATATCATTAGTTTAAACTACAACAACCATGCATGTCATATTAGTTTTAACTACAACAACCATGCATGTCATTAGTTAAAACTACAACAACCATGCATGTCATTGATTTAAACTACAACAACCATGCATGTCATTAGTTTAAACTACAACAACCATGCATGTCATATTAGTTTCAACTACAACAACCATGCATGTCATATTAGTTTAAACTACAACAACCATGCATGTCATTAGTTTAAACTACAACAACCATGCATGTCATATTAGTTTAAACTACAACAACCATGCATGTCATTGATTTAAACTACAACAACCATGCATGTCATTAGTTTAAACTACAACAACCATGCATGTCATATTAGTTTCAACTACAACAACCATGCATGTCATATTAGTTTAAAGTACAACAACCATGCATGTCATTAGTTTAAACTACAACAACCATGCATGTCATATTAGTTTAAACTACAACAACCATGCATGCATTGATTTAAACTAAAACAACCATGCATGTCATTAGTTTAAACTACAACAACCATGCATGTCATTGATTTAAACTTCAACAACCATGCATGTCATTAGTTTAAACTACAACAACCATGCATGTCATATTAGTTTTAACTACAACAACCATGCATGGCATTAGTTTAAACTACAACAACCATGCATGCATTGATTTAAAATAAAACAACCATTCATGTCATTAGTTTAAACTACAACAACCATGCATGTCATTGATTTAAACTACAACAACCATGCATGTCATTAGTTTAAACTACAACAACCATGCATGTCATATTAGTTTTAACTACGACAACCATGCATGGCATTAGTTTAAACTACAACAACCATGCATGTCATTGATTTTAACTACAACAACCATGCATGTCATTAGTTTAAACTACAACAACCATGCATGTCATATTAGTTTAAACTACAACAACCATGCATGTCATATTAGTTTAAACTACAACAACCATGCATGTCATTAGTTTATACTACAACAACCATGCATGTCATATTAGTTTAAACTACAACAACCATGCATGTCATTTGTTTAAACTACAACAACCATGCATGTCATATTAGTTTAAACTACAACAACCATGCATGTCATTTTAGTTTAAACTACAACAACCATGCATGTCATTGATTTAAACTACAACTACCATGCATGTCATTAGTTTAAACTACAACAACCATGCATGTCATATTAGTTTAAAATTATACAATAAATACATAACACATTAATGTAAACTGCATTAAACATGGATGTCATATTAATTAAAATTATAATTAACATGAATGTCATATCAGTTACAAAGAACATGCATAACATATTAGTTAATATTTTGGTGGGGTTTATGGGGAATGCAGCTTTAATTACCAGATAAAAACATGATAAAATTTGGAGTTTATTTTCTGAGGCATATTACAATATGTGTACATGCTATTAGAAACAAAATATTTTCTTAAGGTTAATTATTTCCTAAAAACAATTGTTTTTTTTGTGAAGGAAAAGAAAGTTTCCAATAAAAATAACATATCCAGTTAATATTGATTATTACAGGTCCTTATAAAAGTTTTGCAGATAAATTCATTCCTGTCTGACTGCGTCCCTGGCTTAAGGATGCAATATCCATCTCAATCTTTCAGTATGACGTTTATGCAACTGTTTAGATTCACTATGCCGGTGTCTTTGTGACTTTCTTGGGAAGAGCTTTTTGTAGACTGATTCTCTGTCAATCACAGGTTCACCATCATCTTTCTCACATTCTGGAGAAAAAGGATAGATAAATATATTCCATACAAATTCTAGATAAAAAATCCTTTCTAATTTTTAAATTGTATGCATATAATGTATATCTTTAATGTAAGAACAGTGGGCATCTTAACCCATGACAGACTTATTTGTCTGGGGAATGAATATATAAAAACGTAATTTATATTTGTAAAACATACATGTCACCACCGAAGATAATTTATGTCTTACTGCAGGTAATAAATGTGATTCCACTGTAGATAATAAAATGTGCATGTCCCCAATGTAGATAATAAAACATATACATCTCCATTGCAGATAATAAAATGTGTCATAACTACAGATATTAAAACATGCATATAGCCATTGTTATATTCATATAATGTGTGTTGTTATACTCTCCATAAGTGGGCCTCAAGGGAGAAAAGTCCTTGACAAATGAGTCTCCCTCTATACAGAATGATTATTATTATTATTATTATTAATATTATTATTATTATTAATATTATTATTATTATTATTATTATTATTATTATTATTATTAAACACATGCATGTTCCCAATGCAGATAATAAAAATATGTATGTCCCATTTTGCATGCAAGACATACATCCTTATTAGATTGTTGACATATCTTTATTGGCTTGTGGGCATACTTCCTCATCAGCTTATGGACATACAATCTCACTGGCTTGTGGGCATACAATCTCACTGGCTTGTGGGCATACATCCTCATTGGTTTGTAGGCATACATCCTCATTAGCTTGTGGACATATATCCTAACTGGCTTGTGGACATACATCCTAACTGGCTTGTGGACATACATCCTCACTGGCTTGTGGACATACATCCTAACTGGCTTATAGACATATATCCTAACTGGCTTGTGGACATACATCCTAACTGGCTTGTGGACATATATCCTAACTTTCTTGTGGACATACATCCTCACTGGCTTATGGACATACATCCTCACTGGCTTGTGGACATACCTCCTAACTGGCTTGTGGACATACATTCTCACTGGCTTGTGGACATACATCCTAACTGGTTTGAGGACTTACATCCTCACTGGCTTGTGGACATACATCCACACTGGCTTGTGGACATACATCCTCACCGACTTGTGTGGATATACATCCTCATTAGCTTTGGTGCAACAGTTTCTAATAAGGTTTCACCAAAAACAATATTTAGTTCAAAAAACACATTTCTAATGGCAAAGGATGCATAATATCAGGTCCTCTATGCATAAGATTGATACAGATTTAATTGGTCCATTTCAGGCTGAGTTTGCTTAGTCATGCTTTGACTGCCTATCAATCAGGCTATCATTGCATTGGGCTGAGTTTGCCTTTGGCAGGCTGTTTGTCTTAGTCATGCTTTGACTGCCTATCAATCAGGCTATCATTGCATTGGGCTGAGTTTGCCTTTGGCAGTCTGTTTGTCTTAGTCATGCTTTGACTGCCTATCAATCAGGCTATCATTGCATTGGGCTGAGTTTGCCTTTGGCAGGCTGTTTGTCTTAGTCATGCTTTGACTGCCTATCAATCAGGCTACCATTGCATTGGGCTGAGTTTGCCTTAGGCAGGCTGTTTGTCTTAGTCATGCTTTGACTGCCTATCAATCAGGCTATCATTGCATTGGGCTGAGTTTGCCTTTGGCAGGCTGTTTGTCTTAGTCATGCTTTGACTGCCTATCAATCATGCTATCATTGCATTGGGCTGAGTTTGCCTTAGGCAGGCTGTTTGTCTTAGTCATGCTTTGACTGCCTATCAATCAGGCTATCATTGCATTGGGCTGAGTTTGCCTTTGGCAGGCTGTTTGTCTTAGTCATGCTTTGACTGCCTATCAATCAGGCTATCATTGCATTGGGCTGAGTTTGCCTTTGGCGGGCTGTTTGTCTTAGGTTGTGATTATCTGATTTATGATCTGTTTGCTTTTGCATGCAATAGGTTAGTATGGGTGTGATTTCCATAGGCTGTGTTTGCCTATCAATCAAGCTGTGATTTCCTTAGACTGCCTTTGGCAGGCTGTGATTAGCTATCAATCAGGCTGTGATTTCTTAGGCTGTGTTTGCCTTAGGCAGGCTGTGATTGCCTATCAATCAGGCTGATTGCCTGAGGTAGGCAGTTTTCAGTGTCATGCTAACATGGCATACACTAGAATACTCAGGTTCTTAAAGTAACAACACATATTGGAAAAAGAGCTATTTGAAGAAACAAATGATATACATTAAATGACTGACAATGAATTAAATGGCATGTGTCCATGACCCCCAAATCAAGGGCATGACCCAAGATCAGTCAGGCCATCAAAGGAAAGGAAGTAAAACATGTTCCAAACAGCATGCAAACTGGAGGAAACGACTGAAGAGCAGGGGTACAATACGAGTCACTAGTCACGTGTGTGATCTACAGAGAAATATTCACTTGACCAAATCAAGGTTATAGATTGTGATGATGTACAAAGATATAGAGTTGGATTGGACCAAACCAATATAACATTAATGAGTGTGATGATTTACAGAGATGTACAGTTGAATTGGACCAAACCAATATAACATTAATGAGTGTGATGATTTACAGAGATGTACAGTTGAATTGGACCAAACCAATATAACATTAATGAGTGTGATGATTTACAGAGATGTACAGTTGAATTGGACCAAACCAAGATGGCATTAATAAGAAGGCATTAATAAGTGTGATGATGTATATAGATGTACAGTTCAATTGGACCAAACCAAGATGGCATTAATAAGTGTGATGATTTACAGAGAGGTACGGTTCAATTGGACCAAACCAAGAAGGCATTAATAAGTGTGATGATGTACAGAGATGTACAGTTCAATTGGACCAAACCAAGAAGGCATTAATAAGTGTGATGTTGTACATAGATGTACAGTTCAATTGGACCAAACCAAGATAACATATAGAAAATGTTAGTTGTGATCTAAGTTCAAGTAGAAGACTATAGGTGGTGCTCCACAGTTTCGTATTTAGCATAGGGTTAGAATTTTAAAGAAAAAGAGTTTCCCCGGGTTACCTCACTAGTTATACTGGCTATTTAAAAGAGACTTTGTATATCTTAGGTATTGTTCAAAGAACCTTTAATTCCCTTTATTTTGATGTATGATTGATGGGTGTAATATGGGTTAGAGAGTATACAGCTTGGCCTTACTCCAGATGTGCACCTTTCAAAAAAGTGCTAGCTCTACTGGCTCATTTTCACTTCTAGAACTTCAGAGGTAAATTGAAAAAATAAAGCCAATAACTTTTTTTTTACATTTTATGTATTTGGTAAATCATTCATTGCACTTTTACAAGCTGGTATTGTCTAGTTTGGCAAAATTCATTTTCCATATTTTAATAGCTGCCAAGAATAGTGTACTTTAGACAAATTCAGGTTGATTTTTTGGGCACAATTGAGCAGTCATTTAGTTAGTAGTGTCCTAAGATCATTTAAAATTTCCAAAAGTACAATATCCAAAGAAATTTCAGCCATATTACATGAAAGTAGTATATAGGTATGCCGACATTCTCTCAACTATGCCTGTTTAAAATGCAAACAACTTCACCTTACATACATCACTCTCTCAAAAGTACATAATAACTGGTGAGCGCCACCATATAATTGTGATCTAAGGTCAAGTAGAGAACTATATAATATTGATCTGAGGTCAAGTAGAGGACTATATAATTGTGATCTGAGGTCAAGTAAAGGACTATATAATTGTGATCTAAGGTCAAGTAGATGACTATATAATTGTGATCTAAGGTCAAGTAGAGGACTATATAATTGTGATCTAAGGTCAAGTAGAGGACTATATAATTGTGATCTAAGGTCAAGTAGAGGACTATATAATTGTGATCTGTTGTCAAGTAAAGGACTATATAATTGTGATATGAGGTCAAGTAAAGGACTATATAATTATGATCTGAGGTCAAGTAGAGGACTATATAATTGTGATCTGAGGTCAAGTAGAGGACTATATGATTGTGATCTAAGGTCAAGTAGAGGACTATATAATTGTGATCTGAGTTCAAGTAGAGGACTATATAATTGTGATCTAAGGTCAAGTAGAGGACTATATAATTGTGATATAAGGTCAAGTAGAGGAATATATAATTGTGATCTAAGGTCAAGTAGAGGACTATATAATTGTGATCTAAGGTCAAGTAGAGGACTATATAATTGTGATCTAAGGTCAAGTAGAGGACTATATAATTGTGATCTAAGGTCAAGTAGAGGACTATATAATTGTGATCTAAGGTCAAGTAGAGGGTTATATAATTGTTATCTAAGGTCAAGTAGAGGACTATATAATTGTGATCTAAGGTCAAGTAGAGGACTATATAATTGTAATCTGAGGTCAAGTAAAGGACTATATAATTGACATCTGAGGTCAAGTAGAGGACTATATAATTGTGATCTAAGGTCAAGTAGAGGACTATATAATTGTGATCTAAGGTCAAGTAGAGGACTATATAATTGTGATCTAAGGTCAAGTAGAGGACTATATAATTGTAATCTGAGGTCAAGTAGAGGACTATATAATTGTGATCTAAGGTCAAGTAGAGGACTATATAATTGTGATCTAAGGTCAAGTATAGGACTATATAATTGTAATCTGAGGTCAAGTAGAGGACTATATAATTGTGATCTAAGGTCAAGTAGAGGACTATATAATTGTGATCTAAGGTCAAGTAGATTACTATATAATTGTAATCTAAGGTCAAGTAGAGGACTATATAATTGTAATCTAAGGTCAAGTAGAGGACTATATAATTATATCCTGAGGTCAAGTAGAGGACTATATAATTGTGATCTAAGGTCAAGAAGAGGACTATATAATTGTGATCTAAGGTCAAGTAGAGGACTATATAATTGTAATCTAAGGTCAAGTAGAGGACTATATAATTGTAATCTAAGGTCAAGTAGAGGACTATATAATTATATTCTGAGGTCAAGTAGAGGACTATATAATTGTGATCTGAGTTCAAGTAAAGGACTATATAATTATGATCTGAGGTCAAGAAGAGGACTATATAATTGTAATCTAAGGTCAAGTAGAGGACTATATAATTGTAATCTAAGGTCATGTAAAGGACTATATAATTGTGATCTAAGGTCAAGTAGAGGACTATATAATTATACACCAAAACTTGTACCCAATAATATACAGCAAAACTGGTACCCTACAAAATACACCAAAACTTGTACCCAATAATATACACCAAAACTGGTACCCTACAAAATACAACAACACTTGTACCCTACAAAATACATAAAAAATTGTACCCAATAATATATACCAAACCTTGTACCCAATAATATACACCAAAACTTGTACCCAACAATATACACCAAAACTTGTATCCAATAATATGCACCAAAACTGGTATCCTACAAAATATACCAAAACTTGTACCCTACAAAATACACCAAAACTTGTACCCTACAAAATACACCAAAACTTGTACCCTACAAAATACACCAAAACTTGTACCCAACAATATACACCAAAACTTGTATCCAATAATATGCACCAAACTTGTACCCTACAAAATACATCAAAACTTGTACCCAATAATATACACCAAAACTGGTACCCCACAATAATACTGAATTCATATTAATTTGTCTTAAATTAATGTTGACATTTACCAATGCTTTGGTTCTCCATACTTTCACTATTCTGTTCATGACTAATGGCACACTTTGACATTTTGTCTTGTAAACCCTGGCTGCTGTCATCTCCTGGCCTTCTATTTCCTCTTTGATAAGAACTTGCATGGGTTCCATTTGTGGTCCTAGACTTGTTCCTTATGTGTTTACCAGAAGAGGCTACCAAGAGATCACTCCCAGTGTGTACACCATTTCCCCTGTCCATGGCATGCTTAATGGCTGAATTGGAAGATACATCAGTGGACACGGGGTTGGGATTCAATTTAAGATGGACTGTTGACTGCTCATGACCTTGCTTCCTGAAAGTAAAACAAGGGAATTTTACCAGTACTTCACCTGTAGTAAACAAAGGAAAGGGAATTTTACCAGTACTTCACTCTGTAATAAACAAAGGAATGGGAATTTTACCAGTACTTCACTGAATTATGTCCCCTGAATTATGTCCCCTTTCATGCAGACTGACCAAAAAAACCTATCTAATATAGCTGATATAGTACAAATTAAATATCTGTTATAATACTTCCTAAGCTTACTTGGGTCAAATATATTTCCCTCAAAACATACAAATATATTTCCCTCAATACATACAAATATGTTTCCTTAAATACATATAAATATATTTCCCTCAATATATATAAATATATTTCCCTCAATACATATAAATATGTTTCCTCCAATACATACAAATATATTTCCTACAATACATACAAATATATTTCCCTCAAAACATACAAATATATTTCCCTCAAAACATATAGATAAATTTCCCTCAATACATATAAATATTTCCTCCAATACATACAAATATATTTCCCTCAATACATATAAATATATTTTCCTCAATACATATAAATATATTTCCCTCAAAACATACAAATATATTTCCCTCAAAACATACAGATATATTTCCCTCAATACATATAAATGTTTCCTCCAATACATACAAATATATTTCCCTCAAAACATACAAATGTTTCCTTCAAAACATACAAATATATTTCCCTCAATACATATAAATATGTTTCCTTTAATACGTACAAATATATTTCCCTCCAATACATACAAATGCATGTCAGATCACTGTACAGTATATATACATTCTGCTAGTCCCTGGCCAAGTATAATAACTCTAACAGAGAGGTGTGTGTGCGTGCTTTAGGGGCAGATGCTAGGCAATCAGGAAGGTCGACTAACAGAGAGGATTCTACCACCTCTAATAAATCATCAAACTGTTTGGTCACAAATGTTTCTGGTTTTGAAAAAATTTAAAGCTGTATAAACATAAAAATTATGTATTTTTGACATAGCTTTAACAATTTTTAAGTTATATCACTATGATGTCTGCAGTGTAGCAGTTTATAGTGATGTCTAGCAAAGGGGCATCATGATGCAGACATGTAGCAGGAGTGCCAAGCAAGGCAGATGTTATTTCCATTTTTGTAGGTGTTTGGTATGACTCAACCAGGAATTGAACCCATGACCTTTCACATTTTAGGTGGATGCATGGTCGAATAAACATGTAATCAATCCCAAAGGCAATGAGATGTGAATCAGTCATCTATGCAAAAATGTGAAAATGAATCATCCATCACATAATCATCACAAATACATGTGAGAATGAATCAGGTATTTAAACAAACATCATACAATCATGAGAGAATGAATTGGTCATCACACATAAACATCACAAATACATGTGAGAATGAATCAGGTATTTAAACAAACATCATACAATCATGAGAGAATGAATTGGTCATCACACATAAACATCACAAATACATGTGAGAATGAAACAGCCATCTAGACAAATATTACACACAAAAATGAAAATGAATCAGTCATCCATTCCAACAATACACACACAGCTGTTGGAATGAATCAGTCATCAACAAACATCATACAGTTATCCACACAAACATCATGCAGTCATCCACACAAACATGCAGTCATCCACATAAACATCATAGTCATCTACATAATCATTATACACAAATGTGAAAAGATATTTGCAAAATTAAAGAGGTTCTGAAAATGTGACATTGCATTCCTACCTCATATGTAATAGTCCTAATAGCTGAGATTTTTGTGCAGAAATCACTTTTCTTCTTTCAGTCACAGTGACCTTGACTTTTGATATTTTCATCCAAACATCAAAAGGCTTCTTTCTTAGCCCAAGTGCAGGTCAGCCATAACATTTGGTCTTTGAGGTGCAACTGTATTATTGCAAGGAAATAAATATTTCTTCTTTCACTCACAGTGACCTTGATCTCTGATATTTGACCCCAAATTAATACACATCTTTCTGACCACAAATCATCACACATCTTTATTACTCTAGCAATTCATAGAACTTGTTCCAGAAATTAAGGAATTGTACAGAAACTATTTTTATTTTTTCAGGAAGAGTGACCTTGACATTTTACCCAACTGCTTTCCAACTCCAAGTGTAAGCAATCCATAGCAACTGTATACAGTGGAAAACTAAAGTTATTGTTCAGACAACAGTTTTATTCTTTTCGTCACAATGTCCTTGAACTTTGAGCTTTAACCCCAAAACTGATTGGGTCCATAAACTAAATAAGTTAGAGGTAAATGGACAAAATTACCATAATGCATTCTACTAAACACATACTTGAAACATTGAAACATGAAAATTCTTTTGTACAGCATCATAAGACAAAAGTTTTAATTACATAGTGTGGTGACAGTTTGAAGTCACTCCTGCAGCTAGAGATAAACTATACCCTCGACCATTTATACTGGCCATTATGTATAGCCTATCTTGTGCTGAAAAATGACCATTTACAATGGCCGTCATGTATAGCCTATCTTGTGCTGAAAAATGTCCATTTACACTGGCCATCATGTATAGCCTATCTTGTGCTGAAAAATGTCCATTTACACTGGCCATCATGTATAGCCTATCTTGTGCTGAAAAATGTCCATTTACACTGGCCATCATGTATAGCCAATCTTGTGCTGAAAAATGTCCATTTACACTGGCCATCATGTATAGCCTATCTTGTGCTGAAAAATGACCATTTACATTGGCCATCATGTATAGCCTATCTTGTGCTGAAAAATTACCATTTACACTGGCCATCATGTATAGCCTATCTTGTGCTGAAAAATGGTGTTCACACACAATCATGTAGTTAGGGATATATGGTAAATAGTCAGTACTGTGTGAAATCAGTCCTATAGTTAATGATTGACTGTAAATAGTGTGACATGTTTAGTGTGAAGTTAGTTTTGTTGTTATGGATAGACTGTAAATAGTATAATATGTTTAGTGTGAAGTTAGTTTTGTTGTTATGGGTAGACTGTAAATAGTGTAATATGTTTAGTGTGAAGTTAGTTTTGTTGTTATGGATAGACTGTAAATAGTGTAATATGTTTAGTGTGAAGTTAGTTTTGTTGTTATGGATAGACTGTAAATAGTGTAATATGTTTAGTGTGAAGTTAGTTTTGTTGTTATGGATAGACTGTAAATAGTGTAATATGTTTAGTGTGAAGTTAGTTTTGTTGTTATGGGTAGACTGTAAATAGTGTAATATGTTTAGTGTGAAGTTAGTTTTGTTGTTATGGGTAGACTGTAAATAGTGTAATATGTTTAGTGTGAAGTTAGTTTTGTTGTTATGGATAGACTGTAAATAGTGTAATATGTTTAGCAGTGTCATAATAATTACCTTCTCATATACTGTAGCAATGCTTCCTATTTGTGATGTATTTGTAATAGTGGACTCAGTAGCAATGTGTTATCATGCACACTTCATATTGGTATTTCTTTTTTAAGTTGAGCCTTTAACATGGGACTTGGTAGCAATGTGTTATCATACATACCTTGTCAGATCACTTTTTCTCTGTGATGAATTTTTAATACTGGAATCTGTAGTATTACCCTTGATTGGCAATGTCTCTGATTTCAACATAGATTTTGTAACCACAAATGTAACAAGTTTGGTTGATTGAGGACGGATGGGAAATATGGACATTACGGACCCTGAGGATGATAATCTTGGTGTTGAGGTTTTTCTCATCAAATCTTGACCTTGAGAATTGACCATAATGTTACTAACTTTCTCTGAGGAAAGAGAACTATGAATACTGTTACTAGCATCAGATTTAGTGATGGAGTTCAAGGTTGTTGGCATGGTGATGGTAGTTGTTGCAAACATGTCTCCACTTCTGAAAAAAGTAGCACCGTTGCTGGGAGAGGTGGATGGATGGTTTTTAAGTGACACAAAAGCTGATGACCCTGTTGTAATACCATCTGGTCTTAGTCCACCCCAAATTTTTCTTGTCACTATTAATGGTAAATCTTTTACGATGGGGGATGCAACTGTTTGAACACTTGATTTATTGGTAGATACTTCCATAGATGTTCTTGAAGATAAAAATGTATTAGACCTTGAAAATCTCTTCTCATTAAATGACCCTGTTGAGGTCATGGCAGCTGTCACAGTATTAGAACTAGGAAAAATTGTATCAGCATCACCTATTGACCCTTGAGAGGTCAGATCATTTACCATGATTGGCAATTCCAATGGAACTTTATCGGACACCAAACTCAGTGGTTTTTGAGAACTTGTATCAATTGAAAATCCTGTTAAAGCCATAAATGTCCTTGATAATGACCCTGGTGATGACCTTGCTAATATTCCTGGAGATGACCTTGCTAATATCCCTGGTGATGACCTTGCTAATATCCCTGGTGATGTCTTTGACATTTCATAAATTAAGACATCTGGTAATGTTTCAGTATTAGGTGACACATTTGTTGGTGTAGTATTCTTTTGTTCCATTTGTTCATAACAACTAACAAGCATGGAGTTGTCCGTGATATCAAATGTAGTAGGAGAGATGCCAGTTTCATACTGGATACTTGGAGGGGAGTATGGTGTCGGTCCATTGGCACATGTCCAGCAACACAAGGTGTCTCGGTAGTTTTTATCTCCTGTGGTGCAGTCTTTCATGGAGCAAGTGTCGATTCTGTTTCCATACTCACACCCTGAAGAGAGGCCAACAATAATACACAGTAGAATTGAATAGTAGGCCAACAATAATACACAGTAGAATTTTGTCTTTTTTATTAAATGTAAAATATCAGCTATAATACACAGTAGAATTTTGTCTTTTTTATTAAAAGTAAAATATCAGCTATAGTGTGAATATGACATTACTTAAATTTATCAACATGGCATACATCTGATTTCATGCAAAAATGCCTTCAAATAAATATGTTGCATGAATATACATTATCAAGTACAGATCTAAACATGAAAACTAACAACATAAATTACACAGAAATAGCACATTATATAGAAATAGCACTTTGTATGACAAATAGCAAATTATTGAGAAAGCTCAACAAAGAAATAATAGCACATCAAGAAATAACACATTACATATAAATAGTACATCAAAAAATATCACATCATATAAAAATGGGAGCTGCACATAGCATTGACAGAACACTGTATATAGAAATAGAACATCACTGGGAATATTAACT
The DNA here is from genome assembly GCA_016746295.1 of Potamilus streckersoni. Lineage (NCBI taxonomy): Eukaryota > Metazoa > Mollusca > Bivalvia > Unionida > Unionidae > Potamilus > Potamilus streckersoni. Next base: position 163,882 of record JAEAOA010001105.1, on the reverse strand, counting down.
CACAGAAACAGAGCATAGATTAAATATCACACATAAATAGCATATCACAGAAATATAATGTTTAGAAATGGCATAAACAGCATATCACAAAAATATCTCAATACACAGAATAGCACATCAGTTGATAATAGAACATTACACAGAAATATCTCAATACACAGAATAGCACATCAGTTGATAATAGAGCATTACACAGAAATATCTCAATACACAGAATAGCACATCAGTTGATAATAGAACATTACACAGAAATATCTCAATACACAGAATAGCACATCAGTTGATAATAGAACATTACACAGAAATATCTCAATACACAGAATAGCACATCAGTTGATAATAGAACATTACACAGAAATATCTTAATACACAGAATAGCACATCAGTTGATAATAGAACATTACACAGAAATAGCAGATTCATTTACACCTACTATTATTGATATGTTTACTAGTACAAATGCTTACCAGGCAAGAAGTTTTCTTGTATTTCTGTGCAAGATGCACAACATGAAAATTTCACTGTGTTGTTATAGCAACTGTATGGCTTTGACCTTATCAACACAGGACAGTCACTTGATGGCTGATCACCAAAGGGACAGTTGTCTGAAATATTAAATAACAATATTCAATAATAGGGACAGTCAGTCGATGACTGATCATCAATTGGAAAGATGTCTGAAATTTTAAGTAATATAGCAAGAAGTTTTGGTTATATAGACAACAACAACAACAACAACAAGTTTTGGTTATATAGATGGTGTTTATAATTTTTCATGTAATTTGGTTATATAGATGGTGTTTATAATTATTCATGTAATTTGGTTATATAGATGGTGTTTATAATTATTACTTCATTAGTTTCTAGTAGATTATCATGCATATCTGTCGCTGTTAGTTTTTACTGTCATAATTTTTGAAAAATGCTACAAGATGAAGATTTATTTTGGCCTGGAACATCAAAATCCATGAATTCAATCAAAATACATGAATTAAATCAAAATCCATGAATTAAATCAAAATCCATGAATTCAATCAAAATCCATGAATTAAATCAAAATACATGAATTCAATCAAAATCCATGAATTCAATCAAAATACATGAATTAAATCAAAATACATGAATTCAATCAAAATCCATGAATTCAATCAAAATACATGAATTCAATCAAAATCCATGAATTCAATCAAAATCAATGAATTAAATCAAAATACATGAATTCAATCAAAATCCACGAATTCAATCAAAATACATGAAGTCAATCAAAATCCATGAATTCAATCAAAATCCATGAATTCAATCAAAATCCATGAATTCAATCAAAATACATGAATTCAATCAAAATACATGAATTCAATCCTACTTCATTATATACAGGAAATGGTATAAAATTGAATGTATTTTCTTAGCAAAGTGTTTTTTCCATAAATCAGAAAACATTATTTTAAAAATCCTTGATTAGACAAAAGAAAAAAACTGGTTTCAGTTTTATTTAGATTTTTATTATATTTGAATTGTGCTTTTAAATGAGTTATAATATATTTTAACTCAACATTTCATAAATTTTAACTGAGCTTTTAGAACTAACTGCTTGGTATATCATAATTTAGCATTTAATACATTTTGATATTAAAATAATCAGGAAGAAAGGTTATGAAGCATCATGGAGTGAATCTATATGCAAATCAAATATCAGATTTCAGTGTTGACTGTCAATATACACAATCAGATTTCAGTGTTGACTGTCAAAATACACAATCAGATTTCAGTATTGACTGACAATATACACAATCAGATTTCAGTATTGACTGTCAATATACACAATCAGATTTCAGTATTGACTGTCAATATACACAATCAGATTTCAGTGTTGACTGTCAATATACACAATCAGATTTCAGTGTTGACTGTCAATATACATAGTCAGATTTCAGTGTTGACTGTCAATATACACAATCAGATTTCAGTGTTGACTGTCAATATACACAATCAGATTTCAGTATTGACTGTCAATATACACAATCAGATTTCAGTGTTGACTGTCAATATACACAATCAGATTTCTGTGTTGACTGTCAATATACACAGTCAGATTTCAGTGTTGACTGTCAATATACACAATCATACAATACATGATGTTTTTTGATATATTGTTGGTTAATGAAAATAATGGACACTTTTTATCAAACTTACCTAAAAGTTTATAATTCGCTGATTGGAACATTACACACTTTCCTTTCATGCATAACTGAAATAGAACATTGATTTCATGACAACTGCTCATATAGAAAGAACACAAATTCTAATGAGTACCACAACTGCTCATATAGAAAGAACACAAATTCTAATGAGTACCACAACTGCTCATATAGAAAGAACACAAATTCTAATGAGTACCACAACTGCTCATATAGAAAAAACACAAATTCTAATGAGTACCACAACTGCTTATGTAAGAAAGAACACATTGAAATGAGTACCATAACTGCTTATGTAAGAAAGAACACATTGAAATGAGTACCACAACTGCTTATGTAAAAAAGAACACATTGAAATGAGTACCATAACTGCTTATGTAAGAAAGAACACATTGAAATGAGTACCACAACTGCTTATGTAAGAAAGAACACATTGAAATGAGTACCATAACTGCTTATGTAAAAAAGAACACATTGAAATGAGTACCACAACTGCTTATGTAAAATAGAACACATTGAAATGAGTACCACAACTGCTTATGTAAAATAGAACACATTGAAATGAGTACCACAACTGCTTATGTAAGAAAGAACACATTGAAATGAGTACCACAACTGCTTATGTAAGAAAGAACACATTGAAATGAGTACCACAACTGCTTATGTAAGAAAGAACACATTGAAATGAGTACCATAACTGCTTATGTAAAATAGAACACATCAAAATAAGTACCACAACTGCTTATATAAAACAGAACACATTGAAAAGAGTACAACTGCTCATATCAAATAAAAAAGATTCTAAGGAGTATCACAAATGTTCATGAGAAATGCACACATGACTTTGTGTGAATGGAAAGACCTAGAAATGCGGATGCTAATTTTACTATTCATTTTTTATAAATATATTAAAACCAAGTTTGGTTGATTTAATACAAACATGAAAACACCTAGCCTGGTTGATTTTATATAAATATAAAATAATGCAAGCCTGGTTGATTTTTTATAAATATAAAATAATCCAAGCCTGGTTGATTTTATATAAATATAAAATAATCCAAGCCTGGTTGAATTAATACTAACATAAAAAAAAACATGGTTGATTTTACATAAATATTAAAACCCAAGTCTGGTTGAATTTATATGACCATAAATCACCCAAGCCTATTTGATTGTACACAACCATTACAAATACAAGTGTAAAACACCAAAGCCTGTTTTTTGTTGAATCATTTTGAGCATGAAGCTGAAATTGATGCTGAACTTTAAGTCTTGAAACTCTGACAGTTTTTAACTCTAATAATAAATCAAAATTCACAGAATGACAGATTTTTCTTAATGTGGTTTCTTCACAATGGGTTACAATTTTCTGTGACACAGGCACACACTGAAACTTATAACTAATTTGTGGTTTTGCAGCTTGAATACAAGTTTGCTGCCCAAAAGTTTCTAGAATATGGACCATACTCAAAGGTTTCTAGAATATGGGCCATTGTCAAAGGTTTCTAGAATATGGGCCATTTCCAGAGGTTTCTAGAATAAGGACCATACTAAAAGGTTTCTAGAATATGGGCCATTGCCAGAGGTTTCTAGAATAAAAGCCATACTCAAAGGTTTCTTGAATAAGGGCCATACTCAAAGGTTTCTAGAATATGGGCCATTGCCAGAGGTTTCTAGAATAAGGACCATACTCAAAGGTTTCTTGAATATGGGCCATGGACTGATGGAATATTTTGGAATAGCAGAATACACGTCTGTATCATTATCCTCCTCCTCCTCATTGTCATGTATATGATGAGGTAAAATTAAGTACCATTTACTTTTTTTCTATAGCTGGTGAATTTGGTGATTCTTTAATACTATTAAATTGATGGAATCAGTTTCATTTTCATGAAGATAGACTCAAATAAGCCAAGAAGTATATTTAATTTTATGCTTTTATCAAGGTTGTCAGATGTGTAGATTGACTTACTGACATATTCCCACATGGTGTTCCATCTGCTGGAAGAATGTAATCACAAAAACCAGTCAATGGTACATGACACAGGAGTCCCTGGCAAATTTTTTGGTAGTCACCAGTTATCTCCCCCTGGAATTTAAATAATAAAGTCTATACAAATGGTTGTATAAATTAACCAAAACAACTATGGCAACAAAGATAACTATAATAACTATGACAACAATGGTAACAATAACAATTATGACAACAATGATAACAACAACAACAATAATAACATAAGCAAAGCACATCTGCATACAGTTATTTGAGAAAATATTCATGTGATTTTAATTTCACTGCTACATATTAATGCTATAACTAGAAAAAAAATTGCAAAATTATGAGAATAACATGATAATTATTATAACAGAATGTCAAACTGCGAAAGCTAAGACAATGTATAAAATGTCTTCAGGGACCTGAACAAGCAATGAACTGGAAAGCTGAATATATCAATCCAAAGTTACCTGAATAACCAATGGACTGAAAGCTAAATATTCTTTAACAATACATAAAGTTTATGAAAATATAGACAAGCAAGTCAAACTTATGTTTTTAAAAATATGTAACTTTTCAGAGAAATAAAAAAGATTGTCTTAAAAGAAACAAGTCTTGAAATTTGAATCAAAACACACACACACATACACATATACACACACATACACACACATTTATGGTGACTGAAACCAGTTATGTTAAGCTGAGTAAATTAAAAATTTTGTTTTTTGACAATCTATCCATGTAACAATCATATTGTGATAAACACACTGTACTGCTTTTATTCACTGCAGACTTACAAATCCATGAAATAAAGTGCCAATACAATGGGACTAGAATTCTGGATTTTGTACACATAAAAACAAAATATATATCTATATGATAAGTTTGATAATACACATACAATACCTAATTGTCTGTTAGTAGTCATACCTGTATATACAGGAACCTGATAAAAGACATACCCTGAATATATAACAGTCTGATAATATATATATATATATTCTGTATATATAGGAGCCTGATAAAACATATACACTGTATACACAGGAGCCTGATAACACACATAATACACAAAAACTGTATACACAGGAGCCTGATAATACACATAACCTGTATACACAGGAGCCTGATAACACACATAATACACATACCCTGTATACACAAGAGCCTGATAACACACATAATACACATAACCTGTATACACAGAAGCCTGAAAACACACATAATACACATACCCTGTATACACAGGAGCCTGATAACACACATAATACACATACACTGTATACACAGGAGCCTGATAATACACATACCCTGTATACACAGGAGCCTGATAACACACATAATACAAATACCCTGTATACACAGAAGCCTGACAACACACATAATACACATACTCTGTATAAACAAGAGCCTGATAACACACATAATACACATAACCTGTATACACAGGAACCTGATAACACACATAATACACATACACTGTATACACAGGAGACTGATAATATACATACCCTGTATACACAGGAGCCTGATAATGCACATAATACACATACACTGTATACACAGGAGCCTGATAACACACATACCCTGTATACACAGGAGCCTGATAACACACATAATACACAAAAACTGTATACATAGGAGCCTGATAATACACATAACTTGTATACACAGGAGCCTGATAACACACATAATACACATACCCTGTATACACAAGAGCCTGATAACACACATAATACACAAAACCTGTATACACAGAAGCCTGATAACACACATAATACACATACCCTGTATACACAGGAGCCTGATAACACACATAATACACATACACTGTATACACAGGAGCCTGATAACACACATACACTGTATACACAGGAGCCTGATAACACACATAATACACATACACTGCATACACAGAAGCCTGAAAACAGACATAATGCACATACACTGTATATACAGGAGCCTGATAACACACATAATACACATACACTGTATACACAGGAGCATGATAACATACATAATACACATACACTGTATACACAGGAGCCTGATAACAAACATAATACACATACACTGTACAAAGAGGAGCCTAATAACACACATAATAAACATACACTGTATACACAGGAGCCTGATAACACACATAATACACATGCTCTGCATACAAAGGAGCCTGATAACATGCATACTACACATACCCTGTATACACAGAATCCTGATAATACACATACCCTCTATACAAAGGAACCTGATAACACATAATACACATACACTGCATACAAAGGAGCCTGATAACACACATATTACACATACCCTGTATACACAGGAGCCTGATAACACACATAATACACATACATTGTATACACAGGAGCCTGATAACACACAATACACATACACTGTATACAAAGGAGCATGATAACACACATAATACTCATACACTATATACACAGGAGCCTGATAATACACATACCCTATATACACAGGAGCCTGATAACACACATAATACACATACACTGCATACAAAGGAGACTGATAACACACTTAATACACATAAACTGTATACACAGGAGTCTGATAACACACATAATACACATACATTTTATACACAGGAACCTGATAACACACATAATACTCATACCCTTTATACACATAAGCCTGATAACACACATAATAGACATACCCTGTATACACAGAAGCCTGATAACACACATAATACACATACATTGCATACACAGAAACCTGATAACACACACAATACACATACACTGTATACACAGGAGCCTGATAACACACATAATACACATACCCTGCATACACAGAAGCCTGATAACACACATAATATACATACACTGTATACACAGGAGCCTGATAACACACATAATACACATACATTGTAGACACAGGAGCCTGATAACACACATAATACACATACCCTGAATACACAGAAGCCTGATAACACACAAAACACACATACATTGCATACACAGAAACCTGATAACACACATAATACACATACACTGTATACACAGGAGCCTGATAACACACATAATACACATACACTGTATACACAGGAGCCTGATAACACACATAATATACATACACTGTATACACAGGAGCCTGATAACACACATAATACACATACACTGTATACACAGGAGCCTGATAACACACATAATACACATACACTGTATACACAGGATCCTGATAACACACATAATACACATACCCTGTATACACAGGAGCCTGATAACACACATAATACACATACCCTGTATACACAGGAGCCTGATAACACACATAATACACATACACTGTATACACAGCAGCCTGATAACACACATATTACACATACCCTGTATACACAGGAGCCTGATAACACACATAATACACATACCTTGCAGACACAAGAGCCTGATAACACACATAATACACATACACTGTATACACAGGAGCCTGATAACACACATAATATATGTACACTGTATACACAGAAACCTGATAACACACATAATACACATACCCTGCATACAAAGGAACCTGCACCAAAGCTATTGATACACTGTTGATCTCCGGTGTATGCCATTCCTGCAAGCTGAAAAGTTAAATCTTGAAACTGGACAGAATTTACAAGGACTCCTGGAAATTTGGATGGATTTGTGGAAAGCTCTAAAAGCTGACTGGTCAGTTGATGGGACATGGAAACCCATGGTCTGGCAGCTGTGGACAGCATGCAGTTGACGCCTTCACTACAAATGTGGATACAACAGAAAATCAGGGTTAGAGTTAAAAGTGGCAAATCAAAAATGGATGCTATTTATAGAACTGTTCAATAAATTTTATCATAATTGCCAGTAGATCAACCTGTAAAGAAAGTTTAAAGACATTTCTTCCACATAATCTACAGCAATTTAATAAACACATGCACACATTCTGATATCACTGGTCCCATATTATCTAGTGTAATTACATATGCACACCATCTGATTTCATTCATCACACATTATCTACAGTATAATTACATATGCACACCATCTGATTTCATTCATCACACATTATCGACAGTATAATTACATATGCACACCATCTGATTTCATTCATCACACATTATCTACAGTATAATTACATATGTACACCATCTGATTTCATTCATCACACATTATCTACAGTATAATTACATATGCACACCATCTGATTTCATTCATCACACATTATCTACAGTATAATTACATATGCACACCATCTGATTTCATTCATCACACATTATCTACAGTATAATTACATATGTACACCATCTGATTTCATTCATCACACATTATCTACAGTATAATTACATATGCACACCATCTGATTTCATTCATCACACATTATCTATGGTTTTGATTATACATGCATACAGTTTGATTTCATTCTATGTGTCATTATACATATGCACATCCTGATTTAATTGGTCCCATATTATTTTTCATTTCTGATTATTCATTAACACAATCTGGTTTCATTTTACCTGTATTTTTTACACAGTGTGTTATACATACAGTCTGGTTTCATTTTACCTGCATTTTTTACACAGTGTGTTATACATACAGTCTGGTTTCATTTTACCTGCATTTTTTACACAGTGTGTTATACATACAGTCTGGTTTCATTTTACCTGCATTTTTTACACAGTGTTATACATACAGTCTGGTTTCATTGTTCCATTGGTATAAAACAAATTTTATGTAGAGAATGACTTACATAGTCCTACATTTATTTAGTCTGACTTTACTTGAAGACAGCCAGATTTTAATGTCCCACATAATTTATAATGTGACTATCCATGTAGACAGTATTGTTGCAGTGGTCACACAATATTTACAGTCTGACTTGTAGAAAATCTGGGTTTAACTAATCTTACAGTCTGACTTATTTCTGACCATATATGACTACTGTGCTTCTAATCTGAGACATTTTACAGGAAATTATAAAATAAGTATAAATATATGGCTGATTTTAAATTTTTTTTCGCATGGTTGATGGCATACTCAATCTATAAATAACAAATTGGAAAGACATTTTTTTATTAATAATTCTGCAAAGATTTCAAAAGCCATTCTTTCTTTTGCTATAGATAAACTCCCATTCTTGAGATGTCATCAATTTGTATGGTAGACAAGATTTTAGAAATCTGTATTTTTTGACTGTTTTGTCTCATTGCAATGAAAAATGTTGAGTTATTTGATATTGGCTTTTCATGCACATTATTAATTATATAACCCTAAAGATTTTGTATGACCTAGTTTATATAAGCTTCCAATAATTAGACTTCCTGTATGTCATAAAGATTTCATGAAATCAAATACACATAACTCCATTTCAGAGAATTAGAAGAACTTGAAATCAAATACACATAACTCTAATTTAAAGAATTAGAATAACTACATGCAGCCCAAGTTTGTTATGAAATCAAATACACATAACTCTATTTTAAAGAATTAGAAAAACTACATGCAGCCCAAGTTTGTTGTGAAATCAAATACACATAACTCTATGTTAAAGAATTAGAATAACTTGAAATCAAATACACATAACTCTATTTTAAAGAATTAGAATAACTTGAAATCAAATACACATAACTCTATTTTAAAGAATTAGAATAACTACATGCAGCCCAAGTTTGTTATGAAATCAAATACACATAACTCTATTTTAAAGAATTAGAATAACTTGAAATCAAATACACATAACTCTATTTTAAAGAATTAGAAAAACTACATGCAGCCCAAGTTTGTTGTGAAATCAAATACACATAACTCTATGTTAAAGAATTAGAATAACTTGAAATCAAATACACATAACTCTATTTTAAAGAATTAGAATAACTTGAAATCAAATACACATAACTCTATTTTAAAGAATTAGAATAACTTGAAATCAAATACACATAACTCTATTTCAAGGAATTAGAATAACTAGAAATTAAATACACATAACTCTATTTTAAAGAATTAGAATAACTACATGCAGCCCAAGTTTGTTGTGAAATCAAATACACATAACTCTATTTTAAAGAATTAGAATAACTTGAAATCAAATACACATATCTCTATTTTAAAGAATTAGAAAAACTTCATGGAGCCCATGTTTGTTGTGAAATAAAATACACAAAAATCTATTTTAAAGAATTAGAATAACTTGAAATCAAATACACAAAACTCCATTTTAAAGAATTAGAATAACTACATGCAGCCCATGTTTGTTGTGAAATCAAATACACATAACTCTATTTTAAAGAAGTAGAAAAACTACATGGAGCCAAAGTTCAGATTTAGCATTGACATTTGGATCTCTGTTTTCCTAAATTCTGCTTATGATTAAATACTTCTGAAACTGAACCAGTCTTGAAATCACAAAATGCTTGTGTCCTCTAGTGACTCTGCAATAATATAGTTCATGTCTTCAAATTAACTCAGAATCAGTCTTGATATCACATATAATTCATATATTCAAATGAACTCAGAATCAGTCTTGGAATCACATATAATTCATGTATTCAAATGAACTCAGAATCAGTCTTGAAATCACATATAATTCATGTATTCAAATGAACTCAGAATCAGTCTTGAAATCACATATAATTGATGTATTCAAATGAACTCAGAATCAGTCTTGAAATCACATATAATTGATGTATTCAAATGAACTCAGAATCAGTCTTGAAATCACATATAATTTATGTATTCCAATGAACTCAGAATCAGTCTTGGAATGACACAGCACTTTTATGATCTTGAGACATACAAAGTGTCATGGCTGAGATTCATGACAAAAAATATTTGTATTTTAATCTGAACTTTACTAAAGGATGCACTTTGTAACTGCTGTATATTCTAACATAAGATGCAGTCAAATCTATATTCTGATAAAGGACCCTGTCAAATATTTATTGTGATATAGGACCCAGTCAAGTCTATATTCTGATATAGGACCCCAACCAATCTATATTTTATATAGGACCCAGTCAAATCTATCATAACATTATTTCTGCATACTATTTCAAAACAAAAGGCAAATATTCACTGGAGATTTTGGATGCAGGAACCTATAGTCACTTATTGTTACTGACCTGTTGTGCTTTTCAATGTACTGTCTAAAGTAAGAGAGAAAACATGGTGTGAATGATGAGAGATTGAACACTTATTGTTACTGACCTGTTGAGCTTTTCAATGTACTGTCTAAAGTAAGAGAGAGAACATGGTGAGAATGATGAGAGATTGAACACTTATTGTTACTGACCTGTTGAGCTTTTCAATGTACTGTCTAAAGTAAGAGAGAGAACACAGTCAGAATGATGAGAGATTGAACACTTATTGTTATTGACCTGTTGAGCTTTTCAATGTACTGTCTAAAGTAATAGAGAACACGGTGAGAATGATGAGAGATTAAACACTTATTGTTACTGACCTGTTGAGCTTTTCAATGTACTGTCTGAAGTAAGAGAGAGAACACAGTGAGAATGATGAGAGATTGAACACTTATTGTTACTGACCTGTTGAGCTTTTCAATGTACTGTCTAAAGTAAGAGAGAGAACATGGTGAGAATGATGAGAGATTGAACACTTATTGTTACTGACCTGTTGAGCTTTTCAATGTACTGTCTAAAGTAAGAGAGAGAACATGGTAAGAATGATGAGAGATTGAACACTTATTGGTACTGACCTGTTGTGCTTTTCAATGTACTGTCTAAAGTAAGAGAGAAAACATGGTGTGAATGATGAGAGATTGAACACTTATTGTTACTGACCTGTTGAGCTTTTCAATGTACTGTCTAAAGTAAGAGAGAGAACATGGTGAGAATGATGAGAGATTGAACACTTATTGTTACTGACCTGTTGAGCTTTTCAATGTACTGTCTAAAGTAAGAGAGAGAACATGGTGAGAATGATAAGAGATTGAACACTTATTGTTACTGACCTGTTGAGCTTTTCAATGTACTGTCTAAAGTAAGAGAGAGAACATGGTGATAGTGATGAGAGATTGAACACTTATTGTTACAAACCTGTTGAGCTTTTCAATGTACTGTCTAAAGTAAGAGAGAGAACATGGTGAGAATGATGAGAGATTGAACACTTATTGTTACTGACCTGTTGAGCTTTTCAATGTACTGTCTAAAGTAAGAGAGAGAACACAGTGAGAATGATGAGAGATTGAACACTTATTGTTACTGACCTGTTGAGCTTTTCAATGTACTGTTTAAAGTAAGAGAGAGAACAAGGTGAGAATGATGAGAGACTGGACACTGATCTATCAAGTGGCAGACGAACTTTGGAGGTCATGATGTAATTACTGAAGGAAAAACATTTATTTCCATCCATGTCATCCCTAGCACCAAGGCTGAAAGAAAAGTATTTTAAAAAAGTAAATAATAATAATAATAATAATAATAATAATAATAATAATAATAATAATAATAATAATAATAATAATAATAATAATAATAATAATAATAATAATACAAATAACAAGGCCTGGCAAGTAAAATATTGCTGTAAAACAAACTTTTGATGATGATAATAAAGCCACAACCACTAGTGTTGGAATGTCAACTTCTATATTTTGCTTGGCAATGATGATGATGATGATGAGATGATGATAATGATGATGATGCAGTTGATGACAAATGACAATAATAGCTTCATAAGTTGAGCTGTTAGCTATGGGTTCATCATACAGTGCTTTCATGACTAATATACCCAACAGGGACTTAAAAGATAATATGTTATGTCCTTGGTAACATAATGCTGTGGACACAAAGTCAGGAGGACAACCAATCAGGGACCATAACTCCTGTAAATGCTGTCACTAAATGCTGGAAATTGAACTCAAAATCAAATCAGAGGACATAACTCCTGTAAATGATCTCATTAAATGCAGGAATTAAACTTATTCAAAATCAAATCAGGGGCCATAACTCATGTAAATGAACTCATTGAATGCTATAAAGGATGGAAAATCAGGGGCCATAACTCCTGCAATTGATGTGGTGGAATCCTGGAAATTGAACTCATTCAAGGTCAAATCATTAAATAGTTATGTTGTTTAAAATCTAAAAATCATTTTGAAAGTTATGCTGCTAAAATCAAAGTCATAAGTATAGACACTGATGGAGCGAAACACCTTCAAATGTAGAGATGGAATGCCAAATTCATAAGGATAGACACTAATGGAGCAAAACACCTTGAAATTAAGAGATGGAATGCCAAAGTCATAAGGATAGTCACTAATGGAGCAAAACACCTTCAAATGTAGAGATGGAATGCAAAAGTCATAAGGATAGACACTGATGGAGCAAAACACCTTCAAATGTAGAGATGGAATGCCAAGTTCATAAGGATAGACACTGATGGAGCAAAACACCTTCAAATGTAGAGATGGAATGCCAAAGTCATAAGGATAGACACTAATGGAGCAAAATATCGTCAAATGTAGAGATGGAATGCCAAATTCATAAGGATAGACACTACTGGAGCAAAATACCTTCAAATGTAGAGATGGAATGCCAAATTCATAAGGATAGGCACTGATGGAACAAAACACCTTGAAATTAGGAGATGGAATGTCAAAGTCATTAGGATAGACACTAATGGAGCAAAATACCTTCAAATGTAGAGATGGAATGCCAACGTCATAAAGATAGACTCTGATGGAGCAAAACACCTTGAAATTAAGAGATGGAATGCCAAAGTCATAAGGATAGACACTGATGGAGCAAAACACCTTCAAATGTAGAGATGGAATGCCAAATTCATAAGGATAGGCACTGATGGAACAAAACACCTTGAAATTAGGAGATGGAATGTCAAAGTCATTAGGATAGACACTAATGGAGCAAAATACCTTCAAATGTAGAGATGGAATGCCAACGTCATAAAGATAGACTCTGATGGAGCAAAACACCTTGAAATTAAGAGATGGAATGCCAAAGTCATAAGGATAGTCACCAATGGAGCAAAACACCTTCAAATGTAGAGATGGAATGCCAAAGTCATAAGGATAGACACTGATGGAGCAAAACACCTTCAAATGTAGAGATGGAATGCCAAATTCATAAGGATAGACACTAATGGAGCAAAACACCTTCAAATGTAGAGATGGAATGCCAAAGTCATAAGGATAGACACTAATGGAGCAAAATACCTTCAAATGTAGAGATGGAATGCCAAATTCATAAGGATAGACACTAATGGAGCAAAATACCTTCAAATGTAGAGATGGAATTCCAAAGTCATAAGGATAGACACTGATGGAGCAAAACACCTTGAAATTAAGAGATGGAATGCCAAAGTCATAAGGATAGATACTGATGGAGCAAAATACCTTCAAATGTAGAGATGGATTGCCAAAGTCATAAGGATAGACACTAATGGAGCAAAACACCTTCAAATGTAGAGATGGAATGCCAAAGTCATAAGGATAGACACTGATGGAGCAAAACACCTTGAAATGTAGAGATGGAATGCCAAAGTCATAAGGATAGTCACTAATGGAGCAAAACACCTTCAAATGTAAAGATGGAATGCCAAAGTCATAAGGATAGACACTGATGGAGCAAAACACCTTCAAATGTAGAGATGGAATGCCAAATTCATAAGGATAGACACTAATGGAGCAAAACACCTTCAAATGTAGAGATGGAATGCCAAAGTCATAAGGATAGACACTAATGGAGCAAAATACCTTCAAATGTAGAGATGGAATGCCAAAGTCATAAGGATAGACACTAATGGAGCAAAACACCTTCAAATTTAGAGATGGAATGCCAAAGTCATAAGGATAGACACTAATGGAGCAAAATACCTTCAAATGTAGAGATGGAATGCCAAAGTCATAAGGATAGACACTGATGGAGCAAAACACCTTGAAATTAAGAGATGGAATGCCAAAGATATAAGGATAGATACTGATGGAGCAAAATACCTTCAAATGTAGAGATGGATTGCCAAAGTCATAAGGATAGACACTAATGGAGCAAAACACCTTCAAATGTAGAGATGGAATGCCAAATTCATAAGGATAGACACTGATGGAGCAAAACACCTTGAAATGTAGAGATGGAATGCCAAAGTCATAAGGATAGTCACTAATGGAGCAAAACACCTTCAAATGTAAAGATGGAATGCCAAAGTCATAAGGATAGACACTGATGGAGCAAAACACCTTGAAATGTAGAGATGGAATGCCAAAGTCATAAGGATAGTCACTAATGGAGCAAAACACCTTCAAATGTAAAGATGGAATGCCAAAGTCATAAGGATAGACACTAATGGAGCAAAACACCTTCAAATGTAGAGATGGAATGCCAAAGTCATAAGGATAGACACTAATGGAGGAAAACACCTTCAAATGTAGAGATGGAATGCCAATATCAAACTCGTTCAAAGTCTCACAAATATAAAACTGCAGATCAAATTTGGCTGAAATTGAATTAACTGTACTAAAATAGCAAAGTTACTGAAATCCATTTAACCATGGCAAATTAGTAAAGTTACTGAAATCCAATTAACTTACATCAGTTAGTAAAGTTACGGTAATCCAATTAATTTTGGTAAATTAGTAAAGTTATGCCATAGAATCCAGGGACAGGAGGCCAGCAATTAGGGAACATGGACAGGAGGCCAGCAATTAGGGAACATGGACAGGAGGCCAGCAATTAGGAGGCCAGCAATTAGGGAACATGGACAGGAGGCCAGCAATTAGGGAGCATGGACAGGAGACCAGCAATTAGGGAGCGTGGACAGGAGGCCAGCAATTAGGGAGCATGGACAGGAGGCCAGCAATTAGGGAACATGGACAGGAGGCCAGCAATTAGGGAACATGGACAGGAGGCCAGCAATTAGGGAGCATGGACAGGAGGCCAGCAATTAGGGAGCATGGACAGGAGGCCAGCAATTAGGGAGCATGGACAGGAGGCCAACAGTTAGGGAGCATGGACAGGAGGCCAGCAATTAGGGAACATGGACAGGAGGCCAGTAATTAGGGAGCATGGACAGGAGGCCAGCAATTAGGGAGCATGGACAGGAGGCCAGCTATTAGGGAGCATGGACAGGAGGCCAACAGTTAGGGAGCATGGACAGGAGGCCAGCAATTAGGGAACATGGACAGGAGGCCAGCAATTAGGGAGCATGGACAGGAGGCCAGCAATTAGGGAGCATGGACAGGAGGCCAGCAATTAGGGAACATGGACAAGAGGCAACCAATTAGGGAGCATGGACAGGAGGCCAGCAATTAGGGAGCATGGACAGGAGGCCAGCAATTAGGGAACATGGACAGGAGGCCAGCAATTAGGGAACATGGATAGGAGGCCAGCAATTAGGGAGCATGGACAGGAGGCCAGCAATTAGGTAGCATGGACAGGAGGCCAGCAATTAGGGAGCATGGACAGGAGGCCAGCAATTAGGGAACATGGACAGGAGGCCAACAGTTAGGGAGCATGGACAGGAGGCCAGCAATTAGGGAGCATGGACAGGAGGCCAGCAATTAGGAAACATGGACAGGAGGCAACCAATTAGGGAGCATGGACAGGAGGCCAGCAATTAGGGAGCATGGACAGGAGGCCAGCAATTAGGGAACATGGATAGGAGGCCAGCAATTAGGGAGCATGGACAGGAGGCCAGCAATTAGGCAGCATGGACAGGAGGCCAGCAATTAGGGAGCATGGACAGGAGGCCAGCAATTAGGGAGCATGGACAGGAGGCCAGCAATTAGGGAACATGGACAGGAGGCCAGCAATTAAAAAGCATAGACAGGAGGCCAGCAATTAGGGAACATGGACAGGAGGCCAGAAATTAGGGAGCATGGACAGGAGGCCAGCAATTAGGAAGCATGGACAGGAGGCCAGCAATTAGGGAGCATAAGTCCTGTACATTAAGGCATGGCTGACTGAAAATCAATGAAAATCCAACCGTTATAAAGATGCATGCTTAATATGAATTCCAAAACCTTGGTGAAGTCATACTGTAGTCATCATGAACATAATTCTTTTGATTAATCCTAATGGGGATTTAATTGACTTTGACACTATAATGGTGGTTGCTGACACATACTTCAGTCTGGTTTATAATGGCTACTTGCATCACCTTTAGATATCAGGAACTGGTAGACTGACTCCATTATTTTCATCACCTACAGATTTTAGAAACTGGTTGACAGACTTATCCATTACATTTTTTGTTCTTTTTTAGCACCAACACCCTCATTTATGGTTGTGGCTTCAGAGTATTAAATAAAGGTCATTGGCATTTACTGTTTTATGTGACTGTGTCATTCATAGCAGTGCTTATTTTACAATAACACTTTGTCTGCCAAAACACCTAAGCATAGTTTGACTTCAAATGTGTTCATTTGTTTTATGAAATGGTAATTCATTGTCAAAATGCTTTATTGTCAGCAATTTATGGTCACTCAGTATGCAGTCACTGACACTCAGTATGCAGTCACTGACACTCAGTATGCAGTCACTGACACTCAGTATGCAGTCACTGACACTCAGTATGCAGTCACTGACACTCAGTATGCAATCACTGACAGTGCATTTATGTAATAAAATTGATCTCTGCATGACAATTGTGGTCAAAAATCACTGATGGTCATTCACAGGAAAGGTTGCTAAAGAGATGTTTTACTGCATTCGTATAATATCAGCTGTTTGCTCACCTACGACCCAGCTGCTGGGCAGCGTAAATAGCCGTCCTTGCATCATACACATCCTCAACTACGGATGAATTACTGATGTTTCGACAAATTGATCCTTTGAAAGCTAAGCCTGTAAATAATAATGTATGGTACAATTCAATTATTAATATTCAAGGTATACATTTAACTTATAAAATGTTTTTTTAAAAAAAACTTAACTTCCTGTATAACTGATATAGTGTTAGCATTTAATTTCATTTGATATGAATAGTATTTGTGTGAATTTCAAGTCTTCTAAAATGAACAAAGTTGAATGAATTAAAAAAAATTCTAAAAAATCAAAGTTAAATATTAAACTATTAATTTCATGTTTTCTACAAGCATCAAATGAATCCAGTCTCAACGGGAAAGACTACATACAAATTTGTACTAATTACATACTAATTTTGTACTAATTACATGCTAACTTTATTAATTTCATACTAATCTGTACAAATTACATGCTAATTTGTACTAATTAATAATTATATGCTAATTTGTACTAATTACATACCCAATGAAAAAGACCCATAAAACTGCTAGAAAACAAATCCAACTTCCTTTAGTAGTACATAAATAAGTATTTCTATATGATGTAATTTTAGATCAATGAAGATCAAAAAAGAATTTATATTTAAAGTAAATTAAAAGACCAAAAGATCAGTGTTTAGGATAAAAGATAATGAAAAGTAGCTTTGAAAATAAAATTTATAACTCTATGTCTTCCTAAATAAGACAGTCCAATAATGTCAAAAAAGACAGTGTGGTTTCATGCCCCAGTCTTTCTCCAAACTTTCTATGTTTTGTCCCAGGGTTTAACTTCCTTGGGACTGGAACAGACCCTGAGCATCATCCAAAAAGTGCTGACACCTGGGTAATTGATGACACAGCTCAGACATGTCAAACATACGACTTGGAAATTCCCAATCAACCCTGATGGGCATGATCAAATTCCCAATCAACCCTGATAGGCATGACCAAATTCCCAATCAACCCCGATGGGCATGATCTAATTTTTAATCAACCCTACACTCAAGTTCAATAACATATTTACATAGGAGTATAATTGTTCCCAGTTTCATCTATCCAGTTATAGCAGTGAAGAAGGAGTTTGCAAACACTACACTCATCCATACATATATCCAGAAGGACAGAATGCATCCCAACATTCCATGTTTCTAGGTAAATATGTGGAAAAGTATTATATATGTATCAGAAAGATATACATTAACATATCAACTACATTAACATATGATGTACATGTGAACTAAATCAACTGTTCTTGTTGTGGGCTTAACACCATGTTTCAGCATATGATCGGCTAGACATGGTAGCCATTATAACTGGCAGAAGAAGAGCCTGGTAAATCCTTGGGAAAAACCACCAACCCATGGAAAGCTACTGGCAAACCTTCACACACCACCAACCCATGGAAAGCTACTGGCAAACCTTCACATACCACTAACCCATGGAAAGCTACTGGCAAACCTTCACATACCACCAACCCATGGAAAGCTACTGGCAAACCTTCATACAACACCAACCCATGGAAAGCTACTGGCAAACCTTCACATACCACTAACCCATGGAAAGCTACTGGCAAACCTTCACATACCACTAACCCATGGAAAGCTACTGGCAAACCTTCACACACCACCAACCCAAGGAAAGCTACTGGCAAACCTTCACATACCACTAACCCATGGAAAGCTACTGGCAAACCTTCACATACCACTAACCCATGGAAAGCTACTGGCAAACCTTCACTCATCACCAACCCATGGAAAGCTACTGGCAAACCTTCACACACCACTAACCCAAGGAAAGCTACTTGCAAACCTTCACACACCACCAACCCATGGAAAGCTACTGGCAAACCTTCACACACCACCAACCCATGGAAAGCTACTGGCAAACCTTCACACCCTACCAACCCAAGGAAAGCTACTTGCAAACCTTCACACACCACCAACCCATGGAAAGCTACTGGCAAACCTTCACATACCACCAACCCATGGAAAGCTACTGGCAAACCTTCACACATCACCAACCCATGGAAAGCTACTGGCAAACCTTCACACATACTGAAATAAGATGAGCCACAACAACAGAGGTGAGATGACAGCAAAGCAAGTGTTTTAGACTGAATGGCCCATAATTAACTGAAAGAAATGTAAACATTAAAGGCAACCACTTTAGACCAAATGGCCAATAATTAGCTGACAGATATGTAGTACAAGTGAGTTAGGTTAATTTAAGAAATCTTAAAGCTAGTTGTCCTAAATAATTCATATCAGTGTACCTATGTTACCTGAAGCTGTGATGAATATTGTCTAACAGAAGTGTATTTACTTGAATTAAAGTTGTCATAAATATCTGACAGTAGTGTACCAGTTTTATTGAATATTTGACAGAAGTGTACATGTGTTGTGATGAATATCTAACAGTAGTGTACCTGTTGTCATGATTATCTAACAATAATATCCATGTGTTGTCTTGATTATTTGACATTAGTGTACCTGTGTTGTCATGATTATATGACAGTATTTTACCTGTGTTGTCATGATTATTTTACAGTAGTGTACCTGTGTTGTCATGATTATTTTACAGTAGTGTACCTGAATAGTCATGAATATATAACATTAATATACCTGTGTTGTAATGATTATTTGACATTAGTGTACCTGTGTTGTCATGAATATATGACAGTAATATACCTGTAATGTAATGGATATTTGACAGAAGTTTACCTGTGTTGCCTGCTGATCCTCCATATGTAAGGTTGTACCTTAAAGAAGAAATTGAATATGATTAGCAGGTCCTTCACACAAACATTTGCAGGACAGACAAAACAGGTAACATGAAATTCACTCAGATATTCAGGTATTCTGGTAGATTTGTCTCAGGTAAACAAGTGATGTAAACTTTTAAATCATACAACGATCATACACATAAATATTAAATTGCTAAATTAGCTCTGATATATCATGGAATTGTACTTTGATTGGATAGACAGGCTGTATGGAAGTAATTGTCACATAGAACAGACACTAAATGAGACCAGCTGCCACATGGAACCATCACCACATGGAATAGTAACTAAATGGGACCAGTTGCCACATGGAACCATCACCACATGGAATAGTAACTAAATGGGACCAGTTGCCACATGGAACCATCACCACATGGAATAGTAACTAAATGGGACCAGTTGCCACATGGAACCATCACCACATGGAATAGTAACTAAATGGGACCAGTTGCCACATGGAACCATCACCACATGGAATAGTAACTAAATGGGACCAGTTGCCACATGGAACCATCACCACATGGAATAGTAACTAAATGGGACCAGTTGCCACATGGAACCATCACCACATGGAATAGTAACTAAATGGGACCAGTTGCCACATGGAACCATCACCACATGGAATAGTAACTAAATGGGACCAGTTGCCACATGGAACCATCACCACATTGAATAGTAACTAAATGGGACCAGTTGCCACATGGAACCATCACCACATGGAATAGTAACTAAATGGGACCAGTCGCCAAATGGAACCATCACCACATGGAATAGTAACTAAATGGGACCAGTCGCCACATGGAACCATCACCACATTGAATAGTAACTAAATGGGACCAGTTGCCACATGGAACCATCACCACATGGAATAGTAACTAAATGGGACCAGTCGCCACATGGAACCATCACCACATTGAATAGTAACTAAATGGGACCAGTTGCCACATGGAACCATCACCACATGGAATAGTAACTAAATGGTACCAGTTGCCACATGGAACCATCACCACATTGAATAGTAACTAAATGGAACCAGCTGAAACATGGAACTAGTTGTCACAGGAAACCAGTTGTAACATTGGACTAGTCATGACTTCAAACTACTGGCAGTGACCACAAAGAACCAGCCCATGGAGACAGTTTGCACATCAAACTACTTGTCACATAGAGCTAGTTGTCACCTGAAGCTAGTTTTGTCACTAGGAATTCACTGTAATACATGGAACCAGTTGTCACATCAAAAACTAGTTTTGTCACATGGAATTTGTTGTAATGAATGGAACCAGTTGTCACATCAAAAACTAGTTTTGTCACATGGAATTTGTTGTAATGCATGGAACCAATTGTCACATCAAAAACTAGTTTTGTCACTTGGATTATTTTTTTGTAAAACATGGAACCAGTTGACACATCAAAAATTAGTTTGGTCACTTGGAATTCATTGTAATACAATGAACCAGTTGTGAGATCAAAAACTAGTTTTCTCACTTAGAACAGCCGTCACATGTAACTAGTTGTCACATGATTTTTTTTCTTTATTCACATTAAAGGGCTGTGATTTTCTTGGCAACTTGACAAATTTGCTACAAACCGATATAGGCAGTGGCATATGTTTATTATTTTTATTTATCTTATTTTCTAGGATGGCCTACTTTTGAGATGGTCATTATATTTGCAAGTCAAAGTATCAATAAATCATGGAAAAATGATTTTGAATACAGTGTATTTAACATTACCACTGTGTAAATAAAGCTTCAACTATCTATCTAAAATTACTATTGCATATATTTATTTACCACACACGTGCACACACACACACACACACACACACACACACACATATATATATATATATATATATATATATATATATATATATATATATATATATATATATATATATATATATATATATATATATATATTTATATATATATATATATATATATATATATATATATATATATATATATATATATATATATATATATATATATATATATATATATATATATATACTATTGTATATCTAATATTACCAATTCATATATCAAATTACAAATGTATCTCTAAATTACATGTGTATATGTAAAATGACCACTGCAAATATGAAATTACCATTGTATATTTTAAATTACGACTAAACAGTCTAAACATCTAAAATTCCCATTGTATATTTAAATTTAAACTGTCCAATTATATCTAATTTAAAATTCCATTGCATATTTAAAATGAAAGTTCTATATCTAAAATTACCATTGTATATCTGAAATTACCACTATATATCTATAATTACCATTTTTATCTAAAATTGTGGCAGTATATCTAACATTATGACTATATTTAACAATGTCATCGCACATCTAACATTATGACTATATTTAACAATGTCATCACACATCTAACATTATGACTATATTTAACAATGTCATCACACATCTAACATTATGACTATATTTAACAATGTCATCACACATCTAACATTATGACTATATTTAACAATGTCATCACACATCTAACATTATGACTATATTTAACAATGTCATCACACATCTAACATTATGACTATATTTAACAATGTCATCGCACATCTAACATGACTCTATTTAACAATGTCATTGCACATCTAACATTATGACTATATTTAACAATGTCATCACACATCTAACATTATGACTATATTTTAAATTATAAGCCGAATGTTTATAGTTCTCCAATGCTGCATCAATAAATAACACATTGATTCTGTGTTGATGGTTTTACAATTAATTCTGACATTTAATTTTGAATTACTTTGTTCTATTATGATTTTCTCATTCTGAATTCATTATTTAATTAATTTACTTAATTACTTTATTTAATTACTTTACTTAATTACTTTATTTAGTAAATGTATACTAACAAGATCTAGTGCCAAAACAACCAAGTACTGACTACTAACCCTTCAGTATCTCTTTTATCTCTGTCTCATTAAACACAAACTGGCCACTTCCATCACTGTCATGGTTATGCTATTGACTGACCATTTCACTTTTTTGGGGGAGGGGTGTGATGTGTTTTGAAGAAAAGAAATATATGGAAATCCACTTTTGTTCTGATTTGTAAACAAATAAACAAACTACCTATATCCATTATCTTAACTGAAGATAAAATATCTTGTCATAAAATATGATGGTTAGGAAGAAATCCCTTTCCCCAAACACCCAACAGATTAAATGGTAGGTCCCTAAAAATAATAATATTATACAATATTATTTATTTTGTCTTTCAAGTTTTTTTATTCAAATCTAGGTAGAAAAAGTTTGCTGGTTTGTTGTTTGAGATTACATGATGTTAATTTGTTCCCTATGATCTCAGCACCAGCTATTCACCAGCCCCAACCTAGTTATTTATTACCCAGTAAAAAGTATGACATGTATTGTTATTGTTCACTTGATTTCTACAGTAGAAAGAACACCAAAATTTCCATACTATTTATTCTCACAGGTCTCAAACTACTTATTAATTACCCAGTAAAAATCAATGTATATCATATTATTTGTCACTGGTTATCTATTACAAAAACACCACTATCAATGGAATAACTCTTTTCAATGCTGCTGTTTTCCAATGATCAGCAGAGTACCACAATCCCTTCACTACATATGCACACAGGTCCTCCACAATCCCTGCACTAGATATATACAACATAAGTCCACACAATCCCTGCATCAGATATGCAAAGAGGTCTACATAATCCCTGCACTAGATATGTACAAAGATCTCCCACAATCCATGCATTAGATATGTGCACAGGTCCTTCACAATATCTGGACTAGGTATGTACACAGGTCCCACATAATCAATACACTACATTTGCATACAGGTCCCCACAATCCCTACACTGTATAATAATGCAGATGGGTCCCCACAAACCCTGCACTAGATATGCACACAGGTTCCACAATCCTTACACTAAATATGCACACAGATCCCCACAATCCCTACACTTGATATGAACAAAGATCTCCCACAATCCATACATTAGATATGTACATAGGTCCCCTGCATAGTTGAGAATTACCCAGTAAATAGCATGGCATGATCATAAGCTGGGAGGTCTACTGCATTCTGGTCCAGCCACACCTGGAAGTTGTCGAGTGCCATTGATGCATTAAGCATGCGTCGTGATGAACCACCAGAACTTGTGACACTTGGACCAGTTGTCCAGTAAGAGTCATCAGGGGTCTGAAAGACATCAAAGGGACATAACTCTGATTATTATTAAGTAATTTTTTAAAAGATGAATTACACAAATAAATTCTTACACAAGGACTTTCATTTTGGCAACAAAAAAAAAAACAAAACGTTGGGGTAGCAAATGTTTTTGTTAACCCATATATACTTCATGAAAAATTAGAGATTTAATACAATCCAAAATAAACAGCTTGTACAACAGAAATTCAATTGTTTTGTTTTATGGATTTTGTATCTGCGGCATAAAGATTTATTAGTAAAAGATCAGTAAAATGTAGACTTGTGTTAAATAAGTCCACATCAGTATGTATTAAATATTTTATCGACTTGATAAATCATAATTTTTTAAGGTAATTAACTTCGTTTCAGATCTGCAAGTGCTACTATGTTACAAACAGATAGCTCAAAGCTGGACTAAAATAACTTTCTCATACCAGTACAAATGAAATTTATCATATTTGCCATCCAACCACAATTGGGTCAAATGATGAGATGGTAATGATATGTAACAATTAGAACTTTAGACCACTCAGCAATTCTAGACCACCTGTATCATGGTATGGACTTTGCAATGTGACAATATGGACGTAGCAATGTGATGGTATAGACTTAGCAATGTGATGGTATGGACTTAGCAATGTGATTGTATGGACTTAGTAATGTGATGGTATGGACTTAGTAATGTGATGATATGGACTTAGCAATGTGACAGTATGAACCTAGCAATATGATTGTATGGACTTAGTAATGTGATGGCATGGACTTAACAATGTGACAGTATAAACCTAGCAATATGATTGTATGGACTTAATAATGTGATGGTATGGACTTAGTAATGTGATGGTATGGACTTAGCAATGTGACAGTATGAACCTAGCAATATGATTGTATGGACTTAGCAACATGATTGTATGGACTTAGTAATGTGATGGTATGGACTTAGCAATATGATGGTATGGAGATAGATGTGGCAATGTGACAGTATGAACCTAGCAATATGATTGTATGGACTTAGCAATGTGACAATATGGACTTAGCAATGTGACAATATGGACTTAGCAATGTGACAATATGGACTTAGCAATGTGATAGCATTGATTGTTGAAGGCAAAGTGAAGAACTATTCCTTATAAGAAGAGTAGATTGTGATAACAAGTAAATATTTGGTAAATATATAATTTTCTAGGAATTTAATATATATATATATATATATATATATATATATATATATATATATATATATATATATATATAATTTTATATATAATATATAATTTTCTAGGAATTCTGGACTGTACAAAGCAGTTGAACAAACAAACCAGTCAGCAAATAGCAGACCTAGATGCAAAATACTGTCAATAACTGTATCTTGGCAACAATAAGCCCAATAATACATTGTTGATTACCTTGGCAACCGTAAAATGAAAAAGACATTGTCCATCACCTTGGCAACCATAAGCTGAAAAAGAAATTGTTGATTACCTTGGCAACAATAAGTCCAACAAAAGCCAGTTTTATTTGTATTGTTTCATCTAGAATGCTCTGCATTCTCAGGTCAATCTAAAAGGGAAAAAACAACTTTACAGAAGAATTGTTTGTTTCATGAAGTAGCAATCTACCATTTTTATATATATATGCATGATATTACATCATAGTCAGATGAGATAAAACATAGAATGCATGATATTACATCATAGTCAGATGAGATATATATGCATGATATTACATCATAGTCAGATGAGATATATATATATATATATATATATATATATATATATATATATATATATATATATATGATATTACATCATAGTCAGATGAGATAAAACATACAATGCATGATATTACATCATAGTCAGATGAGATATACATATGCCTGATATTACATCATAGTCAGAGGAAATAAAACATAGAATGCCTGATATTACATCATAGTCAGATGATATATATATATATATATATATATATATATATATATATATATATATATATATATATATATATATATATATATATATATATATATACACGCATGATATTACATCATAGTCAGATGAGATAAAACATACAATGCATGATATTACATCATAGTCAGATGAGATATATATGCATGATATTACATCATAGTTAGATCTACCATTGTTTATATATATATATATATATATATATATATATATATATATATATATATATATATATATATATATATATATATATATATGATATTACATCACAGTCAGATCTACCATTGTTTATATATGCATGATATTACATCACAGTCAGATCTACCATTGTTTATATATGCATGATATTACATCACAGTCAGATCTACCATTGCTTATATATATGCATGTCATTACATCATAGTCAGATCTACCATTGTTTATATATGCATGTCATTACATCATAGTCAGATCTACCATTGTTTATATATGCATGATATTACATCACAGTCAGATCTACCATTGTTTATATATGCATGATATTACATCATAGTCAGATCTACCATTGTTTATATATGCATGATATTACATCACAGTCAGATCTACCATTGTTTATATATGCATGATATTACATCATAGTCAGATCTACCATTGTTTATATATACATGATATTACATCACAGTCAGATCTACCATTGTTTATATATGCATGATATTATATCATAGTCAGATGAGATAAAGCTTACAATTCAATACAGCCAAATATGTAACTAAACTAAGATTCCAAGCTGTGTCATTTGTTTTCTATGCAGTGTGTTATAAGGCCCTTCATTATAACACTGTTCCTGTCATAAGGGCATGGATGCCATCTCATTATTCAGTAGTAGAATCATATGCATACAATGTCAGGCACATCTGACCATGTTAATGCCCTTTGACCTTTGAAATGAGTGTACATATCAATGTCCATGATCTTTGAAATGAGTGTAAACATTTCCTGGGTTTTCACAGGTTTTTCCCTCCTCTATTTATACTGGGTGCTATAAATAGCCTATCTTGTGCTAAAAATGAAGTTGAACCATATAATAAAAACAACAATATTTAGGAACCACAAGTGAGAACAAACAATAAAGATTGTTTAAGTGTGAAAGAGTTACCTTTTCCTTACATAAATATATATACACTATATCAATATAAAAATTCAATGTAGAACTATGTCCAGGTCAAAATCAATTTCAAAACAGGAAAACAGTCTTCAATTTTGACCCTTTTAAGGAATGAAAGTAGTATTTGATGATACAGACATAAAAATGATACAGACATAAAAATGATAAAGACATAAAAATGATAAAGACATAAAAATGATACAGACATAAAAAGATGCCGATATTTTCATTATAGTAGAATTATCTATACAATTCTTATTTTAAGTCAAATGTCCCAGTCTGTCTAAATTCAAAATGTCCCTGTCTGTATCTAAATTCAAAATGTCCCTGTCTGTGTCTAAATCCAAAGTGTTCATATCTGTGTCTAAGTCTAAAATGTCCCTGTCTTTGTCTAAATCCAAAATGTCCCATTCAGGTCTCAATCCAAAATGTCCCTGTCTCCGTCTCAGTCCAAAATGTATCTATCTGTGTCTAAATCCAAAATGTTTCTGTTTGTGTCTAAATCCAAAATGTACTGCCTGTGTCTGATTCCTAAATGATCCTGTCTGTGTCTAAATCCAAAATGTTCCTGTCTGTGTCTCAATCCAAAATGTTCCTGTCTGTGCCTCAATCCAAAAGGTTCCTGTCTGTGCCTCAATCCAACTTGTCCCTGTCTGTGTCTCAATCCAAAATTTTCCTGTCTGTGTCTCAATCCAACTTGTCCCTGTCTGTGTCTTAATCCAAAATGTTCCTGTGTATGTCTCAATCCAAAATGTCCCTGTCTCTGTCTCAATCCAAAATATCCCTGTCTCTGTTTAAATCCAAAATGTCCCTGTCTTTGTCTAAATCCAAAATGTCCCTATCTGTGTCTAAATCCAAAATGTCTCTGTCTATTTCTCAATCCAAAATGTCACTGTATGTGTCTAAATCCAAAATGTCCTTGCATGTGTCTAAATCAAAAAGTCCCTGTCTGTGTCTAAATCCAAAATGTTCCTGCCTGTGTCGAAATCAAAAAGTTCTTGTCTTTGTTGAAATCCAAAATGTCCATGTCTGTGTCTAAATGAAAAAAATGTCCCTGTATGTGTCTAAATTTAAAATGTCCCTGTCTGTGTCTAAATTCAAAATGTCCCTGTCTGTGTCTAAATCCAAAATGTCCCAGTCTGTGTCTAAATCCAATTCATTGTCAGTTATTTTTATTTTATGACACTGTAAGACTAATGAGGAATATTCACAAATTCAAATGCCTACACAACATAACCTTTTCCCTAAAAGACTGAAATTGGTACATTGTACATTGGTACATTGTAAACTGGTACATTGCAAATTTGTACATTGTACATTGGTATATTGTACATTGGTACATTGTAAATTGGTACATTGTAAATTGGTACATTCAAAAACAAGTAAATTCATGGTAAATGCCAACATAACATAACCTTTTTCCTAAAAGACTGAAATTGGTACATTGTACATTGGTACATTGTAAACTGGTACATTGCAAATTGGTACATTGTACATTGGTATATTGTACATTGGTACATTGTAAATTGGTACATTGTAAATTGGTACATTCAAAAACAAGTAAATTCATGGTAAATGCCAACATAACATAACCTTTTTCCTAAAAGACTGAAATTGGTACATTGTACATTGGTACATTGTAAACTGGTACATTGCAAATTGGTACATTGTACATTGGTACATTGTAAATTGGTACATTGTAAATTGGTACATTCAAAAACAAGTAAATTCATGGTACAGTGAAGACAGTGATCTCATTCAAAATTGCCTTTAAAACTCCTCTATTTCAACTGCAAAAACAGTCATAGTGACCTAGTAATGTACAATATTTAACATATCCTTACCTTGGATATTTACAGTATCTTTTCTGTTTCTAATTTTGTGGTGTTTATTTTTAATTTTTGTAATCATTTCATTATATATATATATATATATATATATATATATATATATATATATATATATATATATATATATATATATATATATATATATATATATATATATATATATATATATATTTTAAAAATTCTCTTTGAGCATTGTCTAATGTTGTAAAGCGCTTAGAGCTTCTAAAAATTATATAAAGTCCATGTTATTATTATTATTATTATTATTATTATTATTATTATTATTATTATTATTATTATTATTACTTTGCATAAAGGCATACAAAGATGGATGGAAACAAGTTACCCCATTGTAAGTGTAGGCATAATATTGCTGAATCATCCTCATCACATCTACTTCAGTTGACTGGGTTACAGTTTCATGTGCCAGACTGGTCCACCTATACAAATGAAATAAAAATCAACAATAAACAATTTTCATATACTGTGATAAATTTTTCTAATTTTATTATTATTATTATTATTATTATTATTATTATTATTATTATTATTATTATTATTATTATTATTTTTATGTGTGCTAAATATAGTATCATGGTCACATGTTTATGTGTGCAAAATATATTATCATGATCACATGTTAATTATACAGGCTAAATATAGTATCATGGTCACATGTTTATGTGTGCTAAATATAGTATCATGGTCACATGTTTATCATGCATGCTAAATATAGTATAATTGTCACATGTTTATCATGCATGCTAAATATAATATCATGGTCATAAAAGTGTTCATCAAAGAAAAATGACAACAATATTTCTTTTCAGTCCATTTTTAAATTATCTCATGCATTTAAATTTTAAATGGGTCTATACTGTTTGCATTGCTTTAATGAGTTATTTAGTTAGACCTGGTTAGACTGTTTATGTTATGTTACTCAGTTGTTTCTGTGATGCTTATGTTATCCAGTTGTTTCTCTGATAGCTATGCTACTCGACTATTTCTATGGAAATTTACTTTTTCCAGTATTTTTGCTTTGTTAAAATCAACTTATATCCAGTTATCTTCCTAAAATCATTATATTCACAGTAACGTTATCTTTCTGAAATTACTATTCCAACTTGCATTCAAATTGTTCTATTTCAATTGTGTTGAAATCATCATGACTGTTGTGTTGAAATCATCATGACTGTTGTGTTGAAATCATCATGACTGTTGTGTTGAAATCATCATGACTGTTGTGTTGAAATCATCATGACTGTTGTGTTGAAATCATCATGACTGTTGTGTTGAAATCATCATGAATGTTGTGTTGAAATCATCATGACTGTTGTGTTGAAATCATCATGACTGTTGTGTTGAAATCATCATGAATGTTGCATTGAAATCATCATGACTGTTGTGTTGAAATCATCATGAATGTTGCATTGAAATCATCATGACTGTTGTGTTGAAATCATCATGACTGTTGTGTTGAAATCATCATGACTGTTGTGTTGAAATCATCATGACTGTTGTGTTGAAATCATCATGAATGTTGCGTTGAAATCATCATGACTGTTGTGTTGAAATCATCATGACTGTTGTGTTGAAATCATCATGACTGTTGTGTTGAAATCATCATGACTGTTGTGTTGAAATCATCATGACTGTTGTGTTGAAATCATCATGACTGTTGTGTTGAAATCATCATGACTGTTGTGTTGAAATCATCATGACTGTTGTGTTGAAATCATCATGACTGTTGTGTTGAAATCATCATGACTGTTGTGTTGAAATCATCATGACTGTTGTGTTGAAATCATCATGACTGTTGTGGTCACAAAGCAAGAGGAAGAAGCAAAGAAAACAAATTTTGTAAAACTTAAAAACTTTATAATTTAATTTTCAAAGTTATAAATAAAAATGTAAAAAGAATTTACAATATTATAAAGCGAATCCAAATAATCCTGATAAAGTTCTATGAAAAACAAATTAATGAAAAGTCCCATATAAATTTCAAAACTGGAAATATCCTGGTCCACCATGAATAGTGACAATGGTGTTGTCCTGAACTCCTTGGAATAATTACAGTTCCAGAATTATAGCATAGTCCAAATAGTGAACACTTTTTAATTCCAAACAAATCTTTTTCCTCTTGAATAATATTTAAGTTTTACATAAAACACATATGCAGATTTACAACAGGAACAGTTGTTGTTATAGGGTTTAATACCATTTTTCAGCTCAAGATAGGCTATACATGGTGGCCAGTATTAATGGTAGAGGAAGAAACCGGGAAAACCCAGGAAAGAACCACCTACCTATGACAACTGGAACAGTGAAAATAAAGATGACTCCAAAACCAGAATCAATCTGATTCTCTCCTTATATACCCCTTTTATTATGACCATATTTCACAACATATCCCATGTGACCAAGTCCAACCAATGGGAAGTTATTGAATTCTTCTAGAGCTGTCCAAATCCAAGAGCCAATGAGAAATTAACCCAAAGTCATCAATAAATCTTATTATTAAGATTATTATTATTGATTGTCAATACATACATAGCATCTATTTATAGATCCTATGTAAATTTACACCCTTAACAGACCTATTATGTAGGCAAAATCTAACTAAAAATAATCTGTACAATTTACAGCCATGAATACAAATACAAAAAATTAAATAAAAATCATGTACCAGGAGTTACAAAAAATTGATATACATAATAAAATTGTTCCCAAGAAAGCTGAGTTGCTGACTTGCTGAAATCATTCTATTCCATGTAATGTTGTCTTATTGAAGTTATCTTATCAGCAGTAAAGTTGTCAAGTTGAATCCATTTTGTTCCCTGTAAAGATGTCTTGCTGAAATTATTCTGTTCCCAGCACAGTTGTTTTGTTGAAATAATACTATCTATAGTAATATTGTCTTGTTGAAATAATACTATTCCTAATAAAACTGTCTTGTATAAATCATACAATTCTCAGTAAAGTTGTCTTGCTGACATTCAGAGAGCCATACATGAAGATTCCATGTGTCTATGACAATCATAAAATATAATTAGGTCAATTGTCTCATATGTCTATGACAGCCCTGCAGTAGAATTAGGTCAATTTTTCTTGTCTATGACATTTCTACAGTAGAATTAGGTCAGTAGACACATGTTTATGACAGTCCTGTAGTAAAATTAGGTCCAATATCTCATGTGCCTAGTCTAACTCTGCAGTAGAAATAGGTCCATTGTCTCATATATCTGACAGTAATACAATAGAATTAAGTACATGTAATCACAAACCTCACTTGTTATTGCACTGTTTAATGAAGACACAAAATCACTTACATCTCATGTGTCTATTTAACACCATTTCTCAGCACAAAAAAGGTAATACAAAGTGTTCAGTATAAAAAGTGGATAAAACATCCAGGAAAACCAAGTAAGAACAATTGACCCACAGGAAGCTATTGACATACTTTCTAACATACCAACATGAGACTTGAACCAATGTGGACAGAGGTGAGATGGCAGTCACCAGTAAAGGTTAGACAAAACTTTAACAGACATACAGGAAAATAAGGTAAAATACAAACCTCCCTTGTTATAACACTGTTCAATGATGCATTATGTAAATGAAATCATTAAATATTGAGGTATGATCTAATGTGACTGTTATAATAGGCTACAAAACAAAAATAATTAGGTTACTGTTGCTATTGTTTGGGGTTTAATGCCATTTTTAAGTGCACAAGAGGCTAAAAATGGTGGAGGAAGAACAAGAGAAATCCAAGAACCACTGATTCATGGGACGCCAAAGGCAAGCTTTCTCATATACCCACACTGGTCAAGCCTAAGACTCAAAGCCAAGTTCACAGAGGAGAGACGGCAGTGATTGGTAAAGTTGAGTGCTTGAGATCACTTGACAACCATGCACCCTCCCCCAAGAATTTAATCAGATGAAAAAAAAATAATTCTTCTCTCAACAGTCAAAAACTAAATTCAATTGAAATGTTGTGAATAAATTTATTGTTGTTGATACCAAATTTTTAACTTATATGACAGTTACATCAGCATTCATGGATTAGTGAAGGGATTCTATTATTTTCACAAAAGGAATTCCATTGTTTCAACAGAATGGGTCTTATTGGTTTTGTATTTGAAGTCCTATTACTTCCACAGAATTGATCCTATTGTTTCCACAGAAGCTCAATTGTTTCCACAGAAGCTCTATTGTTCTACAGAAGCTCTATTGTTTCCACATAAGAAATTCTGTTGTTTCCAAAGAATGGATCCTAATGTTTCCATTGAAGTCCTACTGTTCCTTAGGGCTTTCAATTTGTAGCTTTTAGCAACTATAAATTCAACAAGCACTGGAATTCCATAAAAAGATTCACATTTAACAGTTGAAATAAAAGAGTTAAGTCTAAACAGTAAAACAGGACCAACAACCACACTTGCATTATAAGAGATGGAGTGGAATACTGAGGGGATTTATATAGAGGGACAATTATAAATAAGTACTTTACCATTCATATGCAGCATAGTCCACTACCATTAGTAGTTCTACTGTGTGTTGTGCTATTGCTCTTTTGTGACGATATTTTCTCAACAAAATAGTCGATGTCATGTCCTCGATTGACCCACTATCTTCTAGACCTAGTGTTATAAAGGACATGGAGCAAATTATATCCTGACATATTGTTATCAAATAAATAATGGTTATATTATGATTTAAGAGTACAATAAAAGTTGATAAAAAAATTAAAATAAACATTTTATTCTACCAACTGGTAGAATGAAAGACTTGAAATTAGTGGGTTGAAAGCTTGAATCCTGCTGTACCTATCATTCTTGTGTTGTGTATTGCTTGGCAAGAATTTTTTTACTCCTATTGCCCTGATACTAGATAGTTCCAATCAATCAATCAATCAATCAATCAATCAATCAATCAATCAATCAATCAATCAATCAAAAGATAAATCAATCAATTGATGAATAAATCAATCAATCAATATTAAAACATAGTCTGGGCATTGTGATATAGCTATGATTTATCAAATTAGATCAGTGACAGATTGGAATGATACAAAGGCTAATTATTTAAAGCTAGCTTGCCCTCACTAATTTGCAAAGCTATCTTAAAATGTACTTTACTTTATTGCTGAGATGAAAATGTGTCATTGCATTTATCATCCTGGAGAAGGAAGTTTAGAGTTTTAAAGATTTTAAACTATACATATTGTACAACACACACATTATATAGGTGATACCAGTCAAACTTTTCCCAACTACTAATGGATGCCTGCCTAAAATATGATACAATAAATATTTATAACTAGATGGCTGATTTATTGGGTAGTGGTCAGTTTTGGTTTATTTACTTATGCCTTGTCCAGTCAAGACAATAATTTACCAAACATTTGGACACTAGTACTGGGTCAATTTCATCAAATGATACAAATAAATAGTGGCATGTTCTCACCTGAGTGGCTGACAGGTGCAACAAGGTGTGACACTGTTTGATGTAACTTAAGCTCAGACACCTCAGTCCCAACAGGTTGAATGATGTGGCCTTTACTTCCCACATAATACACACCATACTAAACAAACAGAAAAGGCATCAAATTATAAACCATTCTAATCAAAATATAAAAAAATAGATTTGTTACTAAATTTCACTGAAATTACCCCTTTTCTGCAATAGTTAACTTAACTGATGGGAACAAAGTAAAACATTAACTTAGAAATTTAAAATAAATATTTAAAACAGCATGACTATGTTATCTTAATAAATAATTTGAATTAAACACATGATTCACTAATTTAATCTAGGAAAATAGAAGGAAGGTATTATCTTAACAAAAAATTTGCATTTTATTGAATTCACTAAGGTAATCTATGAAAGCAGTATTACCATCTCAACAGATCCCCTGATTACTCATTGGATTTTCTAATATAATCTATTGTAAGATGAGACAGTATTATATAAAGGGAAAATTGGCATCAGTTACAAGATATAGAAAGGTAACCATTACAAATACAAACTAATATGAAGAATGATTTTCATGTACATTTCATGCTGTGAAATGTAGTACAAATTCAGGATTTATCAAAACAATTAAGGAACTCTGTAGTCCCATCAAGGCATGATCACCCACCACCTTACAAATGATCTCCCATAGCCCAGTAAACCTCTCATATGCATCTCAAATACATCTCATTCCATTCATATCCTTAGAAATGGGTATAAATTATGTATTATTTAAAATGAATCAAACAGTAATTACTGTAATATCATATTATCTTATGGATCAAATAATAAGTATAGGAATGTCATGAAACCCAGCAGATCAAATAGTAATTTAGTAATTACAGGAATATAATAAAACTGCATGGATCAAACAGTAATTACTGTAATATTATATAAGTGCATGGACCAAATAATAATTACAGGAATGCCATATAACTTTATGGATCAAATAGTAATTACCATAATATCATATAGCTGTGTGGATCAAATAGTAATTATAGGAATGTCATGAAACCCCATGGATCAAATAATAATAATAACTATGCATGTAACCTTATGGATCAAATGGTAATTATAGGAATGTCATATAACCTCATGGACCACATTAGTATTACAGGAATGTCAACTAACTTCATGGATCACACATTTTTTGTAATACCAGCAATGTTAAATAATCAATTCAAACAAATTGTAGTTACATGAACTTAGTATAATCTTATAATCTTATGGATCAAATAGTAATTACAGGAATGTAATATAATCTTATGGATCAAATAGTAATTACAAGAATGTAATATAATATGAAAAATCAAATAGTAATTACAAGAATGTTTTTGTTATGTTATGTTGGGGCGTAATGCCATTTTTCAGTACATGGCGGTCAGTATTAATGGTGGAGGAAGAAACCGGAAATCCAAGGAAAGAACCACTGACCTACGAGAAACTACTGGCAAGCTTTCTCACATATCCACATTCACTGAATCTTAGACTGGAACCAAGGAAGACAGAGGTGAGATGGCAGTGATCTGTAACAGAGATTGATTTAGACCACTCTGCCACTTGGGGCACCATTACAGGAATGTAATATAATCTTACGATGTTAGGATAAAATAGCAATAACAGTAGATGATCCCATTTATAACTAAGTTTTGGAGACTACTAAGTTAATTACCAACTCATAATTCTTTTTGTTTTGGGGACTAATCAGTTTAGTTAATTACAAACTCATAGTCTTGTTTGTTTTGTGGACTACTCAGTTTGGTTAATTACTCAGTTTGGTTAATTACTAAGTTTGGTTAATTACCAATTCATAGTCCTTTTTGTTTTGTCTCCTTATAAATACAGATGCACCATTGTGGGAATCTTCATAAAAATCCATATTCTGAAATTTAAAACGAAATATTTTCATGAGTGCTTCAAAAACAAGATAGCCCTATACATGGGGCCTACCTAATCTCAAAGAGGTCTGTCTAACTCCATAAACAAAATAGTGCTATTCATGGGGCTTATCTAAATTTGAAAGTAGTCCCTCTAATTCCAATAGTTAATTAACTATGCCAGGGTTATGTTGGTATTTCAGATACTACATAGAATAAACTTTCTAAGACAAATGTCAGCAGAGATATACACAAGAAAGGCCATTCTTTTGATACCACTTACAAGTGCAAGTAAAATTAATGTGTTTTTAAGGTAGAAAAACAATCTCCATTTTGGCACCCCCACCCCCAATTACACAACTAAACTGCATTACATAATTATCCAAAATTCTTTGAAGAGAATATGAATAATTTATTTCAATAAATTAAAATAGAATTTGTTAACTCTATAAAAAGTTCAACCAATACAATTATTAGATTAAAAAATAAAAACTATGAAGAACAGAACAGTTTATTTCTAATGTTCCCAAACAATTGTTTAAATAATTCAGTTTACAAAGTGTTTTATAATGTTTTCAAAATTCAGATGAATACATTACCATGTTGAAGACATTATCAGCCATTTTGAGTGTCCCCATTTCATAGAAAAATATTGGTGGCAGACTGTTCTCACTCCATGGCTTTTTAACTAATCTCAATGATATCTCATGCTGACTGGTTGAGATCAAGATTTCCAGTGTGTGAGATAGCTTAAAGTCCTCTGTGGTTGTCATCACCACTACACTTGCAATATCTCCTGCCAGTATGGTAATAAAAAGCTAGAAAAATTACATTTTAAAAAAGCAAAATGATACTCATAATAACAGGTTATCAAAGAATGTTCATGATGTAAAATCCTGTCAGTGTATGTACAAGTCCTTTCTGATTGAAATCAAATGAGATCATGAAGATAAATATAAGAAGGCTAGACATTTCAGTTCATCTATTAGTAAATCTCTGCCAATCTGAAGGCCAAGAGTTATTTTGTTTCTTCTGATTATTTGAGTGACATTGTACTGATTTTAAAGCAATACACTGTAATGGCATCTGATTATGAAATGAACAGAATACTGATTTAAATGCCAGACACTGTAATGGCATTTGATTTTGAAATGAACAGAATACTGATTTAAATGCTAGACACTGTAATAACATCTGATTATGAAATGAACAGAATGCTGATTTAAATGCCAGACACTGTAATGGCATCAGATTATGAAATGAACAGAATACTGATTTAAATACCAGACACTGTAATGGCATCTGATTATGAAATGAACAGAATACTGATTTAAATGCCAGACACTGTAATGGCATCTGATTATGAAATGAACATAATACTGATTTAAAAGCAATACACTGTAATGGCATTTGTTTATGAAATGAACAGAATGCTGATTTAAATGACAGACACTGTAATGGCATTTGATTATGAAATGAACAGAATACTGATTTAAATGCCAGACACTGTAATAGCATCTGATTATGAAATGAACATAATACTGATTTAAAAGCAATACACTGTAATGGCATTTGTTTATGAAATGAACAGAATGCTGATTTAAATGA
This sequence comes from Potamilus streckersoni, assembly GCA_016746295.1. Classification (NCBI taxonomy): domain Eukaryota; kingdom Metazoa; phylum Mollusca; class Bivalvia; order Unionida; family Unionidae; genus Potamilus; species Potamilus streckersoni. Next base: position 124,970 of record JAEAOA010001105.1, on the reverse strand, counting down.
AAGACACTGTAATGGCATTTGATTTTGAAATGAACAGAATACTGATTTAAATGCTAGACACTGTAATAACATCTGATTATGAAATGAACAGAATGCTGATTTAAATGCCAGACACTGTAATGGCATCAGATTATGAAATGAACAGAATACTGATTTAAATACCAGACACTGTAATGGCATCTGATTATGAAATGAACAGAATACTGATTTAAATGCCAGACACTGTAATGGCATCTGATTATGAAATGAACATAATACTGATTTAAAAGCAATACACTGTAATGGCATTTGTTTATGAAATGAACAGAATGCTGATTTAAATGACAGACACTGTAATGGCATTTGATTATGAAATGAACAGAATACTGATTTAAATGCCAGACACTGTAATAGCATCTGATTATGAAATGAACAGAATACTGATTTAAATGCCAGACACTGTAATGGCATCTGAATATAAAATGAACAGAATACTGATTTAAATACCAGACACTGTAATGGCATCTGATTATGAAATGAACAGAATACTAATTTACATGCCAGACACTGTAATGACATCTGATTGTGAAATGAACAGAACACTGATTTAAATGCCAGACACTGTAATAGCATCTGATTATGAAATGAACAGAATACTGATTTAAATACCAGACACTGTAATGGCATCTGATTATGAAATGAACATAATAATGATTTAAAAGCAATATACTGTAATGGCGTCTGATTATGAAATGAACAGAATACTAATTTACATGCCAGACACTGTAATGACATCTGATTATGAAATGAACAGAATACTGATTTTAAAGCAATACACTGTAATGGCATCTGATTATGAAAAGAACAGAATACTGATTTATATGCCAGACACTGTAATGATACTTGATTATGAAATGAACAGAATGCTGATTTAAATGCCAGACACTGTAATGACATCTGATTATGAAATAAACAGAGTACTGATTTGAAAGCAATAAACTGTAATGGCATCTAATTATGAAATGAACAGAATACTGATTTTAAAGCAATACACTGTAATAGCATCTGATTATGAAATGAACAGAATACTGATTTAAATACCAGACACTGTAATGGCATTTGATTATGAAATGAACAGAATACTGATTTAAATGCGAGACACTGTAATAGCATCTGATTATGAAATAAACAGAATACTGATTTGAAAGCAATAAACTGTAATGGCATCTGATTATAAAATGAACAGAATACTGATTTAAATACCAGACACTGTAATGACATCTGATTATGAAATGAACAGAATACTGATTTAAAAGCAATACACTGTAATGGCATCTGATTATAAAATGAACAGAATACTGATTTAAATACCAGACACTGTAATGACATCTGATTATGAAATGAACAGAATACTGATTTAAAAGCAATACACTGTAATGGCATCTGATTATGAAATGAACAGAATACTGATTTTAAAGCAATACACTGTAATGGCATCTGATTATAAAATGAACAGAATACTGATTTAAATACCAGACACTGTAATGGCATCTGATTATAAAATGAACAGAATACTGATTTAAATGCCAGACACTGTAATGGCATCTGATTATGAAATGAACAGAATACTTATTTAAATACCAGACACTGTAATGGCATTTGATTATGAAACAAACAGAATACTGATTAAAATGCCAGACACTGTAATGGCATCTGATTATGAAATGAACAGAATACTGATTTTAAAGCAATACACTGTAATGGCATCTGATTATAAAATGAACAGAATACTGATTTAAATATCAGACACTGTAATGGCATCTGATTATGAAATGAACAGAATGCTGATTTAAATGCCAGACACTGTAATAGCATCTGATTATGAAATAAACAGAATACTGATTTAAATGCCAGACACTGTAATGATACTTGATTATGAAATGAAACTAATGCTGGTGCCAAAAAAATCAATGAAATATAATTACTCACATAGAATAAGTAACAGAAATAAATTCTGACAGTGTGATAATGAATTTTTCTTTATTACATAATTTATACAAAACACTAAGTATATTTTTCTAATTTATTTTATAAAGTATTTATTACAAGCATTCAGTTTAACATATCTTAACTGAAATACATGACTAAAAAATCTTTAAGTATAATATTCATTTTTTTATAAATATCATGCAAAATTCAAATTGGAAAATGACAATACAATATATGGAGTTCATCGAATGAATTCACATTACAATGTATGGAGTTTATTGAATGAATTCACATTACAATGTATGGAGTTTATTGAATGAATTCACATTACAATGTATGGAGTTTATTGAATGAATTCACATTACAATGTATGGAGTTTATTGAATGAATTCACATTACAATGTATGGAGTTTATTGAATTAATTCAAATTACAATGTATGGAGTTTATTGAATGAATTCACATTACAATGTATGGAGTTTATTGAATGAATTCACATTACAATGTATGGAGTTCCTTGAATGAATTCACATTACAATGTATGTAGTTTATTGAATGAATTCAAATTACAATGTATTGAGTTTATTGAATGAATTCAAATTACAATGTATGGAGTTTATTGAATGAATTCACATTACAATGTATGGAGTTTATTGAATGAATTCACATTACAATGTATGGAGTTTATTGAATGAATTCACATTACAATGTATGGAGTTTATTTAATGAATTCACATTACAATGTATGGAGTTCCTTGAAAGAATTCACATTACAATGTATGTAGTTTATTGAATGAATTCACATTACAAATTATGGAGTTTATTGAATGAATTCATATTACAATGTATAGAGTTTATTGAATGAATTCACATTACAATGTATGGAGTTTTTTGAATTAATTCACATTAAAATGTATGTAGTTTATTGAATGAATTCACATTACAATGTATGAAGTTTATTGAATGAATTCACATTACAATGTATGGAGTTTATTGAATGAATTCACATTACAATGTATGGAGTTTATTGAATGAATTCAGATTACAATATATGGAGTTTATTGAATGAATTCACATTACAATGTATGGAGTTTATTGAATGAATTCACATTACAATGTATGGAGTTTATTGAATGAATTCACATTACAATGTATGGAGTTTATTGAATGAATTCACATTACAATGTATGGAGTTTATTGAATGAATTCACATTACAATGTATGGAGTTTATTGAATTCATTCACATTACAATGTATGGAGTTTATTGAATTAATTCACATTACAATGTATGGAGTTTATTGAATGAATTCACATTACAATGTATGGAGTTTATTGAATGAATTCACATTACAATGTATGGAGTTTATTGAATGAATTCAAATTACAATGTATGGAGTTTATTGAATGAATTCAAATTACAATGTATGGAGTTTATTGAATGAATTCACATTACAATGTATGGAGTTTATTGAATGAATTCACATTACAATGTATGGAGTTTATTGAATGAATTTAGATTACAATGTATGGAGTTTATTGAATGAATTCACATTACAATGTATGGAGTTTATTGAATGAATTCACATTACAATGTATGGAGTTTATTGAATGAATTCACATTACAATGTATGGAGTTTATTGAATGAATTCACATTACAATGTATGGAGTTTATTGAATGAATTTAGATTACAATGTATGGAGTTTATTGAATGAATTCACATTACAATGTATGGAGTTTATTGAATGAATTCACATTACAATGTATGGAGTTTATTGAATGAATTTAGATTACAATGTATGGAGTTTATTGAATGAATTCACATTACAATGTATGGAGTTTATTGAATGAATTCACATTACAATGTATGGAGTTTATTGAATGAATTCAGATTACAATGTATGGAGTTTATTGAATGAATTCACATTACAATGTATGGAGTTTATTGAATGAATTCACATTACAATGTATGGAGTTTATTGAATGAATTCACATTACAATGTATGGAGTTTATTGAATGAATTCACATTACAATGTATGGAGTTTATTGAATTAATTCACATTACAATGTATGGAGTTTATTGAATGAATTCACATTACAATGTATGGAGTTTATTGAATGAATTCACATTACAATGTATGGAGTTTATTGAATGAATTCACATTACAATGTATGGAGTTTATTGAATGAATTCACATTACAATGTATGGAGTTTATTGAATGAATTCACATTACAATGTATGGAGTTTATTGAATGAATTCACATTACAATGTATGGAGTTTATTGAATGTATTTAGATTACAATGTATGGAGTTTATTGAATGAATTCACATTACAATGTATGGAGTTTATTGAATGAATTCACATTACAATGTATGGAGTTTATTGAATGAATTCACATTACAATGTATGGAGTTTATTGAATGAATTCACATTACAATGTATGGAGTTTATTGAATGAATTCACATTACAATGTATGGAGTTTATTGAATGAATTCACATTACAATGTATGGAGTTTATTGAATGAATTCACATTACAATGTATGGAGTTTATTGAATGAATTTAGATTACAATGTATGGAGTTTATTGAATGAATTCACATTACAATGTATGGAGTTTATTGAATGAATTCACATTACAATGTATGGAGTTTATTGAATGAATTCACATTACAATGTATGGAGTTTATTGAATGAATTCACATTACAATGTATGGAGTTTATTGAATGAATTCACATTACAATGTATGGAGTTTATTGAATGAATTCACATTACAATGTATGGAGTTTATTGAATGAATTCACATTACAATGTATGGAGTTTATTGAATGAATTCACATTACAATGTATGGAGTTTATTGAATTCATTCACATTACAATGTATGGAGTTTATTGAATGAATTCACATTACAATGTATGGAGTTCCTTGAATGAATTCACATTACAATGTATGGAGTTTATTGAATTCATTCACATTACAATGTATGGAGTTTATTGAATGAATTCACATTACAATGTATGGAGTTTATTGAATTAATTCACATTACAATGTATGGAGTTTATTGAATGAATTCACATTACAATGTATGGAGTTTATTGAATGAATTCACATTACAATGTATGGAGTTTATTGAATTAATTCACATTACAATGTATGGAGTTTATTGAATGAATTCACATTACAATGTATGGAGTTTATTGAATGAATTCACATTACAATGTATGGAGTTTATTGAATTAATTCACATTACAATGTATGGAGTTTATTGAATGAATTCACATTACAATGTATGGAGTTTATTGAATGAATTCAAATTACAATGTATGGAGTTTATTGAATTAATTCACATTACAATGTATGGAGTTTATTGAATGAATTCACATTACAATGTATGGAGTTTATTGAATTCATTCACATTACAATGTATGGAGTTTATTGAATTCATTCACATTACAATGTATGGAGTTTATTGAATTCATTCACATTACAATGTATGGAGTTTATTGAATTCATTCACATTACAATGTATGGAGTTTATTGAATGAATTCACATTACAATGTATGGAGTTTATTGAATGAATTCATATTACAATGTATGGAGTTTATTGAATGAATTCACATTACAATGTATGGAGTTTATTGAATGAATTCACATTACAATGTATGGAGTTTATTGAATGAATTCACATTACAAATTATGGAGTTTATTGAATGAATTCACATTACAATGTATGGAGTTTATTGAATGAATTCACATTACAATGTATGGAGTTTATTGAATGAATTCACATTACAATGTATGGAGTTTATTGAATGAATTCACATTACAATGTATGGAGTTTATTGAATGAATTCACATTACAATGTATGGAGTTTATTGAATGAATTCACATTACAATGTATGGAGTTTATTGAATGAATTCAAATTACAATGTATGGAGTTTATTGAATTAATTCACATTACAATGTATGGAGTTTATTGAATGAATTCACATTACAATGTATGGAGTTTATTGAATGAATTCACATTACAATGTATGGAGTTTATTGAATGAATTCACATTACAATGTATGGAGTTTATTGAATGAATTCACATTACAATGTATGGAGTTTATTGAATGAATTCACATTACAATGTATGGAGTTTATTGAATGAATTCACATTACAATGTATGGAGTTTATTGAATTAATTCACATTACAATGTATGGAGTTTATTGAATTCATTCACATTACAATGTATGGAGTTTATTGAATTCATTCACATTACAATGTATGGAGTTTATTGAATGAATTCACATTACAATGATAAAAGGGATAAATTTCACTGATTCATTCAGCTTTGATGATATTCAAAGAAACTAACAGGAATTTGATACAGACAGACAGACATTGTGTACTGTTCTTACCTTGGTTCATTGTAGCATTATGGACTTTGGTTAATGCACATATCACCAACATCAAAACACAAAAATCTGGAAACATTTTTGGCTTGTTGTTTACAAGACATCCCTATGCACAGTGATTATGGGTTACAATATTTGGTTTCTTGTACCAATGTTTGTGGCCCTTCATTACCGTATGTATACCTGACATGATCATCCACTCAGTCACTGATAACATAAGAAAAGGGAAGGATAAGATTGCATTTCAATCATTAGGCCACAAGAGGGAGTTTTCACTCACATGCTTACAGTTTATCCTTGTTCCTACTTGCTTGTTAGGTCCTCATGGCTTGTGTTAATCCATGTTTCCATAGTTGAGCTAACACAGCATGAACTGATCCAGTTTGTTAGGGTCACTTGGCTAATATAGCTGAAACTAATCAGAGTTTCCATGGTAATAGAAAATGAAATGGCTGGAGCTAGTCATGACCAAAGTCAATGTAAAAATATGTAAACTTGTTTCAATGCAGTAAAACTCACACTACTGAGGCAAATCCCAGTTTTCATTGTGACAGGCAAAAGTAGTTAGAGTTAATCCCACTTTAAAATGGAAAATTCCAGTTTTCTTTATGACAGACAATCCTACCTGGAGTTAATCATAGTTTCCATTTGGTTTAATCCAGATTACAAGAGCAAATCCCTGCTTTCCTTGTGACAGATAAACATAGCTAGAGTTCATTCTAGGTTCCATTTTGCTTAAGGGTAAATCCTTATTTATTTGCAACACACAAATCTAATTTGAGCTAATCCAAATTTCTATTTTTCAAACTGCTGATTGAAAGATTACATTAAATATTTTTTTATAATTTAGTTTCTACTGAAGTGTTAATAGTAACAGTGGAACATATAAAAGATTCCAATTTCAACAGAGTTATAATGAGGTAGCATTTTATTTGGTATATATTCCATAGTGTTATAATGAGGTGTACTTTATTTGGTATATATACTGTACAATGTTATAATGACAAAGCACTTTATTAAGGATATATATATATATATATCATAGTGTTATAATGAGAGCACTTTAGTCAGTATATACCATACATGTTATAATGGAGCATTTTATTCAGTATATATACCAGTGTTGCAATAATACTTTATATATATATATATATATATATTATATATATATATATATATATATATATATATATATATATATATATATATATATATATAGATGCAATAAACTGACGACTAGGCTAGTTAGTTACTAGTTTCGGTCTCATCAGTTTATTGCATCTATTTTAATTAATCCCTGACAAACGTGATCCCTTGGTGGATCCAGTACGCGTGAGAGGGTTGTTATTCGCCATATGATTTGTATTCTTTATATATATATATATATATATATATATATATATATATATATATATATATATATATATATATATATATATATATATATATATATATATATCTATATATATATATATATATATATATATATATATATATATATAGATATACATATCTATATATATATATATATATATATATATATATATATATATATATATATATATATATATATATATATATATATATATATATATATATATATATATATATATATATCTCTCTCTCTCTCTCTCTCTCTCTCTCTCTCTCTATATATATATATATATATATATATATATATATATATATATATATATATATATATATATATATATATATAATTTAATACAAACAATACTATCATATAGGTTAGAGAAATTAAATTTGAACTCTACAGAGTTTCAAACCCAGGTCCACGAGTAAATGGCACTCATTGCCTTGCCTGCATGCACCAGCCCATATACTGTTAGGACTAAGCACGCATTACCATAAAATGGTGGCACTGAGTTGGTGGTATATAAGCTTGTGCATAGTAGACCCAGTAAATAATTCTCATATATATACACAGCCATTCCAGATTCCTATGAAAGAAATTAAGGTATATATGATTTTTGTATTATATATATATATATATATATATATATATATATATATATATATATATATATATATATATATATATATATATATATATATATATATATATATATATATAATGAGAGAATACTTTCTTGAATAGATATATTGCATATTGTTATAATGAGGGGGTAATTTATTTAGTATATACAGAATATTGTACAGTGCTATAATGAGGGGGTACTTTATTTAGTTTTTACAGTATACTGTACTAGTGCTATAACATGGGAGTACTTTATTTGGTATAAACAGTATTCTGTACAGTGCTATAATGAGGGGGTACTTTATTTAGTATTTTCAGTATATTGTACAGAGCTATAATGATGGGGTACTTTATTTAGAATATACAATATACTGTACAGTGCTATAACGAGGGGTACTTTAGTATATACAGTATACTGTACAGTTGAATCTAGGTAATCTGACCATCAAGGAGACTAAGTGGACACATTATTTGGAAAATGCAGTATTAGACCACAATTTGAGGAGTTTAGAACAGCTGGCAGGGATCTGTAGTTGTTGCTTTTCTTTTAATGAGGATTTGAGCAAATTATATGCTATATAAAATGCCAGGAATCAGTGATACTCAGGAACCTTTAATATTCAGAAATCTGTAATAATCAGGAATTTGTAAACTCATGGATTTGTAATACTAGGGAACTATATTTCTCAAAGACTGGAATACTAATACTCAGGGGCTGGAATACTCAAGTTTTGATGTGAATGCTATATAGTAATCCATCCATTTTGGTCAATATTGTGGAATGTTTAACAAATATCAAGCTCAAAGGTATTTGTGCCATGTTCATCTTAGTATTTATGGTAACAACTTTCTCACAGTGTGATACTCTGTTTAAATACCGAAGTGACAAGAACAAGGCAAAACTTTTATGTGCCCTTCAAGTTAGGACTGGCAACAATAGACTGCCATGCAAGCTGCTGTCACCTATAGCTTCTATTAATCTACTGTTGATGAACATTTTTTTTTAAAAATGGAAGTCATGTTCCCAGAATTTGAGGGTCAATATAAAAGGAACAAATTACTTGCGGTTGTAAATAAGTTCTGTCACATAAATGTGTCATAATTATATACAAAAATACACAAATTATGTGACATAAAAAACTTTAATTATAACATATTTATTTAATTGTAACTGAAAAATCTCTGCTTGCCACTGAATTTTTCAAGATAGCCTAATTGCACACACATTATTCATGAATTACACACAAGCCAATCACAATAATTAATATTCTACAGTAACCATAGTTACTCGTGTATAACCTAAATCCATTTGAAGACTGCACAAACCCAGCTCTGAGAGTCCATAATCCACCAGCAGATCTGGGTCTATGTAGATTATTAGGGTAAACAACATGGACCCTGATTTTCTAGAATGGATGACTTCTAAGTGGATATACATGGACCCTGATTTTCTAGAATGGATGACTTCTAAGTGGATATACATGGACCCTGATTTTCTAGAATGGATGACTTCTAAGTGGATATACATGAACCCTGATTTTCTAGAATGGATGACTTCTAAGTGGATATACATGGACCCTGATTTTCTAGAATGGATAACTTCTAAGTGGATATACATGGTAAACATCAGTTAAGAAACCACTTTAGGAATGATCTCAGAATGATTGATTTTTTTATGATAGGAAACCTTTTAATGCAGGGATAGAAAGAAACACCCATTTCTATAAATTCACTTTTATTGTTCTCGAATATAATTTATGTACATTTAACAATGCCGTATTTTAATAGAAATCAAAGCTGACTTTACCCTGGTCTCACTGCCCTTTTCAAAAGTTTTGTAAAAGTTGCACATGCCATCAATGTCAAAACTGGATCTTTCTCTCCAGCCTTGTTATCCTTTTGCATCACACACCAGTGAAATGGTGATTATTCAAGTACAACTTGGTGATATTTGCTAAGAAAATTATGGCAGTATCATGGAGTGGACACTAAATGGATTAATCAATATCATGGAGTGGACACTAACTAGATTAATCAGTATCATGGAGTGGACACTAAATGGATTAATCAGTATCATAGAGTGGACACTAAATGGATTAATCAATATCATGGAGTGGACACTAAATGGATTAATCAATATCATGGAGTGGACACTAAATGGATTAATCAATATCATGGAGTGGACACTAAATGGATTAATCAATATGATGGAGTGGACACTAAATGGATTAATCAATATGATGGAGTGGACACTAAATGGATTAATCAGTATCATGGAGTGGACACTAAAAAGATTAATCAGTATCATGGAGTGGACACTAAATGGATTAATCAATATCATGGAGTGGACACTAAATGGATTAATCAACATTATGGAGTGGACACTAAATAGATTAATCAATATGATGGAGTGGACACCAAATGGATTAATCAATATCATGGAGTGGACACTAAATGGATTAATCAATATCATGGAGTGGACACTAAATGGATTAATCAATATCATGGAGTGGACACTAAATGGATTAATCAGTATCATGGAGTGGACACTAAATGCATTAATCAATATCATGGAGTGGACACTAAATGGATTAATCAGTATCATAGAGTGGACAATAAATGGATTAATCAATATCATGGAGTGGACACTAAATGGATTAATCAATATGATGGAGTGGACACTAAATGGATTAATCAGTATCATGGAGTGGACACTAAATGCATTAATCAATATCATGGAGTGGACACTAAATGGATTAATCAGTATCATAGAGTGGACAATAAATGGATTAATCAATATCATGGAGTGGACACTAAATGGATTAATCAATATGATGGAGTGGACACTAAATGGATTAATCAATATCATGGAGTGGACACTAAATGGATTAATCAATATCATGGAGTGGACACTAAATGGATTAATCAATATCATGGAATGGACACTAAATGGATTAATCAATATGATGGAGTGGACACTAAATGGATTAATCAATATCATGAAGTGGACACTAAATGGATTAATCAGTATCATAGAGTGAACACTAAATGGATTAATCAATATGATGGAGTGGACACTAAATGGATTAATCAATATGATGGAGTGGACACTAAATGGATTAATCAATATCATGGAGTGGACACTAAATGGATTAATCAGTATCATAGAGTGGACACTAAATAGATTAATCAGTATCATGGAGTGGACACTAAATGGATTAATCAATATCATGGAGTGGACACTAAATGGATTAATCAATATCATGGAGTGGACACTAAATGGATTAATCAATATCATGGAGTGGACACTAAATGGATTAATCAATATCATGGAGTGGACACTAAATGAATTAATCAATATCATGGAGTGGACACTAAATGGATTAATCAATATCATGGAGTGGACACTAAATGGATTAATCAATATCATGGAGTGAACACTGAATGGATTAATCAATATCATGGAGTGGACACTAAATGGATTAATCAATATCATGGAGTGGACACTAAATGGATTAATCAGTATCTGTAATTTGCTCGGAAGGATCTGTGAATAATTGTTTAAAGCAGTTGAACGAGTTGTTGTGATGTACACTAGTGGCATAATCTAAAATGTTGGACTGCACACTAATAGTGTGATCTAATAGGTTGCACTGTACACTAATAGCAAAATCTAACAGGTCTGAATTTACAATAATTGCTAAACCCAATAGGCTGGAATGTACACTGATAATGAAATACATCCAATAGGTTGGAATGTATACTGATAATGAAATACATCCCATAGGTTGGAATGTATACTGATAATGAAATATATCCAATAGGTGGGAATGTATACTGATAATGAAATACATCCAATAGGTTGGAATGTATACTGATAATGAAATACATCCCATAGGTTGGAATGTATACTGAAAATGAAATACATCCAATAGGTTGGAATGTATACTGATAATGAAATACATCCCATAGGTTGGAATGTATACTGATAATGAAATACATCCCATAGGTTGGAATGTACACTGATAATAAAATACATCCAATAGGTTGGAATGTATTCTGATAATGAAATACATCCAATAGGTTGGAATGTATACTGATAATGAAATACATCCAATAGGTTGGAATGTATACTGATAATGATATACAGACAATAGGTTGAAATGTATACTGATAATGAAATACATCCAATAGGTTGGAATGTATACTGATAATGAAATACATCCAATAGGTTGGATTGTATAATGATAATGAAATATATCCCATAGGTTGGAATGTATACTGATATTGAAATATATCCAATAGGTTGGAATGTATACTGATAATGAAATACATCCAATAGTTTGGAATGTATACTGATAATGATATACATCCCATAGGCTGGATTGTACACTGATATTGAAATACATCCAATAGATTGGAATGTATACTGATAATGAAATACATCTAATAGGTTGTAATGTATACTGATAATGATATACATCCCATAGGTTGTAATGTATACTTATAATGAAATACATCCAATAGGTTGGAATGTATACTGATAATGAAATACATCCAATAGGTTGGAATGTATACTGATAATGAAAAACATCCAATAGGTTGGAATGTATACTGATGAAATATATCCCATAGGTTGGAATGTACACTGATAATGAAATACATCCCATAGGTTGGAATGTACACTGATCATGAAATACATCCCATAGGTTGGAATGTATACTGATAATGAAATACATCCAATAGGTTGGAATGTACACTGATATTGAAATACATCCAATAGGTTGGAATGTATACTGATAATGAAATACATCCCATAGGTTGGAATGTATACTGATAATGAAATACATCCAATAGGTTGGAATGTATACTGATAATGAAATACATCCAATAGGTTGGAATGTATACTGATAATGAAATACATCCAATAGGTTGGAATGTATACTGATAATGAAATACATCCAATAGGTTGGAATGTATACTGATAATGATATGCAGACAATGGGTTGGAATGTACACTGATATTGAAATGCATCTAGCAGACACCTAAATATCATAAAAAGATTGATAAAAAATCCCTCTTCGGTTATTTTTTCAATTACCACCGGTATGTGAATGAAATCTAATGATACACAGCCTTATATTTTCTCCATTAATATATCCTTGCCAAGTTAGACTTATTCAATATCAGTCTTTCCATGACAGACTCATTATTATCAATCTCTCCATAACTCATTCAATATAAATCTTTCCATGATAGACTCATTATTATCAATCTTTCCATGATAGGCTAATTCAATATCAATCTTTCCATGATAGACTCATTGTTATCAATTTTTCCATGATAGACTCATTATTATCAATTTTCCATGATATACACATTATTATCAATCTTTTCATGATAGACTCATTATCAATCTTTCCATGATAGACTCATTATTATCAATCTTTCCATGATAGATTCATTATTATCAATTTTCCATGATAGACTCATTATCAATTTTCCATGATATACACATTATTATCAATCTTTTCATGATAGACTGATTATCAATCTTTCCATGTCAGACTCATTCAATATCAATCTTGAATGATAGACTCATTGTTATCAATCTTTCCATGATTGACTCATTATTATTAATCCTTCCATGATAGATTCATTATCAATCTTTCCATGATAGACTCATTGAATATCAATATTTCCATGATAGACTCATTCAATATCAATCTTTCCAAGAACTCTTTGTACTCATTCAATATCAATCTTTCCTTGATAGACTCATTCAATATCAACCTTTTCATGATAGACTCATTATTATCAATCTTTCCATGACAGACTCATTCAATATCAATCTTTCCATGATAGACTCATTATTATCAATCATTCATTGATACATTCATTGTTATCAATCTTTCCATGATAGACTCATTATTATCAATCTTTCCATGATAGACTCATTATTATCAATCTTTCCATGATAGACTCATTATTATCAATCTTTCCATGATAGACTTATTATTATCATTCTTTCAATGACAGACTCATTCAATGTCAATCTTTCCATGATAGACTCATTATTATCAATCTTTCCATGATAGACTTATTATTATCAATCTTTCCATGATAGACTCATTGAATATCAATATTTCCATGATAGACTCATTCAATATCAATCTTTCCAAGAACTCTTTGTACTCATTCAATATCAATCTTTCCATGACAGACTCATTCAATATCAATCTTTCCATGATAGACTCATTATTATCAATCATTCCATGATAGATTCATTGTTATCAATCTTTCCATGATAGACTCATTATTATCAATCTTTCCATGATAGACTCATTATTATCAATCTTTCCATGACAGACTCATTCAATATCAATCTTTCCATGATAGACTCATTATTATCAATCTTTCCATGATAGACTTATTGTTATCAATCTTTCCATGATAGACTCATTGTTATCAATCTTTCCATGATAGACTCTTATTATCAATCTTTCCATGATAGACTTATTATTATCAATCTTTCCATGATAGACCTTATTGTTATCAATCTTTCCATGATAAAATAACTATTAATATATTTTCCATGATAGAATCATTTCTATCAATATTTCAATATTCTTTCCATGATATACTTATTATTACTAATATTTGAATGATAGACTCATTATCAACCTTGCCAAGATAGACTTATTTTTTAAACTTTGAATTTTAAATAATTTACTGTTGTGCTTGGATTTATTTTGAGAGAATCATTAAAACTATTCTTTGGAAACACAAAGTACTCATAAATTTTTTGGACTAAAGTACTGCTTTGGATTACTGTGAATTCATTCAGAGACATTCTGGATTATTTTATTGTGATATATTCAGTTGATTGGTACATCAACACATTTAATATTAAAATTCAGTTGGATCATTCTAAACTTTAGGACTTATGATAGAACATTTAGAATCACATGCCTTTTAATTCACAATATTTTAAGTTCTTCTTACATTATTACTTTATAACTTTGAGAAATAAAATATTTATATTTTTAGGAAATTGCTTGTTTTGCTTTTTTATATTAGTAAGTTTAAGAACACGGTGTTAAGATATTGCCCCTTCAAAAGTGGTACCACCCATTTGAAAGTGATACTTCTGTTTAAAGAACAGTAAAAATTAATGATGCTGGACAGATCTTGGTCAATAGAAAAATGGATTGACAGATGGACATAACATTTTTAATCACTATATCTCATCTTTATCATGCTAATGTACTAGATACTTAAAAAAAGTGAAATGTCACTTTAGTGTCTTTTAATACAATAATGTATTCACTAGTACTGAAATAAGATTACAATAGGATAATGTTTCTTCAAAAAGCTAAATTATTAAGGCACAAAAGTTTAATTATGTTTATATTAAAAAGTTGTAATATCATTTCACTATGGCTTCCACTGGATTCATTCTGGTTTTATATCTTCATTTGTAAATCATATTGAAGACTTTAAAAAATGCAAACAGGAAAACAATGCTGAAGACCTTCAAACATTTCTGATACCAAGATGTGATGTGATAACAAAAATCCATTTTTTGTGGACTTCTACCAATAGGTCTGCAAAATGTCAAATGCAGATGAGCTGTTATAATGCAAATAAATAATTGAAATAAACAAATCATTTCAAATAATAATTGAACACAAATAATTGGCTGTCTCCACCACAGATGTTTGATATATGAATAAATAATTTTGTTACTACCTACCTTATATAAAAAGCTAAGACAATTACAGAACCAAGATAAGGGTAACATGTTCATTTCCAAAACTTTCCAAGTTGTAAACAAGCTCAGGTACCATAGCAACCAACCAATCAGAAATCATACAGATCCAATATTTTAGGTGGAAAACTTATAGTCTGAATTCATACATCATCAAATTCATCAACAAGATCACATCTACACTATTCATCAACAATATCACATCTACACTATTCATCATCACTTCTACAATATTAATCAACATTATCACTTCTACACTATTCATCAACATTATCACTTCTACACTATTCATCAACAAGATCACTTCTACACTATTCATCAACAAGATCACTTCTACACTATTCATCAACAATATCACATCTACACTTCATCAACAATATCACTTCTACACTATTCATCAACAATATCACTTCTACACTATTCATCAACAAGATCACTTCTACACTATTCAACAATATCACTTCTACACTATTCAGCAAGAATATCACTTCTACACTATTCATCAACAATATCACATCTACACTATTTATCAACAATATCACATCTACACTATTCAGCAAGAATATCACTTCTACTCTATTCATCAACAATATCACTTCTACACTATTCATCAACAATATCACTTCTACACTATTCATCAACAATATCACATCTACACTATTCATCAACAATATCACTTCTACACTATTTATCAACAATATCACATCTACACTTCATCAACAAGATCACTTCTACACTATTTATCAACAATATCACATCTACACTATTCATCAACAATATCACTTCTACACTATTCATCAACAATATCACATCTACACTATTCATCAACAAGATCACTTCTACACTATTCATCAACAAGATCACTTCTACACTATTCATCAACAAGATCACTTCTACACTATTCATCAACAAGATCACTTCTACACTATTCCAAGGTCAAAAGCCACATAAACATGTTTATCCAAATTAAAAGTGCAACCCACTATCTTGAACCTATGTAATGTGTTTGTAAAATTGCCCCTTTAAATCTACCATCATTGATCAAAAATGAAACACATATCTAATTGCTTATATTTTGCAAAGACAAACAGTCAACACATCAAAGTCATATGGTTCAGCAGCCCACTGGCCTTCCTTAAACACATGGTTGCCCTCAACTAGCACTCTGGTATCCCTAGGGCTAAATGACATTTTATTAATGCAGCCCACACTTCTTATTTTGGTAACCTTGGGTTACCTATTTTGTTATAACAGCCAGAACTGAGTATTCTACTAACTCCTGGACTACTTGACTTTATATAATAGCTGACCACATCATGGCCACTGGGCTGATCAACTTTGCATTCTTGTAACCCTCAATTTAGTTCATAAGATTTTCTGGGACTTGTGATACATACATACATCATACATACATACATACATGCATACATACATACATGCATACATACACACATGCATACATACACACATACAAACATACATACATACATACATACATACATACATACATACATACATACATACATACATATATCCACACATACACACATACATACATACATACATACATACATACATACATACATACATACATACATACATACATACATACATACATACATACATACATAGTTTTATCTTTAAAATGTTATGAGAAGTAATTAATGCAGCTTTTTACAGCAAAAGGAAGAAATGGAAAAAAAAGTGTGATTAATTTATTAATATGTCATTTAAAATAATCACAAACAATCTTTTAAATAAATAGTAGTTAAAATAAAGCACCCAAAACACATCAACAGCAACTAACATAAAAACATGGTCTGAAGAAAAGATGTAACATAATACACTTGCTTAACTAGAACACACAAGATGACCCTTCAACATAAATAACATGGGTCTTGTTAAATGACAACCAACAAGTTCCAATTCTCTGCCATCAACTGTCAGCAAGTTAATCATTTTATACACAATGTAAGAATAGTAATCTAGACTGTAGTAAACATAGACCTCTTTCCATAGACCCATTTTCACTGGAGCATTGTTCTACCAGTAATTATAGTATATTATATGGTATTTTATGTAAGGCATGGTTTTACCATTAATGATATGATATTATATGTAAGGCATAGTTTTGCTATGGCATATACTTTTGGTATGTTGTAAGCAAAACCAGATGTCTGAATATATTATATATAAAATCACATGATAATTATTTAAAAGCTACAAGCAAGTGAAATAAATTAAGTTGCAATTTCATAAATAAAATTAAATTAACATAATGGGTTCCAAAGATATATCAATGTTATATCAGTGACTGCATTTTTTGACTCCTTGACTGCAAAGACTATTCATTATAATGTAGTATACTCTGACTCATGGACATCATTATGTGGTATACCCTATGACTCATGGATGTAATTATGTGGTATACCCTATGACTCATGGACATCATTATGTGGTATACCCTATGACTCATCAATGTAATTATGTGGTATACCCTATGACTCATGGACATGATTATGTGGTATACCCTATGACTCATGGACATGATTATGTGGTATACCCTATGACTCATGGACATGATTATGTGGTATACCCTATGACTCATGGACATGATTATGTGGTATACCCTATGACTCATGGACATGATTATGTGGTATACCCTATGACTCATGGACATGATTATGTGGTATACCCTAAGACTCATGGACATCATTATGTGGTATACCCTATGACTCATCAATGTAATTATGTGGTATACCCTATGACTCATGGACATGATTATGTGGTATACCCTATGACTCATGGACATGATTATGTGGTATACCCTATGACTCATGGACATGATTATGTGGTATACCCTATGACTCATGGACATGATTATGTGGTATACCCTATGACTCATGGACATGATTATGTGGTATACGCTATGACTCATGGACATGATTATGTGGTATACCCTATGACTCATGGACATGATTATGTGGTATACCCTATGACTCATGGACATCATTATGTGGTATACGCTATGACTCATGGACATGATTATGTGGTATACCCTATGACTCATGGACATCATTATGTGGTATACGCTATGACTCATGGACATGATTATGTGGTATACCCTATGACTCATGGACATCATTATGTGGTATACCCTATGACGCATGGACATTATTATGTGGTATACCCTATGACTCATGGACATCATTATACATGTAATAGGTATCCTATATGACTCATACATATCATTACAATAAGAGAGTATTATATGACTCATGGAGGCCATTATAATGAGGTATCCTATATGACTCATGTTGTTATAATGAGGTATCCTATATGACTCTCATAGTTATCATTACAATAAGAGAGTAGTCTATAAATCATGGATGCCATTATAATGAGGTATCCTATATGACTCATGTTGTTATAATGAGGTATCCTATATGACTCTCATAGCTATCATTACAATAGAGTATTATATGACTCATGGATGCCATTATAATGAGATATCCTATAACTCATATATATATGATTACAATAAGAGTATTCTAGGACTCATGGATGCCATTATAATGAGGTATCCTATTTGACTCATATATATCATGACAATAAGAGAGTAATCTTTGACTCATGGATGTTGTTATAATGAGGTATCCTATTTGACTCATATATATCTTTACATAAAGAGTATTATATGACTCATGGATGCATTATAATGAGGTATCCTGATGACTTTCATAGATATCATTATAATAAGAGAATATTCTATGACTCATGGAAACAATTATAATAAGGGAGTTCCTGTTATATATACATACTGTCAATCCCCATTTTAGCCTAACTAAAAGCAAGCAATGTGTACTTCATGAATAAAAACTTGAAGACTATTTGATTTATAATTGGCTTATTTATTACTCAAATATTGCAATACAATTGAACATATCATGAAAAAGTGTTGGTATTAGCTAATATTGAGCATAGTGTAGTTTTGTTACATCACAGATGGTATTAGCTAATACTGAGTGTAATGTAGTTACACCAGGGAAAGTATTAGCTAATTTTACATGTCACATGATGTCCTAGCTGATCAAAGTCTTCTATGTTTGCTTGATATCAACTTATCTCACAATGTGCCAGCAGATCAGATACACAAATACAGCCAGTGTAGATCTGCTGTCACACATTGAGCAAGCAAATCAAGGTCATCCTTGTTTGCTTGATATCACCACACACCAAGATCTGTCACACATAGTGCCAGCAGATCAAGGTCATCCTTGTTTGCTTGATATCTCCACACAACAAGATCTGTCACAAATAGTGCCAGCAGATTAAGGTCATCCTTGTTTTATTGATATCACCACACACCAAGATCTGTCACACATAGTGCCAGCAGATCAAGGTCATCCTTGTTTGCCATTTAAGTCCATTTCAAGATAGTCAAATGGGTATAACATTCCAGTTTTCTGAAGTGACATCAGCAGATTAGAAGTGACATCAGCACATCAGCAGATTAGAAGTGACATCAGCAGAATAAAAATGATATCAGCAGATTAGAAGTGACATCAGCAGAATAAAAATGACATAAGCCAATTAGAAGTGACATCAGCAGAATAAAAATGACATCAGCCAATTAGAAGTGACATCAGCCAATTAGAAGTGACATCAGAAGAATAAAAATGACATCAGCAGATTAGAAGTGACATTACCAGATTAGAAGTGATAACAAAAAATATTAACAATGACAAAACTTATTTTCAGAGAGTAACTGGATGTAAATTTCAGTGGGCATGACAATTCTATTAAAAAGTATTATCAATAGATGATAATTTATACAAAAGCATTATCAGGAATATTAGTACAGTGTTATATTTTTACTAGTTCACCCCCATATCAATAAAATGATAAGCAAAATTCGTAAGTTTTATATTTGAACTGGTTGTCTCTTATAAAAAAAAATATTTGCTGTGTTATACTTTTACTAGTTTGCCCTAGCTCTACATATAAATAAAAATGATTAAAATTTGTAGTGTTATACATTGTGTGAGTTTGTTCCTTATTTATAAAAAAATACCTGTACAGTGTTATACTTTACTAGTTTGTCCATTACATTTCTAGTGTTATACTTTTACTAGTTCTCCCATATCAATAAAAATGAGTAAAATTTGTAGTGTTATACTTTTACTAGTTTACCTGATATATCAATCAAAAAGTATTTGCAAAAGAGAACCTAATACCAGTTACATACATATTACATTGCTGAAAATTTACCAACAATGCTTTACAAAGAGGGCTGATTTGTACAAGAATTTGTGTCTACCAAAGTCTGCTACACATTATACTTGTAACTAAAACTGACATTTATTTGCATCTTTTCTGCTAAAATAACTCAGCTTTCACACTTGCCCTGTATATAATCAAAATAAAACAAAATACATTTTTAGTCTAAAGAACAACATGCTTGACACAAAGAACAATATGTTCAAAATACATGTGTGAAATTGATTTGAACATAGCTACTGAGAATATAAATCATTTGAAACTGGATGCATAACACAAGAAGTGACTCGAACATGAATGTCCCCTCAAATATGGTACAATATAATAATATAATATAAATATTAAGTACAATATAATAATACAATATAATAATATAACATAAATATAAGTACAATATAATAATACAATATAATAATATAACAATATCGTCTTTCATTATGCAATAGTAAATATTCAAATGATGCAGAGATCATGAGAGCGTCAAATATTGACAACAAGTTTTATACTGATATGGGTCATACTATATTCATCTTCATACTAAATTCTGTTTCAACACAAAGTCCTTCTTTGTTACGGATTCCAATTTTCCTAACATAAAAAAAAAAGAAAAAAGGAATGAAAGGTCACAGGTAACAATAATCATAACACACATTACTTGGCATTCATCAACAAATTTTATGAAACTGAAGCCATTCACTGTCAAATTAGGAATTTGTCTATTGTCTATCCTGTAGCCTAATAGAACACACAATGTTGTAGCATATGGCTGGATGTATTACTTACATCTATGTATGATAGATGTATCATATGGTTTGCAGATCAGGTTGTAGATCTGGCTGAAACTAGTTTCTCACCTCTGATTTGCAGTGCAGACCATGGACCTCACAATGTCACACCTGGCTGAACATATTACTAGCATCTCACCTATTATTTGCCAACAGAAAATAAAATCTCACATTGTCACACATGGATGAATGTGTCACATATATATCACCTACTGTTTACAGGATGAATATGTTACCTACAGGACAGACAATAAATCTCACATTGTCACACATGGATGAATGTGTTACCTACAGGATAGACAATAAATCTCACAATGTCACACATGGATGAATGTGTTACCTACAGGATAGAAAATAAATCTCAAATACACAATGTAAGTTTTCTTTAAGAAGTGAAATACAAAATGAAGTGAACTGATTGTGGTTAATTAATTAAAAAAACACACAATTCTCAACAGTTGTTAAAATATAATGAACTAATTAGAATAAAATGCAATATTAATACATTTATTTACAAGTCAAACCTCATGTTTTTAGTTTTTACCAAACTGTTATTTCTAACTCCTGCACAACTTAAGGATGTGTAGTAAAATCTGACATTTCATCAACAAGCAAATCCAACTTCCATTACATTAAAAACTAATTGATTTAGTTGATCAAATTCATGTCACATTACTCTACAATTCTATCATTAAACTACTCAATAATTCTAAAACGTCTTTTTCACCTAAATGTTATGGAATCTTTACATAATCTTCAACACAACATCTCCATTTCCTAGGAAACTTGTAATAACAAATGTGGTATCAAATCCTGTATGATTCCTAGGAAAACCTGTCATGACAACACATGTAAAATAAAATCTTACACATTTCTTAGGAAACCTGTCATAATAACAGATGTGACATGAAATCTTATACATTAGACAGTAATCAAAATATGAAATGGAGGAGTTATTTAGCTATAATATAATGTCTTCCAGCACATATGAAACTACACATGAATGAACAAAAGATTAAATGTTAGTTTCCTTAAAATGGCTTGAGTACTGATATTTTTAAATCTTTTGTCTCTTTTTAAACTTTCTGCTCCCTAACAACCATGAAAATAAAATGTGGACATGAATTTATTTGTACATTTAAGTACATCCTATTTATAAAAAAGTCTTGAAGCCATATATTTAGTATCATGGCCAAAGATTTTAGCCTTATCTTAGCACCATTTCCAAATATAAAAAGCATCACCTGTTTTAAAGTTAAATCAGGCAGATTAAATGTGTGGCTGTTTCCCTACCAACATGTGCTGTATTCAGCAGGTGCAATTCTTTGAATCAGCAAAATTTCCACCTTAATCTGAGCACATGAAAATAAAGCCAATATATTTTCTCACGTGACAAAAGTAATCTTAACCATTTAGTAATTTTAAAAGCTGTGGGTGGGTGGGTGGTCATTTAAAAGCTACATTCATCATCGTGTCAAAATCAAGTGTTACCTGGATGGATACTTTGCAACTGATCTTGTTTACCTGTATTTTAAAAAGTGTTTTACCAAATGCTCTAAGAGATGCCAAGGATTTCAGTCTATTCTGTCACACGCATTTTTAAATCAGTTAATGAAATACCATTATTACACCATTATTTAATAAATATCAGTATTACATCATTAAGGAAATGTCCTTATTTTATTACATCATCAAATAAGGAAATACTATTATCACATTATCATTTAAGGAATTGCCACTGTTACACCATCGTTTAAGAAATACCATTATAGAAACATCTAAGTAAAAGCCACGAGACCATCATTTATGGCAATGACATTATTTCACAATCTTTTAAGGAAATACATTATTACACCATTATTCAAAGAAATGCCATTATCACATCATTTAAGGAAATGCCATTATTATGTAAACATTTAAGGAAATGCCATTATTTCACAATCATTCAAGGAATTGCCAGCATTAACCCAAAATTTCTGCATCTTTTAAATTACCAGACACAACATTCTAAATTTTTTAAATAACTTACAATAGTACATACAATTTCCAGGCACCAGATGTGTTTCTTAAAGCAAAAACAAATTAATCCAGTTGGAATATAACAAAAGTTTGAATTGTGCACCACAATAGTGATTGAATAGACAACAATTAGACCACATTGATCCCTAATTACCATGTAGATTAATTCTTACATGATGTTACTGTCGAGCAATAAAAGCATCAATAATCATAGCAGTTCCATAGAGAAAATGAACGGAAAGTTTTTTCAAGGTGATGATACTGGAAAAACAACATTTAAGACTGAGGGCAGATTAATTAATGAAGCACTTCAATATAAGCAAAATCAATAATCAGCGATACACCGAACCAACATGTGATTGCAGCCATCTTGTATAAGTATTCCTGGCAAGTAAACTAGGGGAGACAAATCAGTTATGCAGAGCAGCAAAGGAAAATATTAAATGCCTGAACCAGTCTCAGGGATTTGGCTCATTTACATATTTTGTTCAATCATGTCCATATTTGGGATGGTAATGTTTAGATCAAGCCAATTATGTCTTTATTTGAAGATGTTTAGATCACTTGTACTAAAGGACTCAATATCATCTACAGATCTCTATGCAGATGACACAACATTGTCAGACATCCAAAACACAAAGCATGGACTCAAAATTTCTCTACAGAATGCCATAAACAAATTGGATAACTGGTGGACATGACATGGTGGTTAATATTGGTAAAACTAAAATATTTCTTATATCAACATGGAAAAAAAAAGAACAGAACTTGATAGTGATGAACTATGTCTGACATGGAAGGATAAAAGGTTGCAAATGGTCTGTCATGATAGTCTACTTGGTGTTTTGGTAGATAATAACCTATCATGGACTGAACATATCAAACATATCAGTAAAAATGTCAATTCAAGTTTATGGCTTCTCAGTAGAACAAGACACTTTCTCCCTGAAAGGCACAGAAAACTATTTTATAACAGTTACATACAAAACTATTTAGACTACTGTAATACAGTATGAGGTAATTCAAATGATAAAAACTTAGCAAAGCTGGTACATCTCCAAAAAAAAGCATTTTGAGTTAATATCAATCCAGAAAGAAAGCAAGGAACATTTAGCTGGTAAGTTAAAAATATTACCTATTAAAGACTGGATCTGTTTGAAAAAAAGGGAAATTAATGTACAGGATAGCCAATAATAGTGCTCCTGAATACTCACAATCACTATTAAAGTATAAGCTACCTAGAAATACACCCCACATGCAATCAATGTCTACCAAGCATTAAAAAATTCCTAAACTGAGTAAGGAATTATTTAAAAAAAAGTTTCCAATACTCTGGAACTTTGCTCTGGAATGGTATTCTAGTTGAGATTAGAAATGCCCACTATATTTCCTTTTCCAAACCCAGTATATCTCTGCTTCCGAGATGCAGCTAAAATAAGTAAATTCCTTTGAATGAGGGCCTCAAGGTAGATTAGTTCTTAGCTAATTGTGTTACCATCTTTAAATAAAGTAATAATAATAATAATAATAATAATAATAATAATAATAATAATAATAATAATAATAATAATTAAAGCTCAAGCAAAACAATGTCTATACTTGGGGTTGTAATGCTTAGATCAATGTTAGGGGTTGTAATGCTTAGATCAATGTTAGGGGTTGTAATGCTTAGATCAATGTTAGGGGTTGTAATGCTTAGATCAATGTTAGGGGTTGTAATTCTTAGATCAATGTTAGGGGTTGTAATGCTTAGATCAATGATAGGGGTTGTAATGCTTAGATCAATGTTAGGGGTTGTAATGCTTAGATCAATGTTAGGGGTTGTAATGCTTAGATCAATGTTAGGGGTTGTAATGCTTAGATCAATGTTAGGGGTTGTACTTCTTAGATCAATGTTAGGGGTTGTAATGCTTAGAGTTGTTAAGGCATCTTTGAAGGACATTTGCCAATGCAAGATGACGTGAACAGATATATATATCATGTCAGTGATACATTATATTGTCAAACATATATATCATGTCAGTAATATATTCCATCATGTCAGTAATAACATTCCATTGTCAAACAATGTCAGAAATACATTCCTTTGTCAAACATGTCAGTGATACAATGTATTGTCAAACAGATTTACATCATTTCAATGATACATTCTGTTGTCAAATAGATATTTATCATTTCAGTGAAAAATTCTGTTGTCAAACACAATTTTTTATATTTTAAATAATTTTTCTGTTAGAAATTGCTCCAATCAGCAGTTTGCTTTTATTACTAGCATTGTGGGTAGCAATAATTAAAATGTGATGGACTTTAATCAATTGGTACTGTATGTCCATTTAAAGACATTAGGCAATATGATGTCTGCCAGGGTACATGAAAATTCCAACAGCCAAGTTCATTTTAGGCTACTGCACTTTAAATGTCATCTTTAGTGGATGGTGCCCATACAGCATCTAAAGGGCACATGAAAAAGACCCCAATTCATGGTCTCCATACTGCATCCAAAGAGCACATGACCCCCCCAGCTAATGGTTCCCATACAGCATCCAAAGGGCACATAAAAAGACCCCAGTTCATGGTCTCCATACAGCATCCAAAGAGCACATGAAAAAAAAAACAGCTAATGGTCCCCATACAGCATCCAAAGGGCACATGAAAAAGACCCCAGTTAATGGTCCCCATACAGCATCCAAAAGGGTACATGAAAAAGACCCCAGTTCATAGTCCACATACAGCATCCAAAGGGCACATGAAAAAGACCCCAGTTCATGGTCCCCTTACAGCATCAAAAGGGCACATGAAAAAGACCCCAATTAATGGTCCCCATACAGCATCCAAAGGGCACATGAAAAAAACCCAGTTAATGGTCCCCATACAGCATCAAAAGGGCAGATGAAAAACAAAACCCAGTGAAAAGTGGCCCTAAAGCATCCAAAAAACACATGAAAAGACTCCAGTGAAAGGTGCCCCATACAAGATCTAAAGGCACATGAAAAAGATCCTGTGAAAGGTGCCCCTACAACATCTAAAGGCACATGAAAAAGATCCTGTGAAAGGTACCCATACAGTATCTAAAGGCACATGAAAAAGAACATGTGAAAGGTGCCCCTACAGCATCTAAAGAATACATCAACAGAACATAAAGATAAAAAAACCATTAATGTTGATTAAAGACTGAATTAAGCACACCCAGGCTAGCACTCATTGTCAAAGAAGCAAACTAAAACCAATATTATTGTTTGACAGAAATGTCCTACCAGTTTTGATTAATTTGGGCACCAATCACAAACACAGAGTCAATGAAAACACAGAGTAAATGATAACAAAGAGTCAATAATAACACAGAGTCAATGATAACAAAGTGTCAATGATAAGAAAGAGTCAATGATAACAGAGTAAATGATAACAGAGAAAATGATAAGAAGTGAAGTAACAGGAAGAAAAATATTGATTTGTTCATCCACAATTCTAGAATGGAAGCATTATTCTAACCTGCAGAATTAAAACAATAGTATGCAAGGCTCACATCTGGGAAACCTTATAATTGCATGTGTATCTTGAATAAAAAAGAAAACTCAATGTTTTGATTGGGTAGGGACCAATGACACTCCATGTGTTACTCAAGGAATGAACAAAGTCAGAAATTACAGACATTGAAGATTGATATAATATTAGGACTGGTCATTACTAGAACTGGTCACTAGTGTATACTTTTCATACTTTATCATCAATAGAAGTGTATGTACATGATGAACAGACAGACAGACAAACAAACAAAACAAACACCAGAAATGGAAAAAAACACTGAAAGACTATCACTAAAGTATTCTTTATTGGAAAGCACCATTTTTAATACATAAATTATCTGAATAGTGAAATTTAATTTGTTGTTTATTTAGGCTAATGACAGTAATACATCTTACTGCTGGAATAAAAAGTTTTATCTTTATTTATTAAAACTCATTTCTCATAATATTGGTAAAATAAAGCCAGTCAAAATTCTCTTATAAACAATGTTCCATTAAGAACTGTACATCTTCAATAATGAATAAACCAATGGTGAAATTCCTCCCATGTCTGTAAATCAAACAGAAATTTATATGCAAATTGACAGTAGGCTTCCAAAATGATGGTCAACTTTATTTATAATCTCTATTACCTGTAACAATTAGGACAGAGATAAGCAAATGTCTGACATTAACAATAACAATTACGACTGTAATAAGCAAGTGCCTGACATTATTAGTAACAATTACAACTGTTATAAGCAAATGTCTCACATTATCCATAACAATTAGGACTGTAGTAAGCAAATGTCTGACATTATCAATAATAATTACGATTGTAATAAGCAAATGTCTGACATTATCACTAGCAAATAAGGAAGTTATAAGTAAAAGTTTGACATTTTCAGAAGCAACTATGACAGTTATAAGTAAATGTCTGACATTATCAGTAGCAATTACGGGAGTTGCAAGTTAATGCCCGAGACTACCATTAGCAAATATGACAGTTACAAGTTAAAGCCTGACAATATCGGTAGTAAATGTGACGGTTACAGCCTGACAATATTGGTAGAAAATGTGACAAGTTACAAGTTAAAGCCTGACAATATCAGTAGTAAATGTGACAGTTACAAGTTAAAGCCTGACAGTATCAGTAGTAAATATGAAAGTGACAAGTTAAAGCCTGACACTATCAGTAGTAAATATGAAAGTGACAAGTTAATGCCTGACACTACCATTAACAAATAGAAGAGTTACAAGTTAAATCCTATAAAAGCAGTTTTGCATAATATTACATAAAATGCAGACCTCATTCAGAGATGGACCTAGTTTTATTAAAATTCTCAATTTTGCTACAAAATGTGAGATTTTACATTATTCTGCTTATGACAGGTCACACACATTTATATTTCTGTTGGTGACAGAGAGGGGTTGCTAAATCACATTTTGTTGGAGGCAGAGATGGGGTGGAGGCTGCAAAATCACTGGTAGAAATAAGGGAAATAGGCAAAATTAAATTTTAAATTTTTGTTGTAAAATTTAATACATGGAAAACCAGTCTTTGTAATCATGAAAATACAAGCTGAACAATTCCACAAATTTGAAGAATTCTAAATTTGTTCAGGGACAAGGCAACAATCCTAAAAGCAAAATTTGTATGACTGTATTTATCACCAACCAAATGATAAGAAAGAAGTTAAAACAGTGCAATTTGAGGAAGATAATTTGAGACGTTTCCTGAAACTTGGGCAAGGTGCTCAAAAAAGGCTAAAATATATGGTTTTAAATTGTACTTTAAACTCTAATCAATTATTATTATTGGTCTTGTACCTGGCCACACTGAATATTATATAAAATATCTGGCCAATTTCATACTACTACAACACTCCTAACATGTAGTCAATACAATATGTCTGGATAACTTTATTCCTACTGATACATTTAAAAAGATATACATATGCAAATAAGGATAGGTAGAGCCTAGACCATATGCAAACAAGGATGGGTGGAGCCTAGACCTTATGCAAACAAGGATGGGTGGAGCCTAGACCTTATGCAAACAAGGATGGGTGGAGCCTAGACCTTATGCAAACAAGGATGGATGGACCTTATTTCAAATTTAATAACTATTAATTATGGACCAAAGAAGAATAGGAGGTCTGACAGAACTCATAAACATAATGATAAAACTAGAAATATTGCACTTGCCCTTTAAAAGGGTCAGGGTTGTATTGAGTACTCCAAAATTATCATATAAACTCATCTCCATTTATACATATTTGCATAATTGTGACAATGTCATTGGTTTATCATTTTGTTTGGAAAATTAAACTTCATCTCCTATTGTTAATTTTACAGAAGATGTACAATTCCAGGTATGCACTTCACTATTTTGGCCCTTGGCCTGGCACTTGATTTCAAATGTGTAAACCCCACAGCATAAGAACAAGAAGGAACACGAGTGCACTATCGTGGTTTCTGATAAAATCTGAAAAAGAAAAATGAATATATTGTAAACTTTGTGTCTAATAAAATGGAATATTAAAAACTGTCTTTAAATATAACTTATATAATGTCAAAAGTTTATGAAATTTAACAATTATAATTTTCAATTACTACATACTGTTCACATGTGTGGGATTCAAGTACTAGGTGTGTGTATGATTTGGATGATTAATGTATCTTTAACAATTTTCAGTCATATCACAATATCTGCACAGTGGCAGTTTATAGTTATGTCTAGCACTGGGGCATCATGCTGCAGATATGTAGCATCATATCCCACCCAATCACATTATACTGACACCAGGCTGACACGTCCGAACACCTCTTAATTCTGAGTACCTAGTGAAGCATCTGCTAGAACCATTTTTATACGCTTTTAGTATGACTTAGCTGGGGGTTCAAACCCATGACCTCTTGTAGCGGAGGTGGACACAGAATGTTACCTAACAATGGATGGGTGTTCTACTGTATGAACAAAATTTTACCATCTTAATGGTTGGTATGGGTTTCTACTGTATGAACAAAATTTTACCATCATAAAGGTTGGTATGGGTTTCTAATGTAAGAACAGAATTTTACCATCATAAAGGTTGGTATGGATTTCTACTGTATGAACAGAATGTTACCATCAGAATGGTTGGTATGGGTTTCTACTGTATGAAAAAATGTTAACATCATAAAGGTTGGTATGGGTTTCTAGAGCATCAACAGAATAGTTGGCATGGGTTTCTATCATACCATCATTATGGTTGGCATGGGTTTCTATCATACTATCATAATGGTTGGTATAAATTTCACTCACTCCATTAGAATGGTTGGCATGGGTTTCTATCATACTATCATAATGGTTGGCATGGGTTTCTATCATACCATCATAATGGTTGGTATGAATTTCTCTTACTCCATCAGAATGGTTGGCATCGGTTTCCATCATACTATCATAATGGTTGGCATGGGTTTCTATCATACCATCATAATGGTTGGCATGGGTTTCTATCATACCATCATAATGGTTGGCATGGGTTTCCATCATACCATCATAATGGTTGGCATGGGTTTCTATCATACCATCATAATGGTTGGTATGAATTTCTCTCACTCCATTAGAATGGTTGGCATGGGTTTCTATCATACCATCATAATGGATGGCATGGGTCTCTATCATACCATCATAATGGTTGGCATGGGTTTCTATCATACCATCATAATGGATGGCATGGGTTTCTATCATACTATCATAATGGTTGGCATGGGTTTCTATCATACCATCATAATGGATGGCATAGGTTTCTATCATACCATCATAATGGTTGGTATGCATTTCTATCACTCTATTAGAATGGTTGGCATGGGTTTCTATCGTACCATCATAATGGTTGGTATGAATTTCTCTCACTCCATTAGAATGGTTGGCATGGGTTTCTATCATACCATCATAATGGTTGGCATGAGTTTCTATCATACCATCATAATGGATGGCATGGGTTTCTATCATACCATCATATTGGTTGGCATGGGTTTCTATCATACCATCATAATGGATGATATGGGTTTCTATCATACTATCATAATGGTTGGTATGGGTTTCTATCATACCATCATTATGGTAAGCATGAGTTTCTATCATACCATCATAATGGTTGGTATGCATTTATATCACTCTATTAGAATGGCTGGCATGGGTTTCTATCATACCATCATTATGGTTGGCATGGGTTTCTATAATACCATCATTATGGTTGGCATGGGTTTCTACCATACCATCATAATGGTTGGTATGAATTTCTCTCACTCCATTAGAATGGTTGGCATGGGTTTCTATCATACCATCATAATGGTTGGCATGGGTTTCTATAATACCATCATTATGGTTGGCATGGGTTTCTACCATACCATCATAATGGTTGGTATGAATTTCTCTCACTCCATTAGAATGGTTGGCATGGGTTTCTATCATACCATCATAATGGTTGGCATGGGTTTCTATAATACCATCATAATGGATGGCATGGGTTTCTATCATACCATCATAATGGTTGGCATGTGTTTCTATCATACCATCATAATGGATGGCATGTGTTTCTATCATACTATCATAATGGTTGGCATGGGTTTCTATCATACCATCATAATGGTTGGCATGGCTTTCTAACATATCATCATAATGGATGGCATGGGTTTCTATCATACCATCATAATGGTTGGCATGGGTTTCTATCATACCATCATAATGATTGGTATGAATTTCTCTCACTCCATTAGAATGGTTGGCATGGGTTTCTATCATACCATCATAATGGTTGGCATAGGTTTCTATCATACCATCATACTGGTTGGCATGGGTTTCTATCATACCATCATAATGGTTGGCATGGATTTCTATCATACCATCATAATGGTAGGCATGGGTTTCTATCATACCATTATACTGGTTGGCATGGGTTTCTATCATACCATCATAATGGTTGGCATGGGTTTCTATCATACCATCATAATGGTTGGCATGGGTTTCTATCATACCATCATAATGGTTGGCATGGGTTTCTATCATACCATCATACTGGTTGGCATGGGTTTCTATCATACCATCATAATGGTTAGGATGCATTTCTCTCACTCCTTTAGAATGTTTGGTATGGGTTTCTACTGAATGAACAGAATGGTACCATCAAAATGATTGGTATGAAATTCTATACAACCAACATATGGGTTTATGACTGTACCAACAATTTAGGGCTCTGGCTGGCAGAGTGCAGGTTACCTTTATAGATGATCAATATCTCACCTCTGTCCATGTGGGTTTGAGTCTCAGTCAGTGTCAGAAAGCTTGCCAGTAGCTTCCTGTCAGTGTGAGAAAGCATGCCAACAGCTTTCTGTGGGTCAGTGTGAGAAAGCATGCCAATAGCTTCCTGTGGGTCAGTGTCAGAAAGCATGCCAACAGCTTCCTGTGGGTCAGTGTGAGAAAGCATGCCAACAGCTTTCTGTGGGTCAGTGTGAGAAAGTTTGCTATTAGCTTTCTTTTGGTCAGTGTGAGAAAGCATGCCAACAACAGCTTCCTGTGGGTCAGTGTGAGAAAACTTGCCAACAGCTTCCTGTGGGTCAGTGGTTCTACCAGAGTTTCTTCTGCCACCTTGAATAGCATATCATATGCTGATAAAACCCAAATCAAATGGGATTGATCACCAGTTTTTATATACTTTTGAGAGGGTGGTGTATATAATGTGAAGTTGTTTGTATTTGAAACATGCAGTGGTGAGAATGTTGGCATACCTCTATGCAACTTTGATGTAATGTGGTTGATATTTCTTGGAAATTGTGCTTACAGAAATTGTACATGATCTATGCACACTGCTAATGACAATGACAGCAACTGATCCCTTGTTATAAATAAATCAGCTTGAATTGGTCAAAAGTACATTATCTTTAGTATTTATTAAAATAGGAAAAATGAATTTTGCCCAACTAGAAAATACCCGTTTCTGAATGTGCATTGGATGAATTACCAACTATATAAAATGTTAAAAATTTTATTGATTATTTCTTCTTTAAAAATTTATCTCTAAAGTTCAGTAAGTGAAAAAAACCAAGTGGAGCAAGCACTTTTTTCAAAGATGCACATCGGGAGTATGGCCAAGCTGTATACTCTCTAACCTATATTACACCAATCAATCATACATCAAAATAAAAGGAATTAAAGGTTCTTTGAACAAAATGAAAGAGATACAATGTCTTTTTTCAACAATCAACAAACCAGTGAGGACACCATGGGAAATTCCTTTTCTTTAATATTTTAACCCTATTGAAAATACTAAACTGTAGAGTGCCACCAAGTAAAACCAGTCAACTATTAGATTGGGCACAGTGACATACTAATCAATACACCATCTTTAAACCAAATGAATTCAGTTAAATATTAGACTGGGTATACTGACATTTTAATTAATACAAAGCTAAATATTAGACTGGGTATACTGACATTTTAATTAATACAATGTTAATCTACAGCTAGATCAGTATATGCAGTTAAAATAATTTAGATCAACAGATTATCCAAAAGAGATGATCCTGCACCTAGAAAATAAAAAAAAAAACTTTGTTCAAGACACCAAACTTTTACACCTGACAGTATCATATATCCTTGGAGTGTACATAATAGTTACAGTTTCTAATAGTACTTGACTAATTAAATAAAAGCATAACTGTACATTAAGTAAAGATATTTATAGTGACACTGTGTACCTTTTCTGCTGCATAAGAAGGTGAACCGATAACTATCACTTGATCACAGACATTTCTCACAATTTCACCATTATCACAGTCTTGTATACAGTGGAAGCTGAGCAAACAATCAGAGTACTGGCTATCTAAACCTAAAAAAAAAATTCATACTTAAAATTTTAAATTTCATTTTATCATACACCTGTTGCAAATATAATTCCTTTTACTATATTCCCAGTAACGACATTTGTTATTATTAGAATTAAAAAACAAAACAAATTATGGTCTAATGGCAGAATGGATCAATCTATTACTATATGGCAGAATGGCTCAATGTAATACTATATCACAGAATGGGTCAATGTAATACTATATGGCAGGATGGGTCAATGTAATACTATATGGCAGAATTGGGTCAATGTAATAATATATACCATAATGGGGTCAATGTACTACTATATGGCAGAATGGGGTTAATGTAGTACTAGATGGCAGAATGGGGTCACTGTAATACTATATGGCATAATTGGTAAAGGTAATGTTATATGGCAGAATGGGTAAATGTAATATTATATGCAGAATGGGTCAATGCAATACTATATGACAGAATGGGTCAATGCAATACTATATGGCAGAATGGGTCAATGCAATACTATATGACAGAATGGGTCAATGTAATACTATATGGCAGAATGGGTCAATGCAATACTATATGACAGAATGGGTCAATGCAATACTATATGGCAGAATGGGTCAATGCAATACTATATGGCAGAATGGGTCAATGTAATACTATATGACAGAATGGGTCAATGTAATACTATATGGCAGAATGGGTCAATGTAATACTATATGACAGAATGGGTCAATGCAATACTATATGGCAGAATGGGTCAATGCAATAGTATATGACAGAATGGGTCAATGCAATACTATATTGCAGAATGGGTCAATGCAATACTATATGGCAGGATGGGTCAATATAATACTATATGGCAGGATGGGTCAATGTAATACTATATGGCTGAATGGGGTCAATGCAATACTATTTTGCAGAATGGTTCAATGTAATACTATATGGCAGGATGGGTCAATGTAATACTATTTGTCAGAATGGGTAAATGTAATACTTTATTGCAGAATGGGTTAATGTAATACTACACCACTCCCTCGATAACTCGCGCCTGGATAACTCACGAACCCGCTTATAACACGGTGTCCGGCATGGCTCCCGATTTTTTTTCCAAGGAAAATATATTTTAAAATGTGTTAACCATGAAAAAAGTTGTGATAAGAAATTGTAAATTGGCAACTTTAACCTTGATACATAGTTTTTATCATCGAAAATGGTGATTACCGTATTTTCCGGGGTACAAGTCGCTACGTTTTTTTTTAAAATGACGTATGCGACTTATATGCAGAAGCGACTTATACGATAAATAATTTTTTTTTAACGACTGTGACTGATGCGCAGTGATGCTGTGCTTTAGCGAAATGCATCTGCCAGTATACGGGCAAGCCAATTGCGCTGGAAACTTACGGTACACGTAAGTATTAGACTATAAGATTATCAAATTAAAAAGTCAAATAATATTTTGTTATATATGTGTTGAAATTTGTTGTTATTAATAAATAAAAAAAAATATTGAAATAACGATTGCCATTGTATTTCCTTTATTATTCGACATGTATATCTTAGAATCTTTCTGTCTCTAAATTCAGTCGTTGTAAATTTCAGCACATTTTCCCACCCAAGCTGTTAGTCAAAGTCCTTTGAACTTGCCGACCAGCTATTGCGTCATGTTCTTTTGATGTACTGAAATAAATACAAAGGGCAGAACTGGGATTATTTTGTTATTTTAAACTACGATTTATGTCACTGTAAAGCATTTCCGAGACCTCTGTTAGCGCTTCACAATTTACTTTAATAGTAGTTTATAAAAACACACAATCATTTTTTCTGTTGGTTTCGCAATGGCTAGTTATAAAAAAAAAACAAAAAAAAAACAAAAAAAAAAAACAAAAAAAAAAATTGCTCTAGTTTTAAACTCTGGATTAAGCCAAGACTGGCTTCAGGGAGAGAACTTCAAAATACCTGTAATTAATTAAAAAAATAACTGGAAGGCTGGTGAACAGTTTCAATTGTTAGGTGGATTCGCAATGTCTTCGTTAATGTATTAAAATCACTGTAGCGAATAAAGTGCCTCTGAAGTTCGCTTGGGTTGTGGAAATGACCGATCTATAAATATGTACCGTTCATACAATGGAGCATAAATATAATATAGTTTCACAATAACGTTGTATGATTTAAAATTGTTATATAAGCGTAAGTCAATAAGTTTTGTTTTAAATTAAATTCGTGCCATTTATCATGGCACCAACAACTAGAAAAAATATGATGTAGAATTTAAGTTAAAAGTCGTAGCATTTGCTGAAGAAAACGAAAATCATGCAGCAGAAAGAAAATTCAACGTAAGCGAGAAGATTGTGCATGACTAGCGTAAAAAAGAAGACAAGTCAACGTCAACAAAAAAGAAAAACAAGGAAAATCGTAGTGGCAAAGCAAGTTGGCCAGTTCTCGAGGAGAATCTACGAAAATGGGATTGTGGAACAGCGTGGATTGTGGAACAGCAGGTCATGGACTTTCAACAATTCAAATACGCCTCAAGGCAAAGTCAAAGTCTATTGTAATACTGACTTTTATATAACTCTTAAACAATTGTATAATATTTCTTACACGAAGTTGGAAATTACCAAGTTGTTTGCAATGGCCGGTGGTATCAAAGACGTGAGTATGGTAAGTGCGGAGGAGCGACTTATACGCAGGAGCGACTTATAGAGCGGAAAATACGGTATTGCCTGTAAAGATAGAATCTATATTGTGAAATTTGCATTTTTTCAAAATGTGAAGTGATATTTCTCAAACGTGGCACAAACCGCAAGTGTTATCGTGTTCTAATTTATGTCATTTTAAATTTTTAGACCCATTAAATTCATGTTGGTAATAGATAAACTTTGTGAATTTTTTCTTTTATTTTGCTTCTACCGCAATAACAAATCTACACATCGTTGTTCGATCAATGTGTGAAGTACATGTGCTAAGCAAACGGAAAAAAGGAGAAATAATGTTTAGATGATTTCCTCAATATACTGCAAGTTATCCTGAAATTAATGTTACTCATTGAGGAAAAACTAAACAAAGTACACCGATATGAAAAGATATTTATCCACTGTTAATCTTAGCGCGATTATTAATTGAGTATTCAACATGCCAAGCCACCATACACCCCTTTTCTCTATGCGTTTATCCCATTGTTATATGTTATTTGTTATAGGTCCCTCAATAACTCGCGCCCTCGCTTATATCGTGGTCGATGTTTTTGGACCCCAATGTCCGCGAGTTATCGAGGGAGTGGTGTATATAGCATAATGGGTCAATGTAATACTATAATGGCAGAATGGGTCAATGTAATACTATAATGGCAGGATGGGTCAATGTAATACTATAATGGCAGAATGGGTCAATGTAACACTATATGGCATACAGGATCAATGTAACACTATATGGCATACAGGATCAATGTAACACTATATGGCATACAGGATTTGTATTGTTTATCTGATAAACTTTATAGATGTCTATGGACTAAGCAGAAATTTAATGGATTCCATTTATTTTTGGTATTGATAAAATATCTCCATAAATATATTTTCCTTGATAGACTTCCAATGCAAACTTAATTCTAACTAAATTCTTTTTTTAAGGCGAAATTTACACAATCTTAATAATTTATTTAATACATCAGTAAGACTAATGAAAGCTTAAATATGTTTCCATACACTTACAATACTTTCTAACTGTGAAATTTAACATTCATTTGTATTGTTTTATTAAATTCTTTTAGATTTCATATTTTATGTTATCTATATACATTATTCTGATCTGTGTACACTGATTTTGATCCATGTACACTGATTTGATGCAAATACACTGATTTAATCCATGTACACTGATTTGATGCAAATACACTGATTTAATCCAGGTACACTGATTTGATCTTTGTACACCAATTTTGATCCATGGACACTGAGTTGATTTGTGTACACTGATTTGATCCATGTACACTGATTTTGATCAATGTACACTGATTTTGATCCATGTACACTGATTTGATCTGTGTACACTGACTTGATCCATGTACACTGATTTGATCTGTGTACACTGACTTGATCCATGTACACTGATTTGATCTGTGTACACTGATTTTGATACATGTTTACTGATTTGATCCATGTACATTGAATTGATCTGTGTACACTTGATTTTATCTGTGTACACTGATTTGATATGTGTACACTGATTTGATCTGTGTACACTGATTTTCATCCATTCATTCCATTTGGTCAATGTACACTGATTTAATCCATGTAGACTGATTTGAATTCAAACTGTCAGTCAAGTTAACTTTCAAGACACAGTATGTTCTTGAACTGGTAGAATATAAACACAGTCAAAACTGGACTCATTATTTTTCGTTCCATCTACACTTTTGCAACAACAAATGTTTTTAATACCATATAAAATATCATTAGGGACAAATCATTCCATATAAAATATAATTTGGGACAAATCAATCCATATAAAATATCATTAGGGACAAATCATTCCATATAAAATATCATTTGGGACAAATCATTCAATATAAAATATCATTAGGGACAAATCATTCAATATAAAATATCATTAGGGACAAATCATACCATATAAAATATCACCAGTAACAAATCATACCATATAAAATGTATCAGTTTGTGATAAATCAGAAGAAATTGGAATGTAAAATTATGCAGTATATTTTTTTTTTACAATTTCAGATATGATCATAGGTTGGCTGATTGTATGCAATCTTGTGTTAAACACATCATATTTAATAAAAAAACACCAAAAGAGATCACTTGTATAAAGTGCCACCATATAAACTGCATGCACAGTGTACAACCATTTATATACCTGTTGCAAATGAATGATCAGACAGACAGACAGACAGACATACTAATAAACTGGTTATGATCAACTGTGCAAAAAATTTTGTGAACAAAGAAACCTTATTTTTGATCATACTTAAATAACCACCACCATTACTACCCCCTACCCCATCTGTCTTAATTAGTATTATGGTGATATACAACTCACTTGGTTTGGCATTAATCTCCACGTGGAGTGTCACAATCTCACCAACTCGAAACTCTTCGGTTCCGATATGCAGTGGTGAATAAAGCTGCCCATTCAACTTGATATCTGCAACAGAAATAAGGATTCTGTCAATAATATTCCTGAAAATTCTTCCTGCAGGACTTAGATAAACAACAATATGGCCATCAAAACTAGTCCCTATACTTCTAGAATTAAAGACAACTATTGAAAAGGATGTATAAATCATAACTTATAGACAGCTATCGAAAAGGGTGTATATAAATCATAACTTAAAGACAGCTATTGAAAAGGGTGTATATAAATCATAACTTAACGACAGCTACTGAAAAGGGTGTATATAAATTATAACTTAAAGACAGATATTGAAAAGGGTGTATATAAATCATAATTTAAAGACTGATACTGGAAAGGGTGTATATAAATCATAACTTAAAGGCAGATACTAAAAAGGATGTATATAAATCATAACTTAAAGACTGATACTGAAAAGGGTGTATATAAATCATAACTTTAAGACAGATACTGAAAAGGGTGTATATAAATCATAACTTAAAGACAGCTACTGAAAAGGGTGTATATAAATCATAACTTAAAGACAGCAACTGAAATGGGTGTATGCATCGTAACTTATAGACAGCTAATGAAAAGGGTGTATATAAATCATAACTTAAATACAGCTACTGAAAAGGGTGTATATAAATCATAACTTAAAGACAGATACTGAAAAGGGTGTATAAATCATAATTTAGAGACAGCTACTGAAAAGGGTGTATAAAGCATAAGTTAAAGACAGCTATTGAAAAGGGTGTATATAAATCATAACTTAAAGACAGCTATTGAAAAGGGTGTAGAAATCATAACTGGCAGTTGTTGATGAAGTTTGTAGAAATCAGAACTTAAGACATTTAAATACATTCAAGTAATTCAACAAAAATAATTTAATTTAACAACAAAGGAAAACTACATTGGAATTAAATGATCTTTACTTCCTCATAAATGATATGTGAGAGAGCTTGCCAGTAGATTCTCATGGGTCAGTGGTTCATTCAGGTGATTTCCCAGTTTCTTCCTCCAACATTAATACTGGCCGCCATGAATAGCCTAACATGTGCTGAAAAATGGTGTTAAGCCCAACAACAACAACAACAACTTCTTCATAAATGATTACTTTAGTCCTTACCCCAAATAAGAGGTGAGGCCTGCATCCTGTTGATCTGCTCTTGTGTCCACACTAGGTGATCTATCACAGCTTTGCCATGGACATTCAGAGATTGCTAATACAGTCAAAGAAGATAGGACCTCATTGCATTCATTATCATTATTTCCTTATTGATTTTCATGGTAACTTTATCTGATAATACTGAATGAATTCCATGGCAAAAATCATATAACACATTTAATCTATTTCAGGGAGCAGTATGAATGGGATGGCAAGAATCATAACACCACATTTGAATTGCATGGCAATAATCATATAACACCACATTGAATTGCATGGCAATAATCATATAACACCACATTTGAATTGCATGGCAATAATCATGTAACACCACATTTGAATTGCATGGCAATAATTATATAACACATTTGAATTGCATGGCAATAATCATGTAACACCACATTGAATTGCATGGCAATAATCATGTAACACCACATTTGAATTGCATGGCAATAATCATGTAACACCACATTTGAATTGCATGGCAATAATCATATAACACCACATTTGAATTGCATGGCAATAATCATATATAACCACATTAGAATTGCATGGCAATAATCATGTAACACCACATTTGAATTGCATGGCAATAATCATGTAACACCACATTTGAATTGCATGGCAAGAATCATATAACACATTTGAACTGCATGGCAATAATCATGTAACACCACATTTGAATTCCATGGCAATAATCATGTAACACCACATTTGAATTGCATGGCAATAATCATATAACACCACATTTGAATTGCATGGTAATAATCATGTAACACCACATTGAATTGCATGGCAATAAACAAGTAACACCACATTGAATTGCATGGCAATAATCATGTAAGACCATATTGAATTGCATGGCAATAATCATGTAACACCACATTTGAATTGCATGGCAAGAATCATGTAACACCACATTTGAATTGCATGGCAA
Organism: Potamilus streckersoni; assembly: GCA_016746295.1. Classification (NCBI taxonomy): domain Eukaryota; kingdom Metazoa; phylum Mollusca; class Bivalvia; order Unionida; family Unionidae; genus Potamilus; species Potamilus streckersoni. The sequence goes on along the minus strand of JAEAOA010001105.1, from coordinate 83,139 downwards.
TAATCATGTAACACCACATTTGAAATGCATGGCAAGAATCACGTAACACCACATTTGAATTGCATGGCTATAATCATGTAACAACACATTTGAATTGCATGGCAAGAATCACGTAACACCACATTTGAATTGCAAGGCAATAATCATGTAACACCACATTTGAATAGCATGGCAATAATCATGTAACACCACATTTGAATTGCATGGCAAGAATCATATAACACCACATTTGAATTGCATGGCAATAATCATGTAACACCACATTTGAATTGCATGGCAATAATCATGTAACACCACATTTGAATTGCATGGCAATAATCATGTAGCACCACATTGAATTGCATGGCAATAATCATGTAACACCACATTTGACTTGTATGGCAATAATCATGTAACACCACATTTGAATTGCATGGCAATAATCATGTAACATCACATTTGAATTGCATGGAAAGGATCATATAACACCACATTTGAATTGCATGGCAATAATCATGTAACACCACATTTGAATTGCATGGCAATAATCATGTAGCACCACATTGAATTGCATGGCAATAATCATGTAACACCACATTTGACTTGTATGGCAATAATCATGTAACACCACATTTGAATTGCATGGAAAGGATCATATAACACCACATTTGAATTGCATGGCAATAATCATGTAACACTACATTTGAATTGCATGGCAATAATCATGTAACACCACATTTGAATTGCATGGCAAGAATCATGTAACTTTATTTGAATTGCATGGCTATAATCATGTAACACCACATTGAATTGCATGGCAATAATCATGTAACACCACATTTGAATTGCATGGCAAGAATCATATATCACCACATTAGAATTGCATGGCAATAATCATGTAACACCAAAATGAATTTCATGGCAATAATCATGTAACACATTTGAATTGCATGGCAATAATCATGTAACACCACATTTGAATTGCATGGCAAGGATCATATAACACCACATTTGAACTGCATGGCAATAATCATGTAACACTACATTTGAATTGCATGGCAATAATCATGTAACACCACATTTGAATTGCATGACAATAATCATGTAACACCACATTGAATTGCATGGCAATAATCATGTAACACCACATTCGAATTGCATGGCAATAATCATGTAACACCACATAAATCTATTTCAGGAAGCAGTATGAATTGCATGCAAGAATCGTATAACACCACATTTGAATTGCATGGCAATAATCATGTAACACCACATTGAATTGCATGGCAATAATCATGTAACACCACATTCGAATTGCATGGCAATAATCAGGTAACACCACATAAATCTATTTCAGGAAGCAGTATGAATTGCATGGCAAGAATTGTATAACACCACATTTGAATTGCATGGCAATAATCATGTAACACCACATTGAATTGCATGGCAATAATCATGTAACACCACATTCGAATTGCATGGCAATAATCATGTAACACCACATTCGAATTGCATGGCAAGAATCGTATAACACCACATTTGAATTGCATGGCAAGAATCATATATCACCACACTTAATCTTATGATACTATTCAATGATAACAACATGAATCTTCAGATAACACCAATCGCTGATAACAACATTAATCTTTTTATAATGGCAATCACTGAGAACAACATGAATCTTCTTATAATGGCAATCACTGAGAACAACATGAATCTTCTTATAATGGCAATCACTGAGAACAACATGAATATTCTGATAACATAAATTTTGTTATAATGGCATTCACTGATAATGTGAATCTTATTATAATGGTATTCATTGATAATGTGAATCTTGTTATAATGGCATTCACTGATAATGTGAATCTTGTTATAATGGCATTCACTGATAATGTGAATCTTGTTATAATGGCATTCACTGATAATGTGAATCTTGTTATAATGGCATTCACTGATAATGTGAATCTTATTATAATGGTATTCATTGATAATGTGAATCTTGTTATAATGGCATTCACTGATAATGTGAATCTTGTTATAATGGCATTCACTGATAATGTGAATCTTGTTATAATGGCATTCATTGATAATGTGAATCTTGTTATAATGGCATTCACTGATAATGTGAATCTTGTTATAATGGCATTCACTGATAATGTGAATCTTGTTATAATGGCATTCATTGATAATGTGAATCTTGTTATAATGGCATTCACTGATAATGTGAATCTTGTTATAATGGCATTCACTGATAATGTGAATCTTATTATAATGGTATTCATTGATAATGTGAATCTTGTTATAATGGCATTCACTGATAATGTGAATCTTGTTATAATGGCATTCACTGATAATGTGAATCTTGTTATAATGGCATTCACTGATAATGTGAATCTTGTTATAATGGCATTCACTGATAATGTGAATCTTATTATAATGGTATTCATTGATAATGTGAATCTTGTTATAATGGCATTCACTGATAATGTGAATCTTGTTATAATGGCATTCACTGATAATGTGAATCTTATTATAATGGCATTCATTGATAATGTGAATCTTGTTATAATGGCATTCACTGATAATGTGAATCTTGTTATAATGGCATTCACTGATAATGTGAATCTTGTTATAATGGCATTCATTGATAATGTGAATCTTGTTATAATTGCATTCACTGATAATGTGAATCTTGTTATAATGGCATTCACTGATAATGTGAATCTTGTTATAATGGCACTCACTGATAATGTGAAACTTATTACAATAACATTCATTGATAATGTGAATCTTGTAATGGCATTCACTGATAATGTGAATCTTGTTATAATGGCACTCACTGATAATGTGAATCTTGTTATAATGGCATTCATTGATAATGTGAATCTTGTTATAATGGCATTCACTGATAATGTGAATCTTGTTATAATGGCACTCACTGATAATGTGAATCTTGTTATAATTGCATTCACTGATAATGTGAATCTTGTTATAATGGCATTCACTGATAATGTGAATCTTGTTATAATGGCATTCACTGATAATGTGAATCTTGTTTAATGCCAATCAATAATAAAAACACAAATCTTGTTATAATTGGAATCACTGATAACAACACAAATCTTGTTAAAGGATACAATTGTCCACCGAATATCCACAAAGTTAGCAATGTACTGGCTTTGAGGGTTTCTTCTCAATTCTGATCTAGACAGTGAATCTGAAACTCTGCTTTCTGTGGACGGCAGTTCTGGAAAGTCTTGTCTTTCAATCGGGATGGTTATCCTGTAAAACAATTAGCAAACAGTCAATGACCAAATTAGTAAAAAGCAAATAACCAAATTAGCAAATAGTCAATTACCAAATTACTAATCAATTTGTCTATGGCCAAATTAGCAAATAGCCAATGACCAAATTATCAGCAAATCTGTCAATGTCAATGACCAAAATACATAACAGTCAATGTATCACTGACTAAAATACCAATTTGTCAATTTGCTACTTACCAAGTTACCAAAAAACTGTATAAATTTGTTACTGACCACATTACCAAAACAGCCAGTCTGTCACTGACCTAATTACCAAATGGTCAATTTGTGAATGGCTAAGTTAACAAGCATTACTTTTTGTCAAATCTTCTAAAACATGGGTTCTCAGACTGTGGTATACAGATAACTGGTCATCTTCAAACTCCACTCTTACAACTGTTCGCTAATGGCACAATTAACATTGATCATCATCATCAATCCCTTAACCCATGAGGTCATTGGGGCACCACAGTTGACTTTACAACCATTCTCTCCAGATTTCCCTGTTCTCTACTGCAATTTGCACTGAGGGCTTTGGCTATCATTAAGGACTCTGCTGAAGGCCCTATCAAACATAATTAGTCCACTGAGGGAGCAGCAGGGGGGCGAACCCTACAAATTTTTGCGATGAAATCGATTAAAGCCTCAGAATGCCAAATGGAGCCTTCCTACGAAATCTCATATTTTAACCAAAAAAAAAATAAAGACCCCATTTGTAAAATGGAGCCTTATTGATTTTGTCGCAAATATGTTGTCATAACCACCCTCAAAATTGCTGCCATCTACGTCGCAAATATGTTGTCATCTCACCCCCCCTGCTGCTGATTAATACAAATGATTTGTTAGCTTTTCACAAACAGACTAATCGATAATACTTCACCACGTAGATCAATTAAATTATTTGACTGATCGGTGAGTGTAAAATTAATTCTAGTTAGCGAATCATTTTGACATTGCATATAGACTGGATTAGTCAGATTCTCAACAATTAAAAATCCTGGGGGGGGTGTTGGTGCAAATGAATAAAGAATGTAACTTTGTCGGGCTTGATTTGATTGTTCCATATTAATTTGATAACTTCCTTCGATTACATCACACGTTAAATTAAGTGCGATCACTGATGAAATATCCACATTGTTCAGTGCGATATGTCTACCGTCGCCGTCGGGAGAATTATTATGAGTGAGGATAATAAGATTTGGCTGGCTATCTTTCCATGATTGATGAATTTTATTAAATCCTTCGTTGATGGCAGTTCTGAGTTGATTTTTTAGTTCAGGTGCGTTATATCCTGGAAGTTTATAATTTGGATTTTCATTTATATTTTTTTTATAATCATGGGCTGAACTAGTTCTTGAAATCGGGGAATTTTCATCAGTGAAGAGATTAGTAATCCTCGAATTAAATATTTCCATGTCATCGATGATTTTATTACCCGCAGCGACTACACTAGTAAACTCAGCTTGTGTAAGAAGGCCAGATCTTAACGAGGGTAATAACAACAAAAAATCATTATTCATTCTACCAAGGATGTGATTTTTAATATCTACAAATGTTGGACTTGTATCATGCATTTCCAAAATTTCGTCCTCTCGTATAATATAATCATTAAAAAGTGGAATTATCCATGCATCCTCATCATATTGATCCTTATATCGATATCTTTTTGTGAAGTTTATATCCTCGAATGTCTTATAAGTTTTTGATGGATTTTCAGGTCCTATTTCATCAGTGACGTAATCAGATTTTACAGGCTCGGGCGTGGAATTACCAGCATTTCTAGGTGGATCTTCTGGCCATCCTAATACTGTTCTTATTGAACTGTTATAAATATCTACAACATACCCAGGAGAGCTTATTTCAATTGTAGATGATAATGTTGGTTCATGAACTGTTATCACAATTTTTGATTCCCTTCTAGTAATGGATTTTATTCTACGTTGTAATTCATTATTAATTTGCTCAATTTGATAGGACCCAGTTGGTATTGAAACAACGTTCCAATCTGGAGAGTCATCTTTTTTATTTCTATATGCAAATACCAGAGAATTATTAGATCTCTGACCACCAAATGGAACCAATCTAATATTAGGCCAACTATGATACACTCGTAATTTTGCCAACGCGATTTCTTTTACTGAAACAGGGAAAGGAAAATTCACACTGAATTTAGGGTTTGTTGACGATATTGATATCATGCTTGTTTTCCGCGGAGTGGTATTTTCTGCTATCCGCTGAAGTAGTTGAATCTCTTGCGACATTATTATTATTATTATTTACAATGTCTAATTTTGCAATAGATGAAAAAACGCTAGCGTTTTTAATCATAGTATCATAAATACGTATCATCGCGGAGAATTCGTCTTCGGTAATTATCATATCATCAATCGATGATGACATCAATGAGGATAATTGTGAGTAACCGTTAGATACTGCTTGATGTTTTACTATATAGTCGTTAAGTTTTTCTTGAGAACAGGATGATATTTCTTTAGTAATAGCATTTGCAATTCCAGCAAATGTTGTCACCGCGGAAATAGCAATTGGGACAGCAATCGGAGCTACCATTGTTACTGAAGATAGTATAATACCAGCACCGGCCATTATACCAGATACTGAGTATACTGTAACATCAATCGCGGTAATTCTCCTGCGATACTTTTTAATTTTTATTTCATACTCATCAATGAGTGTTTTGAGTTTTGTTAAGAACTCTTTGACGGTATCATAGCGATATTGCGATGATGGAATCATATTATTTTAAAATCTCAAGTGGTTTCTAATTGTTAAAATTCTAATTTAGATCAGCTACAAACTCCATGTACCATACAAATGATGTCTTATTTAAATTAGGATCAGTGCTTGTTATTGTAAACCGTTTGTATTCACCTACGTCATTGAAATCACATTGATTATATATACTAGGGACAGTACATTACATATAGGATGATATATATATACAATGCGATTATATAGGATGATTATATATACAATGAGATGATAGGGACAGTACAGGACTATACAAACATGAAAGATGGGGCGCTCATATTATATATAAGGTGATAATAAGACCAGTATCGATAAGCGAGTGTGTATTTATTTTCCTAGCATTTCATAGTGAAAATTGTGTAGTAATTTCAATGGAAGCTAAATATTTAAATAAAACATTAAAACAAGAAATACAACTGTTAAATAATAGCAATTTTTTATTAATTTCTATAATATTATGATTAAATAATCGTAATAATAATGGATTTACATGAGATAACTCTGTCATGGGGATCCCTGTCAATTCAGGACACCTGCTATTTCTTGAATGGTTCGAGAATGATATTTTTCTGTGTCATTGATAATTTTATTACATGTAGCGCTACCACCCTAAAAAAACTAAATTACATGTAATGCGCTTTACTATTTTGACCTCACATACAATCTATTTTATTTGTCATTACAAAGTAATTTCATTTTCATACAAAATCTAAACAGCGCTGTTAACGCTGTCTTTGTAATTGGGATTTTTAAAAAATCTATTAATAGAACCTTGACCCAGTGTCTTGTGTTACACGCGCGCATTTCGGTACAATAACCATATTTACTATTTGTTTATGTGGCTGTTCCAGCTATTGTCATTTACTTTTTTAATGCATATATACGTGGATATTGCGAATAAATATTAAAAAAAAAATATATGTACATAATGATATTAACGCGCGAAACGATTTTAGCATTTTGCCCTATGGAAAATCGACTACTTTGCCCCATGGTAATTGATCTGAATTGTAAAATCATGCAAAAATGACTAAAATAGCATAACTCACTATTGAGAGTTATCTTGTAAATAGGAAAACTTTATTCTATGTCCATTTTTCTTTGAGATAGCTGTTTGATAAATCCCTTCAGCAACTTTTCGTACTGAAGGCATACATATTCCAAAATATTTTCCCGCAGCATTCATTGAATGAAAAACTCTTTCTTCATTCGTCGCTGTATCAAATGATTTAACTCCCCTGCGTCGTTTTGAGTATTTCCCTGTCTTTCCTCTTTTTGTATTCTCTCTTTGAGAAATGCATTGTAAATTGGAAATCGCGTTATTTTAAGGATTAGAGTCAATATGATCAATAACATTACCATCTTTAATCAATCCATAAAATGCTTCATAGACAATTCTGTGAACGTAATAGTGCTTTTTTCCAGCAGTAAATTGCAAGTATCCATGATTATTAACAAAACCAATTGGCTTTTTCAGTCTACAGTGTCTAACATCACCATCAGCAGATATTTCATAATTAACAAGTATTGGATGTGGTATGAATTCTTGCTCCATTTATATAATAATACTATTTGTCTAATTCATTATTTGCTTTAATTATAAATCTATTAATGTAGTCTTGAGGGGTTTTTATATATTTTGTCTTTGACAGAGTCATGGTTAGGGTCAATGATAGCGTTTTTTATTCGTTTATCATAATAACGTTTTAATTCTCTAAACCGCTTACCCCCACAATTGATACATAATTGTGATTTTCCTCTCACACCCACCCCACAATTTATGCATGGTGCCGGGCCTGTCGAATTATTTCTGACACTCTGTAAGTGATATCCACAGAATTCACCTCTACACGATTTATTACATGGGGTTACTGATCCAATCATAAGCCATTTGCAGTGATTCATTATATATAAACAAAATTTTCTATTTAAATGTTTGCTTTATTTATATGAATGAAGAATTCAAGAGATTATCGGCAATCAAGCCTTGGAAAAATATTAAATTCAATCTTGATAGAACCCTCGAAGACGTACCAAAAGAGAGAATAAATAATAGAAGTCTGATTAGAAAAATACGAGATTGTGTTAATGAGTTTAAACAGGACGGTGCATCACACACCTGGTCAACATTTAAAATTGATGGTGTTGTTGATGCTAGAATGAATGATGAAACAGCAGCTATGATACTATCACAACTTGGCAATAAAAGGTATTTTCTCAGAGTGAAATTCATTATCAATTTAGAATTGGGCGATTGGGTTATAAGAGACAAATTTGAGCCAATTCTCAAAGATAAGACAACAGTCATTGTTAGCCGTGATTCCAGACCAGGGCTGTTAACTGGAATTGATAAACCATACTATGAAAAAGCGTATCCAGAAACAGCAATTGTTTATGGGTTAAATAAGAAACCTGACATTGGAAAACTAGCACCAATGAAACAGTCAACGTCAGTGGAAAAACCACTCAATTGTGTGGCACAACGTGTCATAGAACACTTTACAAATGCACTCCGTGGGAATAAATTAACCGATCTAAGACGTAAAAAAATAAGTCAATGGGAGCTAACAGTGAAAGAGAAAGGAGCAACTATTTCCGATATAGCTAGATTGGAAAAATCTTTGAGATTTCCGATTACCGTTTCAACGATAACCGGCGAAGTATTATACGAATCGAAATACAATAAAAACGGAGCTCCAATCAAAATTATTGACCATAACAAGCACGCATGGACATCCGCAGTTACAATATTCCCGCGAGACAGAACAGTGAAGTATGTCCCAGGAGAATTTACCAAGGATGGCATTCTCACTGAAGAAAGATTATTCGATGCTATTGCTAGTTTGTGTAAAAATGACCCTGTATCAGTATGGCTACTTCATAGTTTTGAAGATGAAGAATGTCAATTCAATCAATTTGTGAAACCTAACGGTGAATTATATCGTACTGAAAGTCTACATAATAGGATGAAAAATCTAGCAATAAGTCTCAGTGAAAACGCTAGCGTTTTTAATGAAAAATCCGACGATTACGAACAAACAGTTACTTAAAAATTGTTTTACAATTCCATCGGTTGCAGCTCATTTTGCAAGAAAGAAAAATAATTGGAAACCAACACGAAAAGAGTTTTTACAGGATGTTCAATCCAGCTGTCTGGAATATTATCATGGCGGTCTATGGAACGTTAAGTACAATCGTGAAAGTATGATATCAGTTGATATCGTTGCCTGTTATCCAGGAAGTTTTCTAGGATATGGATTCGCTGGTGAGTATTTTAAACGGTTTGGACATCCCACACATGAAATGACTCGCGTTGCTATTAATGGACCACTGCCTGATTTTGATTTGACCGGTTTTGCTCGCATAGTATCATTTAAATTCGCTGAAGGACTTCATCCGTGTTATGTTTGGATTGGTAGACACATGGCTGAAAGGATGTGGTTACCAATAGTGTTATTGCGATATATGATTGATTGTAAAATGTTAGTTTCGTTGATTGTCAGCGAAGCGATTATCTCATATCAAAAACAAACCAATGTCTGGTTACCAGAACCTGAATGTCTTGATAGTATAATCGATAAGTCTAGAAAACATATTGATGCTGACGAGGTGTACATCATTGAATGGTCAAAAAAGATATTTAATCAATGAAATAGTGAAGCAAAGGATTTCGGCCGAAGAATAATCGGTAAATTTACACAAGGTGGAAAAAAATTCAACTTTAAAAGACAATCCTCACGATTGATTATAGATGATGCCGAATACGACTTCGTTATTAAAGATGCAGTAGAGAAAAATAGATACGCAAATTGTAAAACAGCCTTCTTGTCCAATAAAACAAAGTTAGGTAGAATTGTTACTTACAGTGATGGAGAAAGCTCTGCATATCTACATTTAAGGGCTTCTATGCTGGGTTATGCATCTATCAATTTATTTGCAATGATAAATAGATTTCCTAGTATAGCAGTTAGAGTTGCAATTGATTCAATATATGTCGATAAAAAATATATCAAAGAGGTAACTAAATTTACTAATAGCGAAGAGACTTGGGGAACATGGCGAATTAAACATGAAATACAATGCAATTATTCTGAATCAGCAGACCTTGAGATTAAAAGCAGTTACCTGAAGAACGATAATTCTATCAGTGAAAAATCCGAAGGATTTTCTATGTCTAAAGCACCACCGATATCAGATCCAATTTGTAGATATAAAACAGTTTATTTAAACGGTTGTGGTGGATCTGGAAAGACAACACGTGTGATAGAATTATATCAAGAGAGAACGTCCATGATTGTACTCACACCAACCCATAGACTAGCGAGAGAGATAAAACAACGCCAAATATCCAAAGGATTTTCCGTTGAAGCTTGCATGTATCATAGTTTTTTTTCGATACAAGGGTGATGCTTGGACTCCTGAGCGAATGGGTGAGAAATTTATTCCAGCGGTTATTATTTGGGATGAAGCATGTACTGTTTCAGAAGATGTATTAAAAATGTTTCCTGATTGGTTATTGCAAAATAATACAAAAGTTATATTGTGCGGCGATCATGGTCAACCACCACCATTTGTTGGTAGAAGTCCACATAATTGGTTAAAAGGATTTGTTGATTATTACGAAGAAATTGATACTGACTATAGAGCACTCGATGAGCAGTTACGTGAGTTTAAAAAACTAATTAGATTACAACACGATAGAATTCAATGTGAAGTAGCGCGTGAAATAATTTCTGAAACGCCTATGAATGATTTTTGGGAAACATGGAGACCAAATGATTTTGTAGTAGCAAGTAGAAAGATAGTCAGAGACGCATTTCAGAAAAAGTTGTTTGAGCTACACAAGAAAAAATTCCCAACATTTCCAGTGCCGTTGTGTTATAAGACCATTGGATACACGAAAGCAGAATATTGAAGCTGAAATTCCAGGCCAGACGGAGAAACAGATTCTAGTGTTAAACGATATTGTGCTAGTTGATATCAATACTGTAGAAGATGCATTATGCGCTGATAAATCACCATGGACACTTGGTTATGTAACAACAATACACTCGTCACAAGGATTGACCATCACGGATACAATTGTTTGGATAGTTGATAATCGCATTGAATGGTCAAATTTAGTCTATCTCGCAGTGTCCAGAGTACGACGAATAAATCAACTACGAAGGATTATTTTCGATGATGATTTTAATGCAAACGATGATAACACTGATATTAGCATCATTAGTAAAAAACTCTCTGGTTACAAACAGCAGGACAAAAAAAACAACGAGAATTTGATATTGATGCTGAAGTAATAATCGCATTAAAAGAACAACAGAATAATCACTGCGCCAGTTGCAATTGTATAATGCACTGGCAGTATTCGGATAAAGACCCTCGACAATTCACCGTAGACAGAAAAAATAACAGTCTTGGTCATGTCAGAAACAATGTGATGTTGACCTATCTTGAGTGTAACAGACGTAACGGTGCTAGTTAAGACCAAATGGCGGTAATTGAGTATCGTCCGGAATGACTTGTAGTTGTTCGCGTGTAAAACCACGCTGAGGTGCAGTTGAATCCAATCTGTAGATTGGAGGTCTACCAGTTGATCGCGTTATAGTTGAAATTTTATGCGTAGTAACACTCCATATAGGATCAGTAGCTCTTCTTTTACCACCTTCAAGTTCTCCTGGTTCGTATAAATATCTCACAGTAACATCACTGAGAAGTGGCTGAGTGCTAACCCGCTGTGGTTGTTCGGGTATATATTTTTTTTTTATTGCAATATTTGGTTTCATATTAATAGTTCGAGTAATCTCGTTATTTAACGCTGCAACTACACTCGGTAACCTTTGGACCCATTTACGAGATCGTTTTTCTTGGATGAATTCTTTTGCATATTGATATCCAAATAACCGTTCTGCAAGAGTTTGATTAAATCGTTCTACAATTGCCTGATCATGATGTAACACAGTATGTCCCCGTCGTATTGTAACATTATGAGTTTTCATTGTTGATAGAACAGCACCTTGAAACTCTTTGCCAGGATCAACTTGTAATAAATTTGGCCATCTTAGAGGACCTCGTCTATAAATCCTTTCAAATGCAGAAGCGACTTCAGAAGCTGACTTTGTTTTCAATGGTTCTGCTTGTTTAAATCGACTCGCAATATCAACTACAGTTAGCGCGTATTTGTAACCATGGTCATGTGGTAAAAACAATAAATCAGCCTGATGAACTTCATTGGGTACGGTAACATCAAAATGAGAATAATTAATTTGTTTAGGCGGTGGTAGATAAATTTGCCATATAGCTTGTTTGGATAACCAATCTTTCGCAGTGGACTTTTTCACTTTTGCAACGTTAGCGAGTTTACTGATTGCTGCTTTACCCTTCCAGTATCCTTTCGGAGAATAATAAATAGATTCCATACTATAAAAACATTAATGTTTTTAATTACCAGCACCTAACACCAATTTGCCTTTCATAGCTGATTTGACCAACCATGAAGCCAATTTTTCTTTGAAGGATTTATCGGGAATAGCATTTAACGCATGAATTAATTTTACATCCGCGAGATGTCTTTGTTGCAAATTATTGCTTTTATATGCAACATCATTAGCATGACATGCCTTATCATTAGCATTTATCAGATACTCACCAGGCCGGGGCTGATTTTGATCATCAAGTCTGATATCTAATCTCGTTCCGGGACCACATTAACTATATCCTGGAAGGTGTTTTTCTCCGGGGTATTTTCCAAGTTTTGCGGCAATATCACCTCCGAGTTGTTTTTTTTAAAAAATCTAAATTTTTTTGTACCACATGTTACACACTTACCAGTAAGCGCTAGTCTATTGTTTTTAGTTGTAATGGTTGTCTGATCGGTTGTATTAGTACGCTGTTTACATTTAACACAATATACATCCATAATTTATATATAGTGTTATGAATATAATTGATGTTTCAGCGACTAAAAGAAGAGAACCGGTAAAACACCACGCAGCGCTTCCGAATTCTGTCCGTGCCATTATAATCGGACCATCTGGATCAGGCAAAACATAATTGCTGCTTAATTTGATAATGCGATTTATGAAATGGGATAAATTATATTTAGTTGCCCCTTCCGTAGATGATCAACGGTGCTATGAAGTGCTAAAAGATTATAATGAAAATGCATCAGAAATTAAAGGTGAAAGTGTAATTGACTTTATTACTGATATTAATGATGCACCATCAGTAGAAGATCTCGATGGAGACATAAACATTCTTGTAGTGTACGATGATGTAATGTTAGATAGTCAAAAGAACCCTGCTAGAATATTTTCCCGAGGTAGGCATAAAAACACTGATGTGATATATGTCACTCAATGATATACTCAAATTCCAAAAGTGATTCGCGATAACTGCAATATTCTTGCTGTATTCAATGGCGTTGATACACATACGCTACAAAATATTTGGCAGACATGGTGTTCCGATATGGACTTCAATGGATTTAAAAATTACTTTAGTCATGCTCAGTCAGTCCCATATGGATTTATAACAATAAATTTACACGACCCTCGGTCACGATATCGTATTGGACTTGATCAAATATTTGGTTAAATAATTTGTATTAATCAGCAGCAGGGGGGGCGAGATGACAACATATTTGCGACGTAGATGGCAGCAATTTTGAGGGTGGTTATGACAATGTATTTACGACAAAATCGCTAAGGCTCCATTTGTAAAATGGGGTCTTTATTTTTTTTTGGTTAAAATATGAGATTTCGTAGGAAGGCTCCATTTGGCATTCTGAGGCTTTAATCGATTTCGTCGCAAAAATTTGTAGGGTTCGCCCCCCCTGCTGCTGAGGGCTTTGGCTATCATTAAGGACTCTGCTGAAAGCCCTATCAAACAGAATTAGTCCATTAAGGGCTTTGGCTATCATTAAGGACTCTGCTGAAGGCCTATCAAACATAATTAGTCCACTGAGGGCTTTGGCTATCATTAAGGACTCTGCTGAAGGCCTCAGTAATCATTAGGCAGTTTGCTATGACTATTGCCAATATTCAAAATGTCAGTGAAAAACATGTTTGAGAACTACTGTTTTAAAATATAGTATTTAAATCAACAGCTGAATTATTTTCAACAAAATATTAATTACTATTCCATTTATCATGTTATAAATATACAAATCTAATTTAAATAAGCAAAAAAATACTGGGTATGGGTAAACTTAAGTGCAGTTTACTTTTTTTTAATTCAGCTACTTTGAACCCATGTTAAAACCCAGCATGATATTATATTTTGTATGTTACCTTTTGAGTCGATTCGGTTCTAGAATCAGAGCCTCATGCTCTTCCGAGTACAGTAGCTGCATCTGGTGGCCAGATATATTCTGTACATCAAAAACTAAGTACACATGGTCTGGACTGAAAGATAAGACAGTTAGTTGGTGCTTAGTGGTGTCATTTTTGTCCTGGATGAATTCAGTCAAGTCTATTACTATTATATTCTTTACACATAAACATCTTTATTGTCACTTTAAAGTGCTATGGTAAATTTGTCTCCATAGTGATAAATTAGGTTTTTTGCAACAATGTGAATATTGTTATACTTGCTCCTCTGATCATAAGACATTTTAATGAAAGTTTTCTATACTTGCATCTTTGACAATAAAAAATACCAGTACAGCTTGCTATACATGTCTCTCTGACAGTAAGACATCCCTGTTCAGTTTGCTATACTTGCCTCTCTCACAGTAAGACATCCCATGTACAGTTTGCTATACTTGCCTCTATGACAGTAAGCCATCCCATGTACAATGTGTTATACTTGCCTCTGATGGTTAGTAATCCCATGTACAGTGTGCTATACTTGCCTCTGATGGCAAGACATCCCATGTACAGTGTGCTATACTTGCCTCTGATGGTAAGACATCCCATTTACAGTGTGCTATACTTGCCTCTCTGATGGTAAGCCATCCCATGTACAGAATCTATACTTGCCTCTCTGATGGTAAGACATCCCATGTACAGTGTGCTATACTTGCCTCTGATGGTAAGCCATTCCATGTACAGTGTGCTATACTTGCCTCTCTGATGGTAAGCTATCCATTGTACAGTGTACTATACTTGCCTCTCTGATGGTAAGACATCCCATTTACAGAAGACAAGAGAAGGAAGGATATCAATACTAAGGGCCAAGGAACTACAGCGCCAGAACCCGTCTGTCTGTCCGGGACCGCCGGAATACTCTACTTTTAGTACAGCATCTATACTCTGAAAATCAAAATTCCTTAATACATAAAATGACATCGAATAGAACAGGCATAAATTACTGGTATCATCAGTACAGCCATGAGATACATCATGGGTGGTATGGTCAGTACAGCCATGAGATACATCATGGGTGGTATGGTCAGTACAGCCATGAGATACATCATGGGTGGTATGGTCAGTACAGCCATGAGATACATCATGGGTGGTATGGTCAGTACAGCCATGGGATACATCATGGGTGGTATGGTCAGTACAGCCATGAGATACATCATGGGTGGTATGGTCAGTACAGCCATGGGATACATCATGGGTGGTATGGTCAGTACATCCATGAGGTACATCATGGGTGGTATGGTCAGTACAGCCATGGGATACATCATGGGTGGTATGGTCAGTACAGTTATGATATAGATTGTAGGTGGTATGAGATACATTGTGGGTGGTTTGGTTGTACAGCCATAAGAAACATTGTGGGTGGCATGGTCGGTATAGCAATAAGATATATTGTGGGAAGTAATCTCATGCTAAAACTGGACACATGTATAGTTTGGGTCCATCAATAACACAACTATTCTGTACCAGAATTATTGCCATCTCTGATGAACAAAGTTCATCTTTGAGAAGAGATACGAGTTACATCCATTTTCATCAGGGGCAGGGGTCATTAAATATTTAAAATTGTCTGTAAAGGCAGGCAAAGTTTTGGTTCATGGATCACAACGAATAGACACATACTACATCATGGGTCACAATGAATAGACACATACTGCATAATGGGTCACAATGAACAGGCACATACATCATTGCTCACAATGAATAGACACATACTACATCATAGGTCACAATGAATAGACACATACTGCATCATGGGTCACAATGAACAGGCACATACTACATCATAGGTCACAATGAATAGACACATACTGCATCATGGGTCACAATGAACAGGCACATACTACATCATAGGTCACAATGAATAGACACATACTGCATCATGGGTCACAATGAATAGACACATACTGCATCATGGGTCACAATGAACAGGCACATACTACATCATGGGTCACAATGAATAGACACATACTACATCATGGGTCACAATGAATAGACACATACTACATCATGGGTCACAATGAATAGACACATACTACATCATGGGTCACAATGAATAGACACATACTACATCATGGGTCACAATGAATAGACACATACTACATCATGGGTCACAATGAATAGACACATACTACATCATGGGTCACAATGAATAGACACATACTACATCATGGGTCACAATGAATAGACACATACTACATCATGGGTCACAATGAATAGACAAGGACTACATCATGGGTCACAATGAATAGACAAGGACTACATCATGGGTCACAATGAATAGACAAGGACTACATCATGGGTCACAATGAACAGACACATACTACATCATGGGTCACAATGAACAGACAAAGACTACATCATGGGTCACAATGAACAGACAAGGACTACATTATGGGTCACAATGAATAGACACATACTACATCATGGGTCACAATGAATAGACAAGGACTACATCATGGGTCACAATGAATCGACAAGGACTACATCATGGGTCACAATGAATAGACAAGGACTACATCATGGGTCACAATGAATAGACAAGGACTACATCATGGGTCACAATGAATAGACAAGGACTACATCATGGGTCACAATGAATAGACACATACTACTTCATGGGTCACAATGAATAGACAAGGACTACATCATGGGTCAGAATGAATAGACAAGGATTACATCATGGGTCACAATGAAAAGACACATACTACTTCATGGGTCACAATGAATAGACAAGGACTACATCATGGGTCACAATGAATAGACACATACTACATCATGGGTCACAATGAATAGACACATACTACATCATGGGTCACAATGAACAGACACATACTACATCATGGGTCACAATGAATAGACACATACTACATCATGGGTCACAATGAATAGACAAGGACTACATCATGGGTCACAATGAATAGACAAGGACTACATCATGGGTCACAATGAATAGACACATACTACATCATGGGTCACAATGAATAGACAAGGACTACATCATGGGTCACAATGAAAAGACACATACTACTTCATGGGTCACAATGAATAGACAAGGACTACATCATGGGTCACAATGAACAGGCACATACTACTTCATGGGTCACAACTATACAGTAAATTATAATGCAAAACAAATCCCTGGATGAGGGTCATGTGGTCACATTTCTTTGAGAGGCATAGAAACATTACATGCCAATTTTATATATATATATATAAAAGCTGTAAATCATTAGTGAAAATATTTTTTTTCATGGTTCACAAACAGTATAATAGTAATGATTAATTTAAATTGTTGATGATTCATTTTATTAAATGGATTAGAGTGAGAAAAATACAGTAATTTTAAGTGGAACAAACATTTGGGCCAGAACAATATGTGTATTTTATGTTTCTGATCAATAGTGCACATAAAATAATAATAATAATAATAATAATAATAATAATAATAATAATAATAATAATAATAATAATAATAATAACAAAAAATAATAATTACAACAATGTCTGATATATGATATTTGTTCAAAAACCAATTTTAAAAGGTGAAACCATGTGCAAAGGCAAGCTTCACCTTTTACCACAGGTGACTGTTATTGATAGGTTTGACTGTTTAGTTATACTCCACATCAAACTTGTTCTTTCACTGACTAAAATAAACATCACATAAATGTTGATTTTCTGTTTTCTACATGCATGATATTGTGATAAACAAAGCCTTAAAACAAGGTGAAAATGTCACCTTGTAAAATCTATCATAAGGCAATCCAAAGTCATCCAATATGCAATACAAAAGTCATCCAATATGTCATACAAAAGTCATCCAATATGCCATACAATTCATCCAATATGCCATACAAAAGTCATTTAATATGCCATACAAAAGCAATTTAATGACATAAAAAGATGTAAATAAATATTTCGATAATTTTAAATAAATTCTAAATATGATCAACTTTATAAAACTTACTCTGCCTTCTAAGCTGTCTGTCCTACTTCCTGAAGAATTGACTGAAATACAGAATATAAACATAGATGCATCATCATCATTGTTATTATTATTGTAGCTGACAATTAGAAAACTTGCAGGAAAACGGGTCATGAAGAAAAATTAAAGCAAACAATAAATAAATGAGACAAGGCCTTATATCTTTTTAACCAAACGCTATATATTCGCTATATATATATCTTTATCATTGAACAATAGCATCAACAAATAATAAAATCAGATATTATATTTTACTTGTATTGACAAGTTTTCATTTCACCCTTATTTTTTCAGCATGAAATAATGTGTGTGTGTGTGTGTGTGTGTGTGTGTGTGAGGTTTAGATTTTCAACATAGCTTTATAAAAAATTTTGTATCGCTAGGATGTCTGCAGTGTGGCAGTTTATAGTGATGTCTAGCACTGGGGCATCATGCTGCAGACATGTAGCATGATGTCCCACCCAGTCACATTATCCTGACACCAGGTTGACCAGTACTAACACAAACCTCTTAATGCTGAGCATCAAGCGAGGCAGCTTGTTAAGTCTTTGGTACGAATCAGATCGGGATTGAAATCATGACCTCCTACATCTGAGGTGGTCACTCTAACCACAAGGCCACCAGAGCAGTCCAGCTTGAAATAGGATATTGCAACTTGCTCAATGTACTCTCTCTTTCTTTAAAATAAACTAACACGCACAATGTACTCGCTCTTTCTCTAAAATAAACTAACACGCACAATATACTCTCTCTTTCTCTAAAATAAACTAACACGCACAATATACTCTCTCTTTCTCTAAAATAAACTAACACGCACAATATACTCTCTCTTTCTCTAAAATAAACTAACACGCACAATATACTCTCTCTTTCTCTAAAATAAACTAACACGCACATTATACTCTTTCTCTAAAATAAACTAACACGTACATTATACCTTCTCTTTCTCTAAAATGAATTAACATGCACAATATACTCTGTTTCTCTAAAATACACTAACACGCACAATATACTCTCTCTTTCTCTAAAATAAACTAACATGCACAATATACTCTCTCTTTCTCTAAAACAAACTAACCCGCACAATATACTCTCTCTTTCTCTAAAATAAACTAACACACACAATGTACTCTCTCTTTCTCTAAAATAAACTAACATGCACAAAATACTCTCTCTTTCTCTTTAAATAAACTAACATGCACAAAATATTCTGTTTCTCTAAAATACACTAACACACGATATACTCTCTTTCTCTAAAATACACTACCACACACAATATACTCTCTCTTTCTCTAAAATAAACTAACAAGCACAATTAATAAGCAAATCCAATGTCCATTCATAGAATAATTTTATTAGTTCATTATCATTATAATTTAAGTCTCCTTATGATCTTTTTTATAAACCAACACATTACATAGAACATATATAAGCCAATACAAAAACCCATATAATTCTTTTCAGCATAATGGTTATTAATTTACTGCCTGTCACAAAATGTGTGCTTTCATTCATTTTAATGCACTTCATCGCAGAACACATTCATCCAAAAATCAAAGAGGTTAATGATTTATCTTCTTTTTGTAATTTACACTGAAACTTTTAAACCTTTCTTTCATTGCAGCAAAGTTACAAACCAATGAAATCTGCAATGACCCCATGACATTGTAATCCAAATAATGCATTTGTCTCTGCAGGATTACTGATTTAATTTTTGTGATAATGTGTTCTCCTTATATCTTGTGGCAGACAAGAGCAAATTTCTGATTAGTCACTTTGCAGTCTTTGCAATCACACAATCAGAAGTCAACCCCAATTTCACTTTCTTGGTCAATGATTCTGAGTGCACAATGTTTTTATCTGGAGATCACTTTCTAGTTCATCAAGTACTGAAGTTAGTTTGCTTGTTGATCTTGCTGAAAATTGTATGAGAGCTTGCAAGATTAGGGTAATGCCTATGCTCAAAGGTAAACACGATGCCATCCCTCGTCGTAAGCATTGGATATTAAATAAATCCTGACTGCATTATATGAATCCTTTTTGTCAAAACAAAGCATGACAACAAAACGTGTGTCAATTATTTTCAGCATGCATCTCTGATGCACAAATGTGTACAAAGGGAAACACTGTATTTGGTAATATTTCACTGTAAATGTAACAGGGTAATTATATAAAATACAGTCTTGATATTAGTAATACTTAATTATTATTGTAACATTTTAAATTTATTGCAAGTTTTGATTTTTGGAAATACAGAATTATCACTGTAACAGTATCATTAGTTAATTAAGAGATTTGACATTTGGTAGTACTACATTGTCAGTAAAACAATGTAATCAGGTTAATGAGAGATTTGATATTTGGTAATATTATTTTATTATTTTAGCAGGCATTCAAACTTCCATGTCTGAAGCAAGTAGCAGATTAAAAAAGTTAATATATTTGGACAGATATGATTTAGATGGTCACTATATGGGTGAAAATTATTCTGTAATTTTGTGTGTGTCCAAAATGAAGTGTTTCTACTCAAAATAAATTGTCAGATGAAGTCCATTATCAATGGCCATGAAAATGTTTAAAATAAGACTGATAAGGCAAAAGCCATTTTGAAAGGCACAGCTAAATATTTACACTGCATACACACCAAATTGCAGCGGAATATGTTCAATGATTCCTTAGAAGCCTACAAGAAAAAGGATAGAAAAAGGGCAATAACTGACAAAATTGGACCTAAAATGATAAAAGGCATATATATATATAGGCAATGCCGTATAGCATCCAGTTATTGGACCTAACATAATAAAAGGCATATATAAAGGCAATGCCGTATAGTTATGTGTATTGTTTGCTGAACCATTCTGGACAGATGGATAGAGAAACATAGTGTGGTAAAGGCAATTACAGATGAATCCTAAAGTGGGGCCTTCATTGTCTCCAACCTTACCTGTCCTGGTGAGTGAATTTGACTTTGAGCTGAAGAACTCCCCAACCCCTTCCAGACAGAGTGTAAAGCTGATAAGTTTACCAGGCACCAGGGGGAGCTGTGATGCAATGTTTTCTGAGCTCCATCTACACACCTCTTGGACTAGATCTAAAATAGACACAGAATATCTCACCTGAATTTTATATGAAAGAGACACGGAAAATTTCACATGAATTCTACATGAAAAGACACAGAACATCACATGAATGTAAAATTACATCTTTTGTGAACTCTTTATGAAATCAGACAAAAACATCTGACATGAACATTACATAAAATTGACAAAGAACATCTCATAAGAATTCAAAATTAGAATATCTTACATGAATTTTACGTGAAAATGACACAGAACATCTTATATGAATTCCAAATTAGAACATTTTACATGAATTTTATGATTGATTGATTGATTTAATTTTAACGGCGCACCAGCACTTTTAGGCTATTTAGCGACATACAGTAGGTCATATATGTAAAAAGAAAGGTTCAATATTGACCAGGGATATAGTAAAAAAAAAACCCATAGTAGTTAAATATAAAATGATAAATGTTGTCAACAGTTAAAAATGTCGGTTCCCGATCAACGGGAAATGTAAATGATGTATCTTGATGAAAAGTTGTAAATAATAGTTGGTATTTGCATTAGTTAAAAATTAGTTTGGGTAAGGTCATAACAAGTTACAGTTTAAAATAAAGATTTACTTCCTTTAGGAAATCTAAAATACTAGTGATTTGAATAGTATCAAAAAGTTCCTGCATGTCGTGTACATTATAGTATTTATCACGCGTAGGTTGCAGGTCGGAACACATGGTCATAAAGTGTTTAACAGTAAATGGTACATTGCAAGGAACGCACTCTGGTGGATCTTCACCTATTAGTATGTGTGAGTGGGTAATGTATGTATGACCGATTCTGATTCTTGCAATGACAACCTCCTCCCTACGAATAGTTCTGTAGGAAGGAGTCCATTCTCCCAAGATTGGTTTGATGGCATGAAGTTTGTTATTGATTGCATCATCCCATGATACCTGCCACTTTTGATGTAGATACTTTTTGATACAAGGTTTAAAATCAGAATATGGTAATTTAAAATCCGCTGGTTCGAAAGATAGGGCCATCTTAGCAGCCCGGTCTGCTTTTTCGTTACCTCTAATACCAATATGGCTAGGTAGCCAACAGAATACTATATTGCATGAGGCACTAAGCTCAGAGTTTTTGATCAGAACATTCACCAATAGTGGATTATCTAGTTTGATATTGTGTAGCGCCTGAAGCACTGATAATGAGTCACAGAAGATAATACTATTTAGAATATGTTTAGATTCGATAAATGTCAGAGCAAGGTCTATTGCTCTGATTTCCGCTGAAAATATGGATGCATCATTTGGCAAACGCTCTTTGGTTATGTGTTTGCCACTGACGAAGGCTGCAGCAGCCTTATCAGCAACCTTTGATCCATCAGTATAAAATCTAGCATAATGTGTACATTCATTGAGTAGATCATGATAAGAATTCAAGAATAGGATAGGGTTTGTCTCAGATTTTTTCCGATCGTGTGACGTAAAATTCACTTAGGGTTGCTTAATGAGCCAAGGTGGTGTTTTCGAGACAAATGTTTTCTGGATTAAAGATAGATTACAGTTGATTTGGTCAAAGCAGGATGATATTCTAATACCAAATGAAGGTATAGCATTTGGTTTATTTACGTATAAAGCTTTGTAATTTGGATGAAAAACGGCCGAAAAAGCAGGGTTCAGAGGGTTGGATCATAACTTAAGAGCATAATGTGCAGAAAGCATTTCTCTGCGATGCGATAAAGGTGGTTCATTCGCTTCCGCGAGAAGGCTTTCACACGGAGATGTCTTAAATGCTCCTAGAGCAAGTCTTATTCCCTGATGATGAATTGGGTCAAGCATTTTCAAATAAGACTTCCTAGCTGAACCATAAACAATGCATCCATAGTCTAAGATGGAACGGATAAATGTTCTATACAAATTAAGGAGGACTTTTTTATCAGCACCCCAATCAGTGTGAGCAATTACTTTAATCAAATTTAAGGCTTTTAAGCATTTAGCTTTCAAATTCTTAATGTGTGGTATGAATGTCAGCTTTTTGTCAAATAGAACACCCAAGAATTTTGTTTCCTCAACAACTGGAATTAGTGTTCCATCCAGCGTGAGTTTAGGGTTATCATGATGTCTTCGCAACTGACAAAAATGCATGCATACTGTTTTTGATTTTGAAAATTTGAAACCGTTATTACTGGCCCAACTTTGAATCTTATTGATATTTTGCTGGAGTTGCCTCTCAATTGTATGCATGTGTTTTGAGTGATAACAAATTAAAAAATTGTCAACATATAATGAGCAGTCAACACCAGGAGCTAAGCATTTGGTGATACTATTGATTTTGATGTTAAAAAGCGTCACAGATAAAATACTGCCCTGGGGCACACCCATCTCTTGCTGGTGCGTATCGGAGAGGGTAGAGCCCACTCGAACTTTGAATTCCCTGTCAGAGAGAAAATTAGAGATAAATGAGGGCAGATGGCCTTTGAGACCCAGATCGTGCAGGTCTTTTAGTATCCCGTACTTCCATGTTGTGTCATAGGCCTTTTCTAAATCAAAAAATACCGCTACTAAATGTTCTTTTTTGATAAAGGTATCACGAATGAATGTTTCTAGTCTAACTAGATGATCATTAGTACTCCGTCCATATCGAAAGCCACTTTGGAAAGGAGATATTAAATTGTTAGCTTCTAAGTACCAGAGTAGTCGAGAATTGATCATTCGTTCCATTGTTTTGCACACACAGCTAGTCAGTGCAATTGGTCGGTAGCTGTTGGGGTCTTCGCTATCTTTACCAGGTTTGGGAACTGGTATTACAGTTGCTTCTTTCCAGTTTTTTTGGTATATTACCAATAATCCATACATCATTGAAGAGTTTCAAAAGAGTTGTTAACGATGATTCTGGAAGGTGTTTCAAAAACTGGTAATGTATTTCATCAGGCCCAGTGGATGTATCATGGGCCTTATCTAAAGCCTCCCTAAGCTCCGATAATGAGAACAACTGATTATAACTTTCCGAGTTGTTGGATGTGAATTTTAAACGTGACTTTTCTTTTTGAGCTTTAAGTTTTTGGAAGGCTTCTGTATAATTAGATGATGATGAATTTTTGGAGAAACTGTCAGCAAGAGTATTTGCAATGTCACGTTTTGAATTAAAGTTGTTATTGTTTAGTTGCAGTTGTCGGAGAGGGTTTTGTTTGTTCTTTCCGTTTATTTTGCGTACAGTATCCCAAACCTTCTGAACAGAGGAACGAGAGTTTAAAGAAGAAACATATTTCTTCCATGATGCTCGTTTACTTTCCCTGATTGTGCGACGAGCTTTGGCTCTGGCAATGCGATATATAGTTAAGTTTTTGGGCGTCAAATGATTATTAAATTTGTTTAATGCTTTTCGACGTAGTCTAATGGCTTCTGTACATTCCTTAGTGACCCAAGGTTTTAAGATTCTTTTACAGTTGGTAGAGGACTTGGGAATAGAGTCTTCTGCAATTTCTATTAAAATAGATGTAAAAAGCTGAATGGGATCGTTAACATTGAAAACTGTGTCCTTATTCAGCCTAGTTTTGCAGAGTATTTCGAACTTGACCCAGTCAGCCTTCTTTAGATTCCATTGTGGAATTACTTCATCAATTGTAGAGTTAAGATTTACAAGGGAGATTGGGAAGTGATCGCTACTATGAAGATCATCAGCGACCTTCCATTCATAGTCCAAAAGCAGCGAGGGAGAACAAATTGTCAAATCGATGCATGTGTATGTACCCGTGCCTGGGTGTAGGTATGTAGGTGTTTTGGTATTATAGAGACACAGATCGTGTCTAGAAATAAAGTCTTCAATTTTGTGACCTCTATCACTTATATGATTTGATCCCCATAAAATATTATGGGCATTAAAATCTCCGAGTAAAACAAATGGTGCAAGAAGTTGTTGAAGAAGGGTATCTAATTCGTTTGGAACTACGTTAGTGTTTGGTGGTAAGTAAATAGAGCAAAATGTAATCACTCACTGTAGAGTGACGCTTACAGCAATGGCTTGTAAATTTGTGTTTAGAGGAATGACCTTATGAGGGGCTCTATTGTTTACAATAACAGAGACTCCCCCTGAGGCCCTGTCAACATTCTGAGAGTAGTGGTTAAACAGGGAGTAGTTTTTAAGTGTGATGTCTGTATTTTTCAAAAATGTTTCCTGAAGACATAGTACTGCAGGATCATGTTCATCTAAAAGCAGAAGAATATCATGGTAGTTGGCTTTAAGTCCTCTACAATTCCATTGTAAAATGGTGTTCTTCATTTCAGCTGTATATTAGACCTTTCGAGTGGCAAGTAATTTGGTTATTTATCTGGAGAAAGTACGGGGGTATAACTTTTGTTATTGGATCTGGAGTTACCCTGAGGACATGAAGCAGATTCCTCCGCATCCATGTCCTCTAGGTCTTCAAACCTGTTGTGTGTTTTTATAGGGTCATCAGACCCTTTTTTATGCCTATTTGTTTGAAGCCTTTTCTTGCTATTTGGTGATTTTGGTGGTGAGGTAATGTTGAATGTTGTTTGCGTCGATGTAGAGTTTTTCTGCGGTTTATAGTGTGGGATGTTTGAGTCAGAATGGGGTTCAGGCAGGTTTGTTTGAGTTTGTGCGTCTTTCGTTGCTTTTTGGCTGCTCTTCACTACAGTTGAGAAGGATGGGCCGGGTAATGATCTAGCTTGAACAAGCTTCCTGGCCTCTGGATAGGGAATATTATTAGTGTATTTAATCCTCTGGATTTCCTTCTCCTGTTTCCAAGTGTCGCATTCCTTGGAACTAGCATGATGTTCTTTGCCGCAGTTTACGCAGTGCGGAGTGGCCTTGCACTCTGATTCCCGGTGGGAGGAGTCGCCACACCGGCCACAGATTTGGCTTCTAGAGCATCTGTCTTCATGATGGCCGTATTTTTGGCATTTGTAACATCGGAGGGGATTTGGTATATATACCTCAACCTTAACTTGTAAGAAGCCAACCTTGACCACCTTAGGTAATATGGGCTTATTTAAGGTGAATATAATAGTGTTGGTGTCCTGCAGATTGTTGTTTCGTTTGATAAGAATTCTATGGACTGCAGTGATACCTTCAGTTTTCATGCCCTCGACAATGTCCTTGTCGCAGACTCCAGCAAGGTCACGGCAACGAATGATGCCTTTTGATGAATTAAGTGTAGAGTGGGCGGAGCAGGTTACTGGAATATCGTGAAAGGTCTTAATTTTCAGTATATTTTCAGTTTGAGCTTTGCGCTCACACTCTACAAGTAGGTCACCTGATCTTAGCTTCTTCACACTTTTTGGCTTGCCGACTAATCCAAGTATAGTCTTTTCGACTATAAATGGTGACAATGTGGCAAGTTGTTTAGCTTCATCTTCTGAATGGATGACCATGAAGCAAGGAAAGGATTCCACACTACATGGTTCATCATCCGACTCTGATGACACAGTTTTGGTACGTTTTGGAGTTTTTTTAAAATTCTCCATGATGGCAGTTTGAAAGATTCAGCACCCGTGCTCCCCACCCACCAAGGAGCCCAACAAGGGGATACTTTTCAAGTGCCAGGGATACACAAACACCATACTCAGTTGGCAAAATTACCTTTGGTTGACCCTGAAGTCGCCAATTTCGAAGGTCAGTAAAATTACCCCGATTGACCCGTTAAGCCACCGCCTTCTAGGAAGTCTTCTAAGATTTAAGAAAGGGAAAAATATAGGAATAGAATATAGGGGCAATGGTGGTATCAAGCGAGATACAAGAATAAAGTAAAAGGAGGTGAGAGAGTTAATTAAGACTTCCTAGGGCTCTGCGTGACCAGCCGATTTGTTGAGACTGGGCCCATCTCAACCACCCGTCTTAAGAGAAGTAGAGGCCAAAGTAGCGTGTTGCAACTACCAGGATCCTTTCCTCCTCTGTTACGGGTCGCAACCCACGGCAAATAGGTTGCCTCTACTTAGTTGCCTTTTACGACACGTAGCGAGGCACGTCGGGCCAATTCTACAACCCGTAACCCGCAGGGGGATGAATTTTATGTGAAGTTGATATAGAACATCTTGTAAGAATTCAAAATTAGAACATCTAACATTAATTTTATGTCAAATTGAGTGTGTGTGTGTTGATTTAGATTTTTAACATAGCTTTAATAATTTTTCTGGCGTATTGCTACGATGTATGCAGTGTGGAAGTTTATAGAGATGTCTAGCACTGAGTCATGCTGCAGACATGTGGCTTGATGTCCCACCCAGTCACATTATCCTGACACCAAGCCGACCAGTCCTAACACTAACCTCTTAATGCTGACTGCCAAGCAAGGCAGCTGTTAGTACCATTTTAAAAGTCTCTGGTATGACTCAACTGGGATTGACACAACATATTACATTAATTCAAAAGTAGACAGAACATCTTACATGGATTCTATATGAAACAGCAATTATTACATAAATATTATATGAAACTGACACATAAAATCTTACATAAATTTTATATGAAACTGACACATAAAATCTTACATGAATTTCATATGAAACTGACACATAAAATCTTACATAAATTTTATATGAAACTGACACATAAAATCTTACATAAATTTTATATGAAACTGACACATAAAATCTTACATGAATTTCATATGAAACTGACATAAAATCTTACATAAATTTTATATGAAACTGACACATAAAATCTTACATAAATTTTATATGAAACTGACACATAAAATCTTACATAAATTTTATATGAAACTGACACATAAAATCTTACATAAATTTTATATGAAACTGACACATAAAATCTTACATGAATTTTATATGAAAACTGACACATAAAATCTTACATAAATTTTGTATGAAACTGACACATAAAATCTTACATAAATTTTATATGAAACTGACACATAAAATCATACATGAATTTTATATGAAACCAACACATACAATCTTACATTAATTTTATATGAAACTGACACATAAAATCTTACATGAATTTTATATGAAACTGACACATAAAATCTTACATAAATTTTATATGAAAACTGACACATAAAATCTTACATGAATTTTATATGAAAACTGACACATAAAATCTTACAAAAATTTTATATGAAACTGACACAAAATCTTACATGAATTTCATATGAAACTGACATAAAATCTTACATAAATTTTATATGAAACTGACACATAAAATCTTACATAAATTTTATATGAAACTGACACAAAATCTTACATGAATTTCATATGAAACTGACATAAAATCTTACATAAATTTTATATGAAACTGACACATAAAATCTTACATAAATTTTATATGAAACTGACACATAAAATCTTACATAAATTTTATATGAAACTGACACATAAAATCTTACATAAATTTTATATGAAACTGACACATAAAATCTTACATGAATTTTATATGAAAACTGACACATAAAATCTTACATAAATTTTGTATGAAACTGACACATAAAATCTTACATAAATTTTATATGAAACCAACACATACAATCTTACATGAATTTTATATGAAACTGACACATAAAATCTTACATAAATTTTATATGAAACTGACACATAAAATCTTACATAAATTTTATATGAAACTGACACATAAAATCTTACATGAATTTTATATGAAAACTGACACATAAAATCTTACATAAATTTTGTATGAAACTGACACATAAAATCATACATGAATTTTATATGAAACCAACACATACAATCTTACATGAATTTTATATGAAACTGACACATAAAATCTTACATAAATTTTATATGAAACTGACACATAAAATCTTACATGAATTTTATATGAAAACTGACACATAAAATCTTACATAAATTTTGTATGAAACTGACACATAAAATCATACATGAATTTTATATGAAAACTGACACATAAAATCTTACATAAATTTTGTATGAAACTGACACATAAAATCTTACATAAATTTTGTATGAAACTGACACATAAAATCTTACATAAATTTTATATGAAAGTGACATATAATGTCTTACATGAATTTTGCATGAAATTGACACATAACATCTTACATAAATTTTATATGAAATAGAAAGAAGATCTTATATGAATTTTGTACGCTGATTAATTTCTGTCTCATTTAAGCTACGAGTCACACTGAAATTATTTACTCAGTTTGATCAGGCATGCATATTACTCAACATAATGCAATATACAAAGTTTACTTTCTTTCTCAATATCCCCCTCCCCCCAGTCAAAATATAGAATGGCAACGATTTGAAAGAACATTCAACTGTCTTTGAAATTTAATTATGAAGAAACATTAGGAAACCATAGTGATGATTTGAAAAAGAAAAAAAACTGTAATGTCATTATGAACCAAAGTGATGGTTTGAAAAACATTCCTTTCTTCTATAGTAATGCTAACATTGTTCAAACTTACCCCTACAGTCACTGCTTCCTTCTATAATAACACTAACATTGTTTAAATTTACCCCTACAGTCATTTCTTTCTTCTATAGTGATGCTAACATTGTTCAAACTTACCCCTACAGTCATTCCTTTCTTCTATAGTGATGCTAACATTGTTCAAACTTACCCCTACAGTCATTCCTTTCTTCTATAGTGATGCTAACATTGTTCAAACTTACCCCTACAGTCATTCCTTTCTTCTATAGTGATGCTAACATTGTTCAAACTTACCCCTACAGTCACTGCTTCCTTCTATAGTAATACTAACATTCTTCAAACTTACCCCTACAGTCACTGCTTCCTTCTATAGTAATACTAACATTGTTCAAACTTACCCCTACAGTCACTGCTTCCTTCTATAGTAATACTAACATTGTTCAAACTTACCCCTACAGTCACTGCTTCCTTCTATAATGAGACTAACATTGTTCAAACTTACCCCTACAGTCACTGCTTCCTTCTATAATGACACTAACATTGTTCAAACTTAGCCATACAGTCACTGCTTCCTTCTATAATGAGACTAACATTGTTCAAACTTACCCCTACAGTCACTGCTTCCTTCTATAGTAATACTAACATTCTTCAAACTTACCCCTACAGTCACTGCTTCCTTCTATACTGACACTAACTCTTTCCACTGAGAGATGTCCCTCATTCCTCAAGATAATCTGGCTTTCAAGGCTGTAACAAAAACATTACAATTATCATTACAATGGTTCTTAAATATTTTCACCAGTCAAAAATACCCTTCCATTCCCTATTATTACCCTCCCATACTGACATTAACCTTCCCATTTTATTACCCTCCCATACTGACATTAACCCTTCCCATTTTATTACCCTCCCTTACTGACATTAACCCTTTCCATTTTATTACTGTCCCATACTGACATTAACCCTTCCCATTTTATTACTGTCCCATACTGACATTAACCCTTCCCATTTTATTACTGTCCCATACTGACATTAACCCTTCCCATTTTATTACCCTCCCTTACTGACATTAACCCTTCCCATTTTATTACTGTCCCATACTGACATTAACCTTTCCCTTTTACTACTGCCCACATGCTGATGTCCCAAATTCCTGAAGATAAACTGACTCTCTTGACATATTTAATATCACAATAGTTCCTAAGAGTGATCACTGGCCATGAATGCCCCTGCTCCCACATTCATTATCATTCCACCTTGATTAGTGGTGTAAACATAACCAAAAGCTCATGTCATTTACCTTCTGTGACTATATGATTCTGTCATGTTAGCAGCAAAACAATTTGAGCAAATTACCCATGGACTAAACAATCAATATGTTCTTTGTGAAGTTTAATGCTACAAGACAGACAGTTATAACTAATGATATTTAGCTCACATTTCAGGTGTAAAACCAAAGTTCTTTAATTCCTATAACTGTAGTGATACATAGTACTATGATAGTTATAATACAACTGTAGTGATACATAGTACTATGTCAGTTACAATACAACTGTAGAGATATATAGTACTATGATAGTTACAATACATCTGTAGTGATACATAGTACTATGTCAGATACAATACAACTGTAGTGATACATAGTACTATGTCAGTTACAATACAACTGTAGTGATACATAGTACTATGATAGATACAATACAACTGTAGTGATATATAGTACTATGATAGTTATAATACAACTGTAGTGATACATAGTACTATGTCAGTTACAATACAACTGTAGTGATATATAGTACAATGATAGTTACAATACAAATGTAGTGATACATAGTACTATGATAGTTATAATACAACTGTAGTGATACATAGTACTATGTCAGTTACAATACAACTGTAGTGATATATAGTACTATGATAGTTACAATACAACAACTGTAGTGATACATAGTACTATGTCAGTTACAATACAACTGTAGTGATATATAGTACTATGATAGTTACAATACAACTGTAGTGATACATAGTACTATGATAGTTACAATACAACTGTAGTGATACATAGTACTATGATTTTTACAATACAACAACTGTAGTGATACATAGTACTATGATAGTTACAATACAACTGTAGTGATACATAGTACTATGTCAGTTACAATACAACTGTAGTGATATATAGTACTATGATAGTTACAATACAACAACTGTAGTGATACATAGTACTATGTCAGTTACAATACAACTGTAGTGATATATAGTACTATGATAGTTATAATACAACTGTAGTGATACATAGTACTATGATAGTTACAATACAACTGTAGTGATACATAGTACTATGATAGATATAATACAACTGTAGTGATACATAGTACTATGTCAGTTACAATACAACTGTAGTGATATATAGTACTATGATAGTTACAATACAACAACTGTAGTGATACATAGTACTATGTCAGTTACAATACAACTGTAGTGATATATAGTACTATGATAGTTACAATACAACTGTAGTGATACATAGTACTATGATAGTTACAATACAACTGTAGCGATACATAGTACTATGATAGTTATAATACAACTGTAGTGATACATAGTACTATGATAGTTATAATACAACTGAAGTGATACATAGTACTATGATAGTTATAATACAACTGTAGTGATACATAGTACTATGTCAGTTACAATACAACTGTAGTGATACATAGTACTATGATAGTTACAATACAACTGTAGTGATACATAGTACTATGATAGTTACAATACAACTGTAGTGATACATAGTACTATGATAGTTACAATACAACTGTAGTGATACACAGTACTATGTCAGTTACAATACAACTGTAGTGATACATAGTACTATGATAGTTACAATACAACTGTAGTGATACATAGTACTATGATAGTTACAATACATAAACTGTAGTGATACATAGTACTATGATAGTTACAATACAACAACTGTAGTGATACATAGTACTATGATAGTTACAATAGAACTGTAGTGATACATAGTACTATGATAGTTACAATACAACAACTGTAGTGATACATAGTACTATGATAGTTACAATACAACTGTAGTGATACATAGTACTATGATAGTTATAATACAACTGTAGTGATACATAGTACTATGATAGTTACAATACAACTGTAGTGATACATAGTACTATGATAGTTACAATACAACTGTAGAGATATATAGTACTATGATAGTTACAATACAACAACTGTAGTGATACATAGTACTATGATAGTTACAATACAACTGTAGTGATACATAGTACTATGTCAGTTACAATACAACTGTAGTGATACATAGTACTATGATAGTTACAATACAACTGTAGTGATACATAGTACTATGATAGTTACAATACAACTGTAGTGATACATAGTACTATGATAGTTACAATACAACTGTAGTGATACATAGTACTATGATAGTTACAATACAACTGTAGTGATACATAGTACTATGATAGTTACAATACAACTGTAGTGATACATAGTACTATGTCAGTTACAATACAACTGTAGTGATACATAGTACTATGTCAGTTACAATACAACTGTAGTGATACATAGTACTATGTCAGTTACAATACAACTGTAGTGATATATAGTACTATGATAGTTACAATACAACAACTGTAGTGATACATAGTACTATGTCAGTTACAATACAACTGTAGTGATATATAGTACTATGATAGTTATAATACAACTGTAGTGATACATAGTACTATGATAGTTACAATACAACTGTAGTGATACATAGTACTATGATAGATATAATACAACTGTAGTGATACATAGTACTATGTCAGTTACAATACAACTGTAGTGATATATAGTACTATGATAGTTACAATACAACAACT
The DNA here is from genome assembly GCA_016746295.1 of Potamilus streckersoni. Lineage (NCBI taxonomy): Eukaryota > Metazoa > Mollusca > Bivalvia > Unionida > Unionidae > Potamilus > Potamilus streckersoni. The sequence continues at coordinate 49,371 of JAEAOA010001105.1, read as the reverse complement.
GTAGTGATACATAGTACTATGTCAGTTACAATACAACTGTAGTGATATATAGTACTATGATAGTTACAATACAACTGTAGTGATACATAGTACTATGATAGTTATAATACAACTGTAGCGATACATAGTACTATGATAGTTATAATACAACTGTAGTGATACATAGTACTATGATAGTTATAATACAACTGAAGTGATACATAGTACTATGATAGTTATAATACAACTGTAGTGATACATAGTACTATGTCAGTTACAATACAACTGTAGTGATACATAGTACTATGATAGTTACAATACAACTGTAGTGATACATAGTACTATGATAGTTACAATACAACTGTAGTGATACATAGTACTATGATAGTTACAATACAACTGTAGTGATACACAGTACTATGTCAGTTACAATACAACTGTAGTGATACATAGTACTATGATAGTTACAATACAACTGTAGTGATACATAGTACTATGATAGTTACAATACAACAACTGTAGTGATACATAGTACTATGATAGTTACAATACAACTGTAGTGATACATAGTACTATGATAGTTACAATACAACTGTAGTGATACATAGTACTATGATAGTTATAATACAACTGTAGTGATACATAGTACTATGATAGTTACAATACAACTGTAGTGATACATAGTACTATGATAGTTACAATACAACTGTAGAGATATATAGTACTATGATAGTTACAATACAACTGTAGTGATACATAGTACTATGTCAGTTACAATACAACTGTAGTGATACATAGTACTATGATAGTTACAATACAACTGTAGTGATACATAGTACTATGATAGTTACAATACAACTGTAGTGATACATAGTACTATGATAGTTACAATACAACTGTAGAGATACATAGTACTATGTCAGTTACAATACAACTGTAGTGATACATAGTACTATGTCAGTTACAATACAACTGTAGTGATACATAGTACTATGTCAGTTACAATACAACTGTAGTGATACATAGTACTATGTCAGTTACAATACAACTGTAGTGATATATAGTACTATGATAGTTACAATACAACAACTGTAGTGATACATAGTACTATGTCAGTTACAATACAACTGTAGTGATATATAGTACTATGATAGTTACAATACAACTGTAGTGATACATAGTACTATGATAGTTACAATACAACTGTAGCGATACATAGTACTATGATAGTTATAATACAACTGTAGTGATACATAGTACTATGATAGTTATAATACAACTGAAGTGATACATAGTACTATGATAGTTATAATACAACTGTAGTGATACATAGTACTATGTCAGTTACAATACAACTGTAGTGATACATAGTACTATGATAGTTACAATACAACTGTAGTGATACATAGTACTATGATAGTTACAATACAACTGTAGTGATACATAGTACTATGATAGTTACAATACAACTGTAGTGATACACAGTACTATGTCAGTTACAATACAACTGTAGTGATACATAGTACTATGATTTTTACAATACAACAACTGTAGTGATACATAGTACTATGATAGTTACAATACAACAACTGTAGTGATACATAGTACTATGATAGTTACAATACAACTGTAGTGATACATAGTACTATGATAGTTACAATACAACAACTGTAGTGATACATAGTACTATGATAGTTACAATACAACTGTAGTGATACATAGTACTATGATAGTTATAATACAACTGTAGTGATACATAGTACTATGATAGTTACAATACAACTGTAGTGATACATAGTACTATGATAGTTACAATACAACTGTAGAGATATATAGTACTATGATAGTTACAATACAACTGTAGTGATACATAGTACTATGTCAGTTACAATACAACTGTAGTGATACATAGTACTATGATAGTTACAATACAACTGTAGTGATACATAGTACTATGATAGTTACAATACAACTGTAGTGATACATAGTACTATGATAGTTACAATACAACTGTAGTGATACATAGGACTATGATAGTTACAATACAACTGTAGTGATACATAGTACTATGATAGTTACAATACAACTGTAGAGATACATAGTACTATGTCAGTTACAATACAACTGTAGTGATACATAGTACTATGTCAGTTACAATACAACTGTAGTGATACATAGTACTATGTCAGTTACAATACAACTGTAGTGATACATAGTACTATGATAGTTACAATACAACTGTAGTGATACATAGTACTATGATAGTTACAATACAACTATAGTGACACATAGTACTATGATAGTTACAATACAACAACTGTAGTGATACATAGTACTATGTCAGTTACAATACAACTGTAGTGATATATAGTACTATGATAGTTACAATACAACTGTAGTGATATATAGTACTATGATAGTTACAATACAACAACTGTAGTGATACATAGTACTATGATAGTTACAATACAACAACTGTAGTGATACATAGTACTATGATAGTTACAATACAACTGTAGTGATACATAGTACTATGATAGTTACAATACAACTGTAGTGATACATAGTACTATGATAGTTACAATACAACAACTGTAGTGATACATAGTACTATGATAGTTACAATACAACTGTAGTGATACATAGTACTATGATAGTTACAATACAACTGTAGTGATACATAGTACTATGATTTTTACAATACAACAACTGTAGTGATACATAGTACTATGATAGTTACAATACAACTGTAGTGATACATAGTACTATGATAGTTACAATACAACTGTAGTGATACATAGTACTATGATAGTTATAATACAACTGTAGTGATACATAGGACTATGATAGTTACAATACAACTGTAGTGATACATAGTACTATGTCAGTTACAATACAACTGTAGTGATACATAGTACTATGATAGTTACAATACAACTGTAGTGATACATAGTTCTATGATAGTTGCAATACAACTGTAGTGATACATAGTACTATGATAGTTACAATACAACTGTAGTGATATATAGTACTATGATAGTTACAATACAACAACTGTAGTGATACATAGTACTATGATAGTTACAATACAACAACTGTAGTGATACATAGTACTATGATAGTTACAATACAACTGTAGTGATACATAGTACTATGATAGTTACAATACAACTGTAGTGATACATAGTACTATGATTTTTACAATACAACAACTGTAGTGATACATAGTACTATGTCAGTTACAATACAACTGAAGTGATACATAGTACTATGATAGTTACAATACAACTGTAGTGATACATAGTACTATGATAGTTACAATACAACTGTAGTGATACATAGTACTATGATAGTTATAATACAACTGTAGTGATACATAGTACTATGATAGTTACAATACAACTGTAGTGATACATAGTACTATGATAGTTACAACCAGTACTGGATTTAGGCATAAGCTAAACAAGCTACAGCTTAGGCCCCAAAGTCTGAACTCAGTCTGAAGGGGCTACTCAAATTTTTTTTGGGTACCAAATATGGCCGCTATAGCTTCCCATAGCTTAGTACCTTGTTTTGTCAAAATCTGGCACTGGTTACAACAGCCAACTCTGGTTACAAACTTGTAGGTCAGTCCATTGTCATCTCCAATTATCAGCATTATTATCACATGCAACAGAAACATGTTGAATAGTTCACTATCATCACCAATTATCAGCATTATTATCACATGTGTTTGAAACTTCTAGAACAGTTCAGTCATCAAGTTTTCATCATTACTATCAGATATATTATTATCACATATATTATTATAACATATATTAGTCCACTGTAATGCAATTAATATTTAATTGATACTGTATGTCTGATTTTACCTACCTGACTTATGTCATACTACTAATGTAAGGTTGTGAATTGGGTTTTGCCTATCTGACTTTTATCATGCTTGTAAGTAGTACACAAGATGTTTCAGACTTGTTTACCCTTTCCCAGCGCCATCAGTATTCCAAAAGCAGTCTTCCCAGTTCAACAATAACATAAAACTCCAAAAATGACAAAATACCTAATTATCTATTTCTCTGACCATAAAAGGAAACACCTTTGCTTAAAACAAGTAGCTGTTCTACCTATATTCCTAAATAGTTTACCTTCCCTGCTGTAATTTTGATGTCCAGAAACATTTTTAAAAAGTCAGTGCTAAATGAATGAGTTGTTTTCAATGGCTTTTATTTCAGTCTGGAGGGATTTGCACTCAACATTCCTTTATCACTTCTACCTAGATGTGCAACAGAAAAATTTGATTCATGCACACCAGTGAACATTATGAACTTTATTTTAGACTGTTTTATACTCAGTCAAATATCTGTAGAAATCTTTAAAATCTTCGAACACTTGATTTTTTAAAATTCTTCCAAGTTCTTTTTGACACCATTTGCATTGCTCTGCCATCTTGACAAACAATTGCTTATTCAGTGTCTGCAGATGTTTGTACAAGAACCATTGAATAAGCACTTCTTTGACATTGATCAAATATTCTTTTTATCGAAAAGAAAAAAATTAGAAGTGAAAAGACACATTTAGCCATTTAGTTATCTGCTGATTCATCCATTCTCACAAGCCTTGCTTAAATAATTATAGTCAGCATTTTATGGAGAATCAGCAAGGGTAAACAGGACTGGAATTTTCCATAACAATCTACTGCATCATTGATCCCTTGGGTATTTGTATATATAGATGAAAGGTAAAATAATTCCTATTTAATATTAGCCACATCAACAATCCAAGTTTATAGTTGTTGAGATATAATTCTTGAAGAATATCATTCACTGGAATCTATAGGTGATCAATGATAACATATTATTTGGGATTTTTGTGAATTGATTCAAAGACATTCTGCAGTGCATCACTGTGACACATCAACACATTCAAGACTATTGGAATTCAGGCAGAACAGTTTCTACTTTGGGACTGTGCTAGAACATAAAGGATTATCTTTGATTTTTTGCTTGGCATTCAAAGTAAATAAATTTTTCATTCTGTTGAACAGTTTAAGACCACAGAGTCACAACAATAATCACAAGTTGTCAACATTAGTATCACATACCCAAGTCTATTATTTCCCAAATTGTCAGCATTAGTATCACATGCACTAGTCTATTGTCATCACAAGTTGTCAGCAATAGCATCACCAACCCCAGTCTACTGTCATCACATATTTTCAATATTTGTATCACTCACCCCAGGGTTCTAGGGAAATTTGGAGCAGGACAATTCGGCATGGATAATTCAGAGCGGACATTTCGGAGTGGATATTTCAGAGCGGACAATTGGGAGTGGACAAATGGGAGCAGGATATTTAAAACATATCTATTTGAAATTTAAACGCATTTTTTTAATTAATCATGTTTAATAGAACTATAATACCGTATAAAGTAAAGTTTATTTACCTTACTACAAAAAGGTCATAGCAAATACCAGGCACTCTTGCGCAAAATCACATTTTTAAAATGTTACCAGTATACTAAATGTTAATCCATTAAATTAATGTTGTGACTACATCCGTGCAAGTAATCAATTGATGAACGATTTTCATAATCTAACACAACCGTGCGCAATTGACGATCCAGGTCTCGATATTTCTTTTTCCTCAGAGGAGGATCTTCACCAGCAAGAAGACGTTCGATGACCAGTTGATTTGTGTTCTGTTCCTTCTGAAGTTTTACTATCAACCTCAGCAGAGTTGGGTGAGCAATTTGTACTGACCATGCAAATGCACTGTGCCATCCTTCCACTGCCTTGTTAGTTCGAGGAGTATCGTCATGCACAGCATGGTAGCAATCCCAGATGTCAGATGAAAACAGAACAACAGCTCGTCGTCGTATTTTCTATGAGTGGTATAACATTAGTATGTATTTTCCATGAGTAGTTTAATGTCAGTAATGTCGCTAGAGTCATCCTAAACAGACTGTAGAAGCTTGCTGACAGTATATCCAGAGGTCCACAATCGACATGATCTTTTCCATCAGGCAACTGCAGGAGAAGTGCAGAGAACAACACAGACCCCTCTTCCTGGTTTTTATAGACCTCACCAAAGCATTCAATCTGGTCAGCAGAGATGGACTCTTCATAATCCTGATGAAGATTGGATGCCCTCCAAAGCTGTTAAGCATGGTCCAGTCCTTCCATGAAGACATGAAAGGCACAGTGCAGTATGATGGCTCATCGTCCGAACCATTCAACATCCACAGCGAAGTAAAACAAGGCTATCTTCGCTCTCCTGCTTAAGTATGAATCGTCCACAGAAGGGATCTACCTGCACACGAGTTCAGATGGCAGACTGTTCAACCTGGCATGACTGAAGGCAATGAGCAAAGTAAGGAAAGCAACCATTAGGGACTTGCTCTTTGCAGATGCTGCTGCTATAGTCACTCACACACAAGCTGAACTACAACGCCTGATGGACCGCTTTGCTAAAGCATGCGATGAATTTGGGTTGATCATCAGCCTAAAGAAAACCAATGTGATGGCTCAGAACGTGGACCCTCACAGCATTATCATCAACAACTACAAACTAGAAGTAGTCAGTGACTTAACTTGGCTCTACCATCACCACAAGCAACTGTACCAAAAACTGAAATGATCAAACGCAACATCAGAAGATATCATCAGCTTCCACCTCAGATCAACAATAATCTTCCAGCTGAACTTCAGAATAGGACGAATGGTCGACCTTTCTTGCGACATGATATTGACTTTCAATTGTTCACAGCGGCGGAAGATCTTCAATTCATTAGTGGATGCAGAGTGTGGTTCGCCGATGGAACTTTTAAAGTGAGTCCAGCTGAATATACACAACTGTACACTATTCATGGAACATGTGATGGCATCAACATTCCATGCGTCTTCGCCTTGCTGCCAAATAAAACGGAAACCACTTACACAGCTTTGTTGATGAAACTGAAAGAGATTGAACCATATTTACAACCACACACCATCATAACCGACTTTGAAAAAGCAGCAATGAATGTGTTTACAAGCGTCTTCCAGCCACAGATTCACGGCTGCTATTTCCATTTTGGACAATGCATCTGGCGTAAAGTTCAAGAATATGGATACGCAGGGAGATACAACACCAAACCCAAATATGCGATGCACATCCTAATGCTGGTTGCTCTGGCCTATGTTCCAAACAATGATAAAGTTCGTGTTTATGAAGAACTTATAGGGCTAGATTCATTTCCAGAAGTTGACCAACTACTCAACTTCTTATACCACTCACAGAAAATACATTCTGAAGTTTTACCACTCACAGAAAATACATACTGTTATACCACTCACAGAAAATACATTCTGATGTTTTACCACTCACAGAAAATACATTTTGATGTTTTACCACTCACAGAAAATACATACTGTTATATCACTCACAGAAAATACATTCTGATGTTATACCACTCACAGAAAATACATTCTGATGTTTTACCACTCACAGAAAATACATACTGTTATACCACTCACAGAAAATACATTCTGATGTTATACCACTCACAGAAAATACATTCTGATGTTATACCACTCACAGAAAATACATACTGTTATACCACTCACAGAAAATACATTCTGATGTTATACCACTCACAGAAAATACATACTGTTATACCACTCACAGAAAATACATTCTGATGTTATACCACTCACAGAAAATACATTTTGATGTTATACCACTCACAGAAAATACATTTTGATGTTATACCACTCACAGAAAATACATTTTGATGTTATACCACTCACAGAAAATACATACTGTTATACCACTCACAGAAAATACATTCTGATGTTATACCACTCACAGAAAATACATGCCGATTAAAAAAATAATTAATGAGCATAATAAATTTTATTCAAAGAATCCATTTTCTTCACCTTTGTCCAGTGAAAACAACTGCTGATCCTGTGGTCACAACATTTGCATCTTTTCCAAATGAGGGGGTACTGGAAGACTTTGGCAATGTTGAAGTTAGCTGAATGACTGGAAGAGCTGGAACAACTTCAACTTGGTAAGGTGTGTTTTTTAACAAAGGCAGATCTTTCAATTTACAATTACTTGGAACTCCATAAACCTGAGTTGTGTAGCCTGGAAGAGAAAAAATATATAAAATCACACTAGGCCCAGTTTTTCAATGTTTATTAAGCACAATACATGAAACTTTTGGGACACTTGGTTACCTTACTAATATTACATCATGGAAATTGCCAAAATTCTTTCTTATTTTACTAGTATTAGAGTATGGGACAATTTAATAATATTAGAGCATGGAACACTTAGTTACTTTACTAGTATTATACTATATGACAGTTATTATACTAGTATTATAAGTATGGGACAGTTTATTAGTACTTGAGTATGGGACACTTAATTTATTAGTATGAGTATAGGACACAGTCATTTTATTAGTATTAGAGTATGGGATATTTGGTTATTTTTGCTAGTATTACACTATGAGACACTTAGTTATTGTACTAGTATTAGAGTATGGGTCACTTAATTTATTAGTATGAGAATAGGACTGTCATTTTATTATTATTAGAGTATGGAATATTTGGTTACTAGCTAGTCCGAGTTTCCTCTGACCCTTGATACCCCATTTTTGATATCTGGATTTTTTTATGTTGGGGTGTAGGGTCAGAGTCTATTCCCTATCAAAAACTTGGAGTTTGCCAACACCATTTGGTGTCGGCATAGGGTACTCGCCAACTATCAGGTCTAGCAAAGTTAAATGACCTTACATTGACCCATAAATACATTAACTCGATGGGGAAATCATTTATCTTCTTAGAAATTACAAGCATAACACGATTTTGTCTTTAATCCATTGTCAGACAAGACATAACTACAGCGTGGATGAATTTTGACCTCGTTCGCACCATTTTAATTGCTAGTCACATAACTAACCAAATCTCGCGGCCGATAGGCATAAACGTCATAGGTCAAATAGTCACGTGATAACAACAAAGTGCGTTGACATGTAGTTTCTGTGTGATCAGTCAGCCTCTTTCCAGGAAGATGCGACAGCGACATGTTTCGGGCTGCTGTTATCCCAATTAATATGTTGAATAATACATGTTTTTTCTTGTTATTGTATACATTGCGTGACTTTCATTCAATATTTTCGAGTTTATGTCTTCTTTTTGCAATACTGGAATGGAAGGTTTTATGCATAAACCTATATTGCAACATGGCAGGAAAAGACGAATACACGGAAGCTCTTGCCAATGAGATACTTTAAGAAAAGGGATAATATTTTAATATTAAAGAACTACAGTATAATGTAATAAAATCAGTTATCAATGGAGGTGACACATTTGTCATCTTCAACAAGGGGTATGGGAAAACGCGGTTTTTTGTTGTTATCACGTGAATATTTGACCTATGACATTTATGCATATCAGCTGCAAGATTTGGTTAGTCATGTGACTAGCAGTGAAAATGGTGCGAACAAGGTCAAAATTCATCAACGCTGTAGTTACGTCTCGTCTGACAACGGATTAAAGACAAAATCGTGTTATGCTTGTAATTTCTGAGAAGATAAATGATTTCTCTATAGATTTAATGAAATTATGGGTCAATGTAAGGTCATTTAAGTTTGCTAGGCTCGATAGTTGGCGAGTACCCTATGCCGACACCAAATGGTATTGGCAAACTCCAAGTTTTTGATAGGGAATAGACTCTGACCCTACACCCCAACATAAAAAAATCCAGATATCAAAAATGGGGTGTCAAGGGTCAAAGGAAACTCGGACTAGTTATTAGCTAGTACTCAAGTAAAGGAGACTGAGTTACTTTACTAGTACTGTAATAGAGTATTATACACTTAGTTATTGTACTAGTATTAGAATATGGAGCACAAAGTTATTTTATTAGTATTTGAGTATGGGACACTTAGCTATTTTACTAGTATTAGAATATGGAGCACAAAGTTATTTTATTAGTATTTGAGTATGGGACACTTAGCTATTTTACTAGTATTAGAATATGGAGCACAAAGTTATTTTATTAGTATTTGCGTATGGGACACTTAGCTATTGTACTAGTATTAGAATATGGAGCACAAAGTAATTTTATAATTTTTTGAGTATTGGACACTTAGCTATTGTACTAGCATGAGAATATGGGATACTTAGTAATTCTGCTAATATTAGAGTATGGGAATTTCTAACATTTGACCAATGAGAAAGTTGTTTTGTATACATCCAATATTAAACAATAGACACAGGTACTCTTACTGAGTTGTAGATTGTTCACTCCCTTGACGCCATGAAGCATGCAAAACATTTGATTGCATGATTTCTAATGTGGAAGTGTTTAGAACACATTTGGCTTATACAAATTCCCAGTCAGTTATTTCAGCCATTTATGGAAATGATTTTATGGAAAAAACAACCAGGGACAGAAGCAATTTTGGACCCAACTACCCTGGCAAATATTTTTTGCAAACTGCCATCACCAGGTACAATGTAATTTTAACAGAACAACCCTCAACACATTTAAACATTTTATTTCAAAGCAACATTTATACAATTCTCTCCTTTTGGCATGCACATACCAGAGATTCTGAGGTTTCCAGAGCTAGTTGGCCGGGCAATGATTTTGACAAGATGGGGTCCTGATTCTGCTGGAATGGTCACACTGGCTGGACAAACCTCAAGCTCTACTCCCTCTGTCAGAAGGCCCTGAAAATATTTTTAAATCAACCAATTTAAATTTATTTACATTTTATATTTTATTTATTACTAAGATTGTTTGAACAACTTTAACCAACAAATGGCAACAAAGTAACAACAAAAATAATTTCTCATACAATCTTTACATAATTAAAATTTCATCTTGTCATTGGTTGAACAAATACACAAAACCACCAATAAATTATGTCCATTCATCTGATAACCTGTTATGTATTCAAAAGACAACTCATAGATTATGTCCATTAATCAGATTGGATGTCCAATAATTTTATGCTCATTCATCTGATAGAATATTTTGTATTCACTGGATTCTTACATGTTTCACATTTGTAGTGATTCCATAGGACTTACTTTCATGTTAATAAAATATGAATATGCATGTTGTTATTATGGAAATGCAATGTTGTCTCACTATAAGGTTATTACAATATGGCTAATTTAGATGTGCAATGTTGTCTCACTATAAGGTTAATGCAATATGGCTTATTTAGATGTTCAATGTTGTCTCACTATAAGGATAATACTATATGGCTTATTTAGATGTGCAATGTTGTCTCACTATAAGGATAATACTATATGGCTTATTTAGATGTGCAATGTTGTCTCACTATAAGGATAATACTATATGGCTTATTTAGATGTGCAATGTTGTCTCACTATAAGGTTAATACAATATGGCTTATTTAGATGTGCAATGTTGTCTCACTATAAGGATAATACTATATGGCTTATTTAGATGTGCAATGTTGTCTCACTATAAGGATAATACTATATGGCTTATTTAGATGTGCAATGTTGTCTCACTATAAGGATAATACTATATGGCTTCTTTAGATGTGCAATGTTGTCTCACTATAAGGTTAATACAATATGGCTTATTTAGATGTGCAATGTTGTCTCACTATAAGGTTAATACAATATGGCTAATTTAGATGTGCAATGTTGTCTCACTATAAGATTAATACTATATGGCTTCTTTAGATGTGCAATGTTGTCTCACTATAAGGTCAATACAATATGGTTAATTTAGATGTGCAATGTTGTCTCACTATAAGGTTAATACTATATGGCTTCTTTAGATGTGCAATGTTGTCTCACTATAAGGTCAATACAATATGGTTAATTTAGATGTGCAATGTTGTCTCACTATAAGGTTAATACAATATGGCTAATTTAGATGTGCAATGTTGTCTCACTATAAGGTTAATACAATATGGCTAATTTAGATGTGCAATGTTGTCTCACTATAAGGTTAATACAATATGGCTAATTTAGATGTGCAATGTTGTCTCACTATAAGGTTAATACTATATGGCTTCTTTAGATGTGCAATGTTGTCTCACTATAAGGTTAATACTTTATGGCTAATTTAGATGTGCAATGTTGTCTCACTATAAGGTCAATACAATATGGTTAATTTAGATGTGCAATGTTGTCTCACTATAAGGTTAATACAATATGGCTAATTTAGATGTGCAATGTTGTCTCACTATAAGGTTAATACAATATGGCTAATTTAGATGTGCAATGTTGTCTCACTATAAGGTTAATACTATATGGCTTCTTTAGATGTGCAATGTTGTCTCACTATAAGGTTAATACAATATGGCTAATTTAGATGTGCAATGTTGTCTCACTATAAGGTTAATACAATATGGCTAATTTAGATGTGCAATGTTGTCTCAATATAAGGTTAATACAATATGGCTAATACGGATGTGCAATGTTGTCTCACTATAAGATTAATACAATATGGCTAATTTAGATGTGCAATGTTGTCTCACTATAAGGATAATACTATATGGCTTATTTAGATGTGCAATGTTGTCTCACTATAAGGTTAATACTTTATGGCTAATTTAGATGTGCAATGTTGTCTCACTATAAGGTTAGTACAATATGGCTAATTTAGATGTGCAATGTTGTCTCACTATAAGGTTAATACAATATGGCTAATTTAGATGTGCAATGTTGTCTCACTACACCACTCCCTCGATAACTCGCTCCCGGATAACTCGCGAACCCGCTTATAACGCGGTGTCCGGCATGTCTCTCGATCTTTTTTCAAAGAAAATATATTTTAAAATGTGTTGAACGTGAAAAAAGTCGTGATAAGAAATGGTAAATTAAACTTTGATATATAACTCGTTTTTATCATCGAAAATGGTGATAATTGCCAGTAAAGATAGAATCCATATTGTGAAATTTGCAATTTGTAAAAAGATATCACATATTATGTTTTTTTTAAATAGAGAAATAGTTGTTAATACACTGCAAATTGTAAATAAACAGTGCTCAATGAAAAATTCTGGTAAATGCTAACATGTGGCAACAGAGAATGAAATAGACACTAATTAAATGTCTGGCTAGGTGAAATTCACATTATAGTCCTTTAATTTTGTCTCAACCCTATAATAGAAACATACCTATTCTCTCCTATGAAAACATGAAGAGAGTCAGTCAACCGTCACAACGAAACCCGTGAGTACTTCTGTGAGAACCTAATTATATGCCGGCTTTGTTTTTATCAACCTCCTCGTGGGGAAGTGTTTGTTACAATAAAAGAATAAATGTTGTTTTATCACTTTGAATATGTATTTTGTATCAAATCAGACTAGGTAAGTACAATAAAAGAAAGTTCAAAGGCATGCCATTAGGAGCATACGTACTGGTATTCATTACCGTTATCAAATTTAATTTTACTTCACCAATCGAAAATGTTTTCACATTTTATGTATTAAGATCATTAAAGTATATAATATCAGTAATGTATCTAGTACTGTTACTCGGGTACCCCACCGTATAGAAAACCCGGGTATTGAAACATAAACCCATAAAAAAAAAATGAAAAAAAAAATCGCCACTCTCGACAACCACTTCAAACAGGTGTGACAGCTATGGCTATAATTAGAAACCAGATCTCTGCTTAATATAAATACACCTTAGGTCAGTCCATCTGTTTTGATTAATAAAATTCATTGGCATTGTGCAACCGGAAGAACAACCGTTATCCCTCAGGCATTATATACCAAGGTTAAAACATTTGTTCTACAGGTAATAAACCTCTTTGTAGACGATAACTATTGAGTGTGGGTGCTAAATGATCGGTACATTGCATGCTCTTTTAATGAAATCCAGAGGGATACCTTTGATTTCCAAACAAACATGTCAAAGAAATCCCAAAATGTATATTATGAACAATCACCTAGACACCTTGAAATCTTCGTAATGCCTCAAAGTAATCTTTGCTCTTTTTTTTTCTAGTCAACTAGCTCTGCAAATTTCGAAAATTAGCCATCATATCGATATTTCTATTTCGATACTACTACGTTTTTACCATAACTATCTTAAGAATTATAATTTCAAAATAAAAACATTTATGTGACTGCGTGGTCACGTGGTATAACTGGGGCATGCATGCATGGATAATTCAAATCTGCGGTCAAAAGCAGCTGAATAAACGTGGTCTGTTCTAACAAGGACTTATACTTTAAAAAATGCAAGTGTTCTATAGCTTTTAACGCAGCTGATCACAGTGATCATTAAAAGTTGGATTATACCTACCATTTGTGTACAAAGGTCATTCTATACAAATTTATTTATTAACAGCATGCGGTCAGACAATTCGCAGCTACGTCGGTGTGGGCGAATCAGACCGAGTAGTACATGGTTAGCCTCTATTGCCATAAAAAAATATATTAAAGAAATAGAGATATCAATTACCCGTTAAAATTTGCAACGGGTACCCGGGTTGGTTTTTTTCGTGATTTTTGGACAGCCCTAAATGTATCCTAATTATTTGTAAATGTGACCATGGAGAGCAAAGGAATTAAGCGAATTGCGTCTCAGTGACTGAAAAGCTGTGCATCATAGATAGTGTTTAATAATGACGAAGCGAGATCAAAAATTTGCATTAAACTAAAAATTGCTGAGTCGACATTTAGAGGTTGGCTTAAGGATGAGCCGAAACTTAAAAATTACTCACATGATGTTGATTCAGATGAAGGGATGAAACAAAAACGAGAACGGACTGCAAGCAATAACGAATTAGATGATGCTGTGTATGCATGGTTCATGCAGCAACCTGTTACAAACCGCAAGTGTTTTTGTGTTCTAATTTATGTCGTTTTATTTTTCTAGACCCATTAAATTCATGTTGGTAATGGTTAACCCTTGTGAATTTATTTTTTTTCTTCCATTTCACTTCTACCGCAATTAAAATCTACACATCGTTCGATCGACATTGTATTTTCGAAATATGTTGATCTTTTGTATTAAAAAAATGTCTACTTTGGATCAAACCATAAAACTAGAATGTACACCATTCACAGCAAACAACGTGAAGTCGTACATGTGCTAAACGAATGGAAACGATGTGGAATAATGTTTTGATATTTTGATATACTGCAAGTTATCCTGAAATTAATGTTACTCTGAGGAAAAAAATATATATACCGATATGAAGAGATATTTATTCACTGTTAATCTTAGCACGTTTATTGAGTATTCAACACTGTAACATGCTAAGCCAACCCCACCCCTTTTTGACTATACGTCGATCCCTTTGTTAGTTTCGTTGTTTGTTATAGGTTCCTCCATAACTCGCGCCCTCGCTTATATCGCGGTCGATGTTTTTGGACCCTGATGTCCGCGAGTTATCGAGGGAGTGGTGCATAATATTAATATAATATGGCTAATTTAGATGTGCAATGTTGTCTCACCATAAGGTTTATACTGTATGGCTAATTTAGATGTGCAATGTTGTCTCACTATAAGGTTAATACAATATGGCTAATACAGATATGCAATGTTGTTTCACTATAAGGTTAATGCAATATGGCTAATTTAGATGTGCAATGTTGTCTCACTATAAGGTTTATACTGTACGGCTAATTTAGATGTGCAATGTTGTCTTACTATAAGGTTAATATAATATGGCTAATAAATATGCGCAATGTTGTCTTACTATAAGGTTAATACAATATGGTTAATTTATATGTGCAATGTTGTCTCACTATAAGATTAATGCAATATGGCTAATTTAGATGTGCAATGTTGTCTCACTAAGGTTAATACAATATGGCTAATACAGATATGCAATGTTGTTTCACTATAAGGTTAATACAATATGGCTAATTTAGATGTGCAATGTTGTCTCACTATAAGGTTAATACAATATGGCTAATTTAGATGTGCAATGTTGTCTCACTATAAGGTTAATACAATATGGCTAATACGGATGTGCAATGTTGTCTCAATATAAGGTTAATATGTGCAATGTTGTCTCACTATAAGGTTAATATGTGCAATGTTGTCTCAATATAAGGTTAATATGTGCAATGTTGTCTCACTATAAGGAAAGTATGTGCAATGTTGTCTCAATATAAGGTTAATATGTGTAATGTTGTCTCACTATAATGTTAATATGTGTAATGTTGTCTCAATATAAGGTTAATATGTGTAATGTTGTCTCACTATAAGGTTAATATGTGCAATGTTGTCTCACAATAAGGATAATATAATATGGCTAATAAATATGTGCAATGTTGTCTCACTATAAGGTTAATACAATATGGCTAATTTAGATGTGCAATGTTGTCTCACTATAAGGTTAATACAATATGGCTAATACGGATGTGCAATGTTGTCTCAATATAAGGTTAATATGTGCAATGTTGTCTCACTATAAGGTTAATATGTGCAATGTTGTCTCAATATAAGGTTAATATGTGCAATGTTGTCTCACTATAAGGTTAATATGTGCAATGTTATCTCAATATAAGGTTAATATGTGTAATGTTGTCTCACTATAAGGTTAATATGTGTAATGTTGTCTCAATATAAGGTTAATATGTGTAATGTTGTCTCACTATAAGGTTAATATGTGTAATGTTGTCTCACTATAAGGTTAATATGTGCAATGTTGTCTCACAATAAGGTTAATATAATATGGCTAATAAATATGTGTAATGTTGTCTCAATATAAGGTTATTTCACAAGTCCAAAAATGTTCGGATTTCATTACAACAATCATGACTGTTGATGTAACAATGGTTTTGAATGCATTAATATACCAATAGTTATATCTTACAAAGATATAATCAGATTGTGTTTGAATAAATTCACCCAAATCCCCAAATAATGTCTTAATCCAGTTAATCAGCACTTAAGTAATTTCAATAAATTAATTACATCTGAAGACAAACAAACTCAGATCAAATGTTCCTAGTGACTAATATGAAAAAGACATTGTTTAAAATGGCCCTTTGTATGCAATCTGTTTAAAAAGGCCCTTTGTATGGAATCTGTTTAAAAAGGCCCTTTGTATGGAATCTGTTTAAAAAGGCCCTTTGTATGGAATCTGCTTAAAAAGGCCCTTTGATTGCAATCTGTTTAAAAAGGCCCTTTGTATGGAATCTGTTTAAAAAAGCCCTTTGTATGGAATCTGTTTAAAAAGGCCCTTTGTATGCAATGTTTAAAAATGCCCTTTGTGTGCAATCTGTTTAAAAAGGCCCTTTGTATGCAATCTGTTAAAAAAGGCCCTTTGTATGGAATCTGTTTAAAAAGGCCCTTTGTATGCAATCTGTTTAAAAAGGTCCTTTGATTGCAATCTGTTTAAAAAGGCCCTTTGTATGCAATCTGTTTTAAAAGGCCCTTTGTATGGAATCTGTTTAAAAAGGCCCTTTGTATGCAATCTGCCCTTTGTATGGAATCTGTTTAAAAAGGCCCTTTGCATGCAATTTGCCCTTTGTGTGCAATCTGTTTAAATGGTTCTTTGTATGCAATCTGTTTAAAATTGCTCTTTGTGTGCAATCTGTTTAAAAGGGCCTTTGTATGCAATCTGTTTAAAAAGGCCCTTTGTATGCAATCTGTTTAAAAAGGTCCTTTGTATGGAATCTGTTTAAAAAGGCCCTTTGTATGCAATGTTTAAAAATGCCCTTTGTATGGAATCTGTTTAAAAAGGCCCTTTGTATGCAATGTTTAAAAATGCCCTTTGTGTGCAATCTGTTTATAAAGGCCCTTTGTATGCAATCTGTTTAAAAATGCCCTTTGTGTGCAATCTGTTTCAAAAGGCCCTTTGTATGGAATCTGTTTAAAAAGGCCCTTTGTATGGAATTTGTTTAAAAAGGCCCTTTGATTGCAATCTGTTTAAAAATGCCCTTTGTATGCAATCTGTTTAAAAAGGCCCTTTGTATGGAATCTGTTTAAAAAGGCCCTTTGTATGGAATTTGTTTAAAAAGGCCCTTTGATTGCAATCTGTTTAAAAATGCCCTTTGTATGCAATCTGTTTAAAAAGGCCCTTTGTATGCAATCTGTTTAAAAAGGCCCTTTGTATGCAATCGGCCCTTTGTATGCAATCTGCCCTTTGTATGCAATCTGTTTAAAAAGACCCTTTGATTGTTGATCGGTCGGTTGGCTTCCATTAGTCTCGAGAGACAATGGAAATGCTCCCATGAAAGGTGTCCTAGTTTGTAGCTGTGTAGCGTCTTCTATGACTATAAAGTCCTTGACAGAAGTGGCAATCCTTGCTGCAGTTGCTACACTTGAAGTATGAATCAGGTCTTGGTTGGGACTGCATCCTCTTCCTATGAGATCTTTTCTCATCAGCGAGCTGGCGTAACTTTTCCTCGCTGGCTTTCAGACCTGTGTACAGAGCATGTCGCCAGCTGGACTTGTCGAGGGCAAGCTCTTCCCAGGTGTTGATCTCTATTCCAAGAGCTTTCATATCCTGCTTGCAGACATCCTTGAAGATGTGGCTGTCCTATTGATCTTCTGCCTGAGGCAAGCTTAGAGTAGAGAAGGTCTTTGGGGATCCGTTCATCATCCATTCGATGCACATGGCCCATGGCCCTTTGATTGTAATCTGTTTAAAAAGGCCCTTTGATTGTAATCTGTTTAAAAAGGCCCTTTGATTGTAATCTGTTTAAAAAGGCCCTTTGATTATAATCTGTTTAAAAAGGCCCTTTGATTACAATCTGTTTAAAAAGGCCCTTTGTATGCAATCTGTTTAAAAAGACCTTTGTATGCAATCTGTTTAAAAAGGCCCTTTGTATGCAATCTTCCTTTTGTATGCAATCTGTTTAAAAAAGCCCTTTGTATGCAATCTGTTTAAAAAGGCCCTTTGTATGCAATCTGTTTAAAAAGGCCCTTTGATTATAATGTTTAAAAGGCACTTTGATTATAATCTGTTTAAAAAGGCCCTTTGATTGTAATCTGTTTAAAAAGGCCCTTTGTATGCAATCTGTTTAAAAAGGCCCTTTGTTTGCAATCTGTTTAAAAAGGCCCTTTGTATGCAATTGGTTTAAAAAGGCCCTTTGTATGCAATCTTCCCTTTGTATGGAATCTGTTTCAAAAGGCCCTTTGTATACAATCTGTCCTTTGTATGCAATCTGTTTAAAAAGGCCCTTTGTATGTAATCTGTTTAAAAAGGCCCTTTGTATGGAATCTGTTTAAAAAGGCCCTTTGATTGTAATCTGTTTAAAAAGGCCCTTTGTATGCAATCTGTTTAGAAAGGCCCTTTATATGCAATCTGTTTGAAAAGGCCCTTTGATTGTAATCTGTTTAAAAAGGCCCTTTGTATGCAATCTGTTTAGAAAGGCCCTTTGTATGCAATCTGTTTAAAAAGACCCTTTTTATGCAATCTGCCCTTTGTATGCAATCTGTTTAAAAAGGCCCTTTGTATGCAATCTGTCACTTTAACAATTATGCAACAGAATGTTCTGGAAAAAGCATCATTTCTAATGGAACAATTCCTAAACAAGGTCAAACTTATATTTTGGTAAACATGCTGTGTACAAATGACTACTATCTTAAGGCACAATCTATAATCATTGTCAAGAGTTATCCACATAATACAGATATACATAGGGAGATCCATTCATAATGTCAACCAACAAAGATGGAGGAAGATAGTGTGGCAACCTGTGCAATGATGAAGGGATTAGTGGAGTTTTGAACAATCTGACATCACAAAAACAACACCAGCCTCATTTATCAGAAAAAATGTAAGCTACATTCTATTACTGTTGCCAAGAAAACATTGAGATATAAATTCATGAGGTTTCTACAACTTTATTCTTTGCATTTTAATTCTTGGTCCTATCCATAATATAGGACTTAACTCAGATTTTAAGTATGCAATGATGCAGAGTGCACTATTGTACTGTTCTGTGTTTTCATACAGATTGCAGTATTGTACAATTGTGTGTGTTTCTCTGCAGAGTATTGTACTGTTGTGTGTGTCTCTATGCAGAGTATTGTACTGTTGTGTGTGTTTCTATGCAGGGTATAGTAATGTTGTGTGTGTTTCTATACAGAGTACAGTATTGTACTGATGTGTGTGTTTCTATACCAAGTGCAGTATTGTACTGTTGTGTATGTTTCTATACCAAGTGCACTCTTGTACTGTTGTGTTTCTATGCAGAGTGCAGTATTGTATTGTTGTGTGTGTTTCTATACAGAGTGCAGTATTGTACTGTTGTGTGTGTTTCTATACTGAGACAACAACCGAGTGCAGTATTGTACTGTTGTGTGTTTCCATGCAGAGTGCAGTATTGTACTGTGTGTATTTCTATACAGAGTGCAGTATTGTACTGTTGTGTGTGTTTCTATACTGAGTGCAGTATTGTACTGTTGTGTGTGTTTCTATGCAGAGTGCAGTATTGTACTGTTGTGTGTGTTTCTATGCAGAGTGCATTATTGTACTGTTCTGTGTGTTTCTATACTGAGAGCAGTATTGTACTGTTTTGTGTGTTTATACAGAGTGCAGAATTGTACTGTTGTGTTTGTTTCTATACAGAGTGCAGTATTGTACTGTTGTGTGTGTTTCTATACTGAGACAACAACCGAGTGCGGTATTGTACTGTTGTGTGTTTCCATGCAGAGTGCAGTATTGTACTGTTGTGTGTATTTCTAAACAGAGTGCAGTATTGTACTGTTGTGTGTGTTTCTATACTGAGTGCAGTATTGTACTGTTGTGTGTGTTTCTATGCAGAGTGCAGTATTGTACTGTTGTGTGTATTTCTATGCAGAGTGCATTATTGTACTGTTCTGTGTGTTTCTATACTGAGAGCAGTATTGTACTGTTTTGTGTGTTTATACAGAGTGCAGAATTGTACTGTTGTGTTTGTTTCTATAAAGAGTGCAGCATTGTACTGTTGTGTGTTTCTATACTGAGACAACAACTGAGTGCAGTATTGTACTGTTGTGTGTTTCCATGCAGAGTGCAGTATTGTACTGTTGTGTGTATTTCTATACAGAGTGCAGTATTGTACTGTTGTGTGTGTTTCTATACCGAGTGCAGTATTGTACTGTTGTGTGTGTTTCTATGCAGAGTGCAGTATTGTACTGCTGTGTGTGTTTCTATACAGAGTGCAGTATTGTATTGTTGTGTGTGTTTCTATGCAAAGTGATTTCAAACCATTTTTTTTAACATTGCTTTTTTTGGTGGAGTTAATTCTTTGTGATAAAATGTGATGAAGGGGGGGATCCATTAAAAATTCTATGATGTCATATGGATGGTCCCTAGCTATCCTTTGTCCATAATTATTTTACATAGCATTTGAGTTCAAGGTCAGTATTGTTGACAATTGGAAAAGGTTTTCCCATTGGAGCCATCATATTCCTTTACAATGTAGGTCAAGTGAACAAATAATATATTTCCTTTTCAGTATCAGTCTGTTGGAATCCAAAATCAAAATTGACAAACATGTTGTTCACATCTGACACAATGTGTGAAGAATCATTTATTTAATATCTTCATTGGAAATACTAAAGTGCTCATTGCCTTTTGGATTAATACATTACTGTTGATGTTTGTGAACTCAATAAAAGACATTCTGCATTGCATCATTGTGGTACATCAGGACATTCAAGACTATTGGAATTCATTTGGAACATTCTGTATTACTGGACATGAAATAGGACATTTAAAATTATTCGGAATTTAACTCACAAAACTTAAATTGTTGGATTCACTTCTTTCTATTATATTAAGGCCTAAAGTCAAAACAATCTAAAGGAATGCCAGGTTTTCGCAACAGTACATGCATTTATTCTATATAAATTTGAAAACTTGTTGTTGTTGTGGGGCTTAACACCATTTTTCAGCACATGATAGGCTATACATGGCAGCCAGTATTAATGGTGGAGGAAGAAACAGAGAAATCTGCAGAAAGAACCACCGACACACAAGAAGCTACTGGCAAGCTTTCTCACGTATCCACATTCGCCGAATCTTAGACTCGAACCTACGCAGACAGAGGTGAAATGGAAGTGATCCGTAATGGAGAGCGTTTTAGACCACTCGGCCACTCAGGGCCCCTTGTAAACTTATAAAACTGGGGCATTTATTATTTAAATCAGCTAATAAATTATACATTTAATTAACAATAATATAAGAAATTCTGTATTATTTTACTGAAGTTAAAGAGAAGATCTTACCATTTGTGTCACCTTTAGTTCTTCTATCATTGGGTTGTATAATTCTAGATGTACCTCACAGAAATCCCCCTCCATCCACCTAAAATCTAAAAATAGAAACATACATCTCAATCTGGTACAAGTCAAGTCAATTATTCCTTCATTTGATGTAAGCCCCTTGTTTATAATACAGGATTGTATATGTCAGTAATCATTTTTATATTATAGGACTGTACATGTCAGTCATCCTTCTTATGATATAGGACTGTACATGCCAGCCATACTCATTATAATATAGGACTGTACATGCCAGCCATCCTTCTTATGATATAGGACTGTTCATTATTATAGTATAGGAATGTACATACCAGTCATCATTCTTATGATATAGGATTGTTCATCATTATTATAATATAGGACTGTATGTGCCAGCCATACTCATTATGATATAGGACTGTACATGCCAGTCATCCTTCTTACAATATAGGACTGTACGTGCCAGTCATCCTTCTTATGATATATGACTGTACGTGCCAGCCATACTCATTATAATATAGGACTGTACTTGCCAGTCATCCTTCTTATAATATAGGACTGTACGTGCCAGCCATACTCATTATGATATAGGACTGTATGTGCCAGTCATCCTTCTTATGATATAGGACTGTACATGCCAGCCATACTCATTATGATATAGGACTGTACATGCCAGTCATCCTTCTTACAATATAGGACTGTACGTGCCAGCCATACTCATTATGATATAGGACTGTACTTGCCAGTCATCCTTCTTACGATAAAGGATTGTTCATCATTATTATAGTATAAGACTGTATGTGCCAGTCATCATTTTGATAATATAGGACTGTACATGCCAGTCATTGTTTCTGATAGTACAGGACTACATTCTAGTCATCATTTTGATAATATAGGACTGTACATGCCAGTCATTGTTTCTGATAGTACAGGACAACATTCTAGTCATCATTCTTATACCTAAAAAAATTCTGATTACCTTACTTATTAATTATATTATGGAAAAATGTTTTGAAAGTAAGTGATATCAATTCTAAGATCTCAGACTAGGAGTCTGTCCAAGCAAGTTATATCAATTCTAAGATCTCAGACTAGGAGTCTGTCCAAGCAAGTTATATAAATTCTAAGATCTCAGACTAGGAGTCTGTCCAAGCAAGTTATATAAATTCTAATATCTCAGACTAGGAGTCTGTCCAAGCAAGTTTAGTCAATTCTAAAATCTCAGACTAGAAGTCTGTCCAAGCAAGTTATATAAATTCTAAGATATGGAGTCTGTTCAATTGTAACACTCTGTCCAATACAGTAGTCTGTACATGCAATATTTGTTCTCTAGCCTAGTTTGTTTGATCTCCACTGGATGAAAGGAAAAAGTTAATGTAAAAAGAAAAAAACTGAATCAATGACAGTAAAATGGAATTTGTATGCAGCATGTTTTAAAACTATTTTTTAACATTTGTGTGTGTATGTGTGTGTGTGTGTGAAAGAGATTTGAATTTTTATCATAGCTTTAATAATTTTTCAGTGATATCGCTATGTCTGCAGTGTAGCATTTTATAGTGACATTTAGCATTGAGACATCACGCTGTAGAGACATCATGCTGTAGAGACATTATGCTGTAGAGACATCATGCTGTAGAGACATCATGCTGTAGAGACATTATGATGACACCAGGCCAACCAGTCCTAACAGTGACCTCTTAATGCTGAGTGCCTAGTGAGGCAGCTGTTGGTACCATTTTTTATAAGTCTTTGGTATGACTTGATCATGGTTCGAACCCATGACATTCCACAGCTGAGATGGATGCTTTAACCACTAGGCCACCAGAACAGTCCTCTGTAGCATTTCAACTATGTAATACAATCATCATAGTACCTTTGCAATATAGTATCTTTGCATCCTTGCTAGCACAGATTTAATTCTAATTTAGATATTCATAAGGGTTAATACTCATCCATTTAAGGTCATGGATATTATTTTTTTCATGTTGAGTCCTTCACCATTTATCTACATCAAATCATTTTATATTTAATACAAGTTCTAATCAAACTGTTATGTATATTTAATTTAATTGTTTGTTAGTTTTAATTTTTTTACTTCATTACATGTTATTGCAATGTAACATAGTTTATTGGACTTGACTTTGTCCAAAATTGAGTTCAGTTCTGTTTGACCTAATTGACTTTTTAAAAAAGATTTATTTCATTGATGTAAACAACTAATAGTAGCTTCATTATCCTCTATGGGTATGAGGTTATTGACCAAATTATTATTCAAGTAAACATTTTGATTTAGGTCAGGGTTTTAGAGATTCCAAATTGAATTTGAAGGGTATTATGTTTTAAATAACACAGCTCATTAAATCATGTTAAAAGTTATTTTACATTAGGTAATGGCTGTTTTTAGAAAAGGCTAATTTGTGACCTTGAGGTCAAACAGAAAAATATTATATTATGACTGTCAGAATTGTACCAGTTGTGCTTTAAATTGTATTATTTTGTGTCCAGCTTAAGATGAGGGTTATTTTCTTGAAATTATTGAATTCAAGTGATTCTTTTCTCTAGAAATACAAAAGTGCTCAGACAAAATTCTTGAATGTGACATTCAATGGAATTTATACTTAATTCAAACAAGGAATAATATTTCTGTGATTCAACAAGAAACTAGATACATCAGCACTTAACTGACTGTAAAAAAAATTTCATAGCCTTCAAGTTTTTATCTCATCAGGACTTGAACTCAGTTTCATTCAGGACTTTTTATTACTAGGACTTGTTTTTTAACACACCTGCAAGACACTTAACTCAGAAATGACTATAAAACCCATCTTCCACACCTGCAAGACACTTAACTCAGAAATGACTATAAAACCCATCTTCCACACCTGCAAGACACTTAACTCAGAAATGACTATAAAACCCATCCTCCACACCTGGAAGACACTTACATAACTCACAAATGTCTTTAACCCATCTTCAACACATGCAAGATATTTGCCTATCTCAAAAATGTCAATAAAACACCTACCATCCTGAAAGCCCAGACTTAACTCAAAATGTCTGTAACACATCTGCCACAGTGAAAGTATCTGACTTAACTCAAAAACTCCTGTACATATAAATATACTGTATGCTTCCTGCTATGAAGTTTTATCCAAAATCTACATGTTCAGTAGTGAAGGCTGGACTAACTACTACTAAACAACTGAATAATCGACTGAAAGGCAAAAAAATTGGGATAATAAAAGACATTTTTTGTTTGTGTACATACCCACTTTGGTTTTATCCTTGACTGGACTAGATCCAAGAGACAAAGCTGTGAATATGAAGACACCCGAGTCAAAATTGTCTCCCTTTGCTCTGAGGCTCAAGATGGGGAGACAGACTAACAAGTTTGAATGACCTGAAAATTATAAAGAAGACTCAATCAGTCACCATTTCATATGGGGAATAAAAAAAACCAACTCTTTGCAAAGATGATTACTTGATGTATATTCATGAATTAAAACAGAAATTTCACAAACAAAATGAAGAATTAGTCAACCAACTAATAACAGATTATTGTTGGATTTATGAGTTAATAAATAACAAAATTGTGTTGTTTTTCTTTATCAAATTTAAACAAATCTGTAATCTTTTATAAGAAAAATGCACTCTATGCATTCCAAAGGCAGAAAAAAAATATTTTAAGACAAGGTATTTATATGTATAGTGCTGGCTGGTTACAACTTCATTATGAACAAATAAGTGTCATCTATACCAATAAAGGGGATCTTCAGAAGCTGAAGAGACAGAAGCTTAAATTCTGAGTTCAGGTTGATGCTAATTTTGAGTTTTAGCTGATAGTAACTTTGAGTTCTAGATAATGGTAATTTAGAACTCTAGAAAATGGTAAATTACATTTAGCTGATGGTAAATTTGAGTTCTAGCTAATGATAATTTATAATTCAAGTTAATGGTAATCTTGAGTTCTAGGTAATGGTGATTTAGTGTTCAAGCTAATAGTAATTTTGAATTCTAGCTAATGGTAATTTTGAGTTCTAGCTAATGGTAATTTTGAGTTCTAGCTAATGGTAATTTTGAATTCTAGCTAATGGTAATTCTGAGTTCTAGCTAATGGTAATTTTGAGTTCTAGGTAATGGTTAATTTGAGTTTTAGGCAATGATAATTTTGAGTTCAAGTTAATGGTAATTTTGAGTTTAAGTTAATGGTGATTTTGAATTCAAGCTAATATTAATTTTGAATTCTAGCTAATGGTAATTTTGAGTTCAAGTTAATGGTAATTTTGAGTTCTAGCTAATGGTAATTTAAATTTCTAGCTAATGTTAATTTTGAGTTCAAGCTAATGGTAATTTAGAATTCTAGCTGATGGTAATTTAGGAGTTTTAGCTGATAGTAATTTTGAGTGTTTTAACACAAGAAGACACAAGTGTCACAGGAACATAAACAAATTATTCCATTGACACCGAGTATTAAAGTTTTGGCTGTTACCATCCACGACAGTTCTTTTCAAATAATTTGAACTGGTAAACCAACTTTCTTTATCTTCATGCAAATACTAACGTATCTTTTTCTCTTTCAAATGTTCATTATGATTTTGGAATCCCCCTAAAAAATCTCTTGGTTAAATGTACCTAATTCTGTCCAACTGCAAGCAGGAATGCTGCACAAGTCTATTTTAACAGGTTACTACTTAAAGCACAGACTCATTCATTTAACCCAAAAATAAAAGCAACAAGGAATTGCTGCAATCAAGAAAAATTAAAATCACCAGGGCTAATATCACTTGAAGCCAAAATGGACATAAATGTTTGCATTCCAACAAAGAAGGTTGGTTTAAATATTTTTTTTTACATATTTTAAAGAACTGAATAAATTTCATGCAAATTTAAGTGGAATTTCAAATCAGAAAAAGGTACAAGCTGCTGAGTCTCCCAGAGAAGCAAAAAGGTAATTGATGACCAAGTTGTCTAATTTTTTAAGTACATTGAGCTGAGAAAAGTAATTGATGGCCAAGTTGTCTAACTTTTTAAGTACAATGAGCTGAGAAAAGTAATTGATGACCAAGTATTCTAATTTTTTAAGTACATTGAGCTGAGAAAAGTAATTGATGACCAAGTTGTCTAATTTTTTAAGTACATTGAGCTGAGAATTTTTTCTTTAACAATTTCACACAAAAGTGGACTGCAGAACAAACTGATAAAATGTAAGCTTACTTTACTATTGGGATTTTCGTCAAAGGAACATGTGGAACTAGTGCACCGGACTCCAAAGGTAAAGGCAAGGTTGTGACCTCACACTGAGATGCCACATTTTCTAGACTGGAGGCTATTTCTTGCCGTTCCTGAGGACTAAGGTGGTCAAAGAGCACATGAAGCAGGAATGTTGTGTGTCTGAAATGGACACAAAAAAAATATTGTCTTATACAATGTGTGGGTTACATGTCACTCATCATATCCGATACATGAAGGTTGTATGCCACTCATTATAAACACTGTGTGCACTGTATTCAACTATTCATAAATAAGGTGTGGGTTGCATTCTACTATTCACATAAACTGTGGAGGTTGTTTTCCACTATTCACATACACTGTGTGGGTTGTATTCTACTATTCACATACAATGTGGGGGTTGGTTGTATTCCACTATTCACATACAATGTGTGGATTGTATTCCATTATTCACATACACTGTGTGGGTTGTATTCTACTATTCATATACACTGTTTGTGTTGTATTCCACTATTCACATACACTGTGTGGGTTGTAATCTACTATTCACATTCACTGTGTGGGTTGTATTCTACTATTCACATACACTGTGTGGGTTGTAATCTACTATTCACATACACTGTGTGGGTTGTATTCCACTATTCACATACAATGTGTGGGTTGTATTCTACTAATCACATACACTGTGTGGGTTGTATTCCACTATTCACATACAATGTGGGGGTTGGTTGTATTCCACTATTCACATACACTGTGTGGGTTGTATTCCACTATTCACATACAATGTGGGGGTTGGTTGTATTCCACTATTCACATACACTGTGTGGGTTGTATTCTACTATTCACATACACTGTGTGGGTTGTATTCTACTATTCACATACACTGTGTGGGTTGTATTCCATTATTCACATACACTGTGTGGGTTGTATTCCACTACTCACATACACTGTGTGGGTTGTATTCTACTATTCACATACAATGTGTGGGTTGTATTCCACTATTCACATACAATGTGTGGGTTGTATTCTACTATTCACATACAATGTGTGGGTTGTATTCCATTATTCACATACACTGTGTGGGTTGTATTCTACTATTCACATACAATGTGTGGGTTGTATTCTTCTATTCACATACACTGTGTGTGTGAGTTGTATTCCATTATTCACATACACTGTGTGGTTTGTTTTCTACTATTCATAGACACTGTGTGGGTTGTATTCTACTATTCACATACACTGTGTGGGTTGTAATCTACTATTCACATTCACTGTGTGGGTTGTAATCTACTATTCACATACACTGTGTGGGTTGTATTCCACAATTCACATACACTGTGTGAGTTGTATTCCTTTTTATATTGCTTATTACATAAACTCAGTGAAGGATGTATGCCACTTGTGGGTAGAACACTGCTTATATCTTGGAGTAGTTTACAAAGTAAATGATACTTATCAACAAAACTCAAGGCATATAATTCTAATCTGCTGTGTTGCAAAATTCTGGATTCAAATGAATAGCTCTTGTGTTAGTCACAGCAGGAAGTTACTTTCTTTTCAATAAATGTTCTCAATAAACCTATTCTCAGGCAAGGTACAAGATAACAATTCCAAGAATATATTTAAACAATTTTAATGGTGAGAAGACAATTAATAAAGGTGACAAGGCAACTATTAAGGGTGAGATAGCAGCTATTTGGGCATTATTATTGGTGACAGGCAAAATTTTCTGCTGGAGGTGAAAAATGAATTTGTGAAAGTACCAACTGACTAGAATGGCATATGCCCTTTTCAAATGTGATTTTTTTTATATGCCTCTATTTTTAAGAGATGAAAAATACCAATAATTTTTATTCTATAAAAATAAATGACAAGGTAACAATGAGGATTTTTTGGGCAAAGATAATGAAATATAAAAAAGATTTTGTCTGAAAATATAAGAATAAAATCTGCATTCTGTTATAACTGGTTATTTTTCATTCTATTACAGAGTGACTGAAGCAGGTTAACAGAGTAGGATCCATCAATATGACACTGACACAAAAGATACAACAAGGGCAAAATCTCATTTTCTGGATTTTCGTCATGTGATAAAATGCTAAAATTATTTTAAATCATTTGATTACAAGGTCTGTTGAAAGTGATAGTAATCAGTCAATTTTTTTAATTTTAAAATGTATGAAAATGAAATCTGACAAAATAATTTTATGAGACATTGATTACAGTAATAAAAAATTGTACCTCACCTAACTGCCATGGGCAATATAAAATTGTACCTCACCTAACTACCAAGGGTAATATAAACTTGTACCACACCTGATTGTCATAGGTAATATAAAATTGTACCTCATCTGACTGCCATGGGTAATTTAAAGTTGTATCTCACCTAGCTGCCATGGGTAATATACAATTGTACCTCACCTGACTGCCATGTGTAATATAAAATTGTACCACACCTGACTGCCATGGGTAATTTAAAATTGTAACACACCTGACTGCCATCAGTAATATAAAATTGTATCTCACCTAACTGCCATGGGTAATATAAAATTGTACCTCACCTGAATGCCACGGGTAATATAAAATTGTACCTCACCTAACTGCCATGGGTAATATAAAATTGTACCTCACCTGACTGCCATGGGTAATATAAAATTGTAACACACCTGACTGCAATGGGTAATATAAAATTGTACCTCACCTAACTGCCATGGGTAATATAAAATTGTAACACACCTGACTGCTACGGGTAATATAAAATTGTAACACACTTCACTGCCATGGGTAATATAAATTGTACCACACCTGACTGCCATGGGTAATATAAAATTGTACTGCACCTGACTGCCATGGGTAATATAAAATTGTACCACCCCTGAGTGCCATGGGCAATATACAATTGTACCTCACCTAATTGCCATCAGTAATATAAAATTGTACCTTACCTGACTGCCATGGATAACATAAAATTATACCAAACATGACCACATGACTGCCATGGGTAATATAAAATTGTACCACACCTGACTGCCATGGGTAATATAAAATTGTACCACACCTGACTGCCATGGGTAATATACAATTGTACCTTACCTAACTGCCATCAGTAATATAAAATGTTACCACATCTGACTGCCATGGGTAACATAAAATTGTACCACACCTTACCGCCATCAGTAATATAAAATTGTACCTCACTTAACTGCCATGGGTAATATAAAATTGTTCCTCACCTAATTACCATGGGTAATATAAAATTGTACCTCACCTGACGGCCAAGGGTAAATTACCCATTCTCCGAGCTGAGAATATAAGCTCATGTAGTACTCTTATTTGAAGGATAGGCCATCCATTAGGTTTGTCTGAAATTAGATAATTGTAATTAATGGCATGAACATCAGGACATTCATTTTCAATCACCAAAAATTAATATATTTACAAGCAGTCACAGTTATAAATATTCACACACTTCAAAAATATTCCTTTGAATATGTTTTTGTTATATAGTAAGTAACTTTCATTAAATTCCCCTTAAAAAGCTGTGAAACAATGAAAGATTAGAATATGTCCTGGAAAAGGTTGAGTATTGAACATTAATACAGCATAAGTTGTTCATTGCTGTACAGGAATAATGTGTTAAGTGTTGTACAATAATTTAGTAATTTAGAGTGTTCTAAAGCGCTGTCCGTTATGGATCACTGCCATCTAAACTCTATCTGCGTGGGTATGAGTCTAAGATTCTGCGAATGTGGATATGTGAGAAAGCTTGCCAGTAGCTTCTCATGGGTCGGTGGTTCTTTCCGGTGATTTCCCGGTTTCTTCCTCCACCATTAATACTGGCCACCATAAATAGCCTATTGTGTGCTGAAAAATGGTGTTAAACCCCACAACAACAACAACAGTAATTTAGCATAAGGTGGTTGTTGTTATTGTTGGGCTTAATGCCATTTTTCAGCACATGATAGGCTATTCATGGCGGCCAGTATTAATGGTGGAGGAAGAAACTGGAAAATCACCGGAAAGAACCACCGACCCACGAGAAGCTACTGGCAAGCTTTCTCACATATTTACATTAGCTGAATCCTAGACTAGAACACATGCAGAGGTGAGATGGCAGTGATCCGTAACGGACAGCGCTTTAGACCACGCGGCCACTCGAGGCCCCTTTAGCATAAGGTATTGTTTGTTGTACAGTAATGTAGTATAAGGTGTTGATTGTTGTACAGCATTGCAATATAAGGTGTTGGTTGTACAGTAATACTGCATAAGGTGTTGTTTGTTGTGCAGTAATGCAGCATAAGGTGTTGGTTGTTGTACAGTAATGCAGAATAAGGTGTTGATTGTTGCATAGTAATGTAGAATAAGGTGTTGGTTGTACAGTAATACTGCATAAGGTGTCGTTTGTTGTACAGTAGTGCAGCATAAGGTGTTGGTTGTTGTACAGTAATGTAGAATAAGGTGTTGGTTGTTGTACAGTAATGCAGAATAAGGTGTTGATTGTTGCATAATAATGTAGAATAAGGTGTTGGTTGTACAGTAATACTGCATAAGGTGTCATTTGTTGTACAGTTGTGCAGCATAAGGTGTTGGTTGTTGTACAGTAATGTAGACCTGCCAACCCCAATAAGATCATCTCAGTAAGGCAGGTTATTTTCTTCCAAAGTTTGACTAGATCTTTAAAAAGTGTAACAAAATATTTACTGTTATTGTAAATTTGCAAAACGTGTTTAAAATGTTCAGTATTTGAAGGTAATGAAGGGATGGTAAAGATTACATTTAGGGTATTTTCATAAGACGTATGGCAAAATCATAAGGGTTGGCAGGTCTGAGTAACACTATAAAGTAACATTAATACTTTACATTAAATATGACCTGGGAAATAGAGTATAAGCTTTATAACCCTTCTAGACAAATCACATTAGACAAATCACATTAGACAAATCACATTAGATAAAGCTTACAAGCAGTATCACCAAATCAACACCAATGAGTTGAAGTTCAAATACACCACTTTTCTCAACATTTATTATATAAATGGGTAAGAGGAAATGAGTATTATTCATCTACTACAAACCTATCAGGTTTACAAAATTTCACCAAAATATCTCAAGCAACCCTACCTGGTACGGCTAGTAGTAAATTAAAATTTCATTACACAGGTGTCATTTTTAGTCAATGGGTGTCATTTTTATTCAACGAGTAGCATTTATCAATCTGTCTTGTGCAATTTGGACTCCATGTTCATCAAAATGCATTTTATTATTTAAATCTGCACTGTTTCTTCATATTCTGGCATTTTAGTTTGCATTCCATTTTGCATTCATTACACTTAGAACATATATTCCCCATTTGATGATATGTAGGGGAGATTATTCCCATCTGATATGCAGGGGAGATTATTCCCATTACATTTTCAGTTATTGTTCTAGAATAGACCCAGCCTTTCAAGCCTAATAAATTGCCATATCAAACAATGCCAAGCAGATGCTGATTTCCAACCTGAAGGAATGTCTTTAGGATCCAAAAAGATCCGGTAGCCCTCAAGTGCTGGTAAAAGTAATGTATAACACTGGTGCCAGTTCTGTCTTGGGTTTTGTGGTGCCACACACTGCATAGCTGCAACCCGCTGGTAAAATGTGGCTTTCCTTTTAAATCCAATTTGTGAGTAGAGAGAAGACAATGTGGTATATCTTTGAATCTGAAAAAAAATAAAAAAAAATGAATTAGCCACGGATTTCATTAAAAATCAGTGTAGCCATGGATTTCATTAAAATCAGTATAGCCATGGATTTCATTAAAAATCAGTATAGTCATGGATTTCATTTAAAATCAGTATAGCCATGGATTTCATTAAAAATCAGTATAGCCATGGATTTCATTAAAAAGCAGAATTAGCCATGGATATAATTACAAACCACTGTCACCATGAATTTCAAACCTGTGTTGGATTTAATTTTAAAAAGACACTATTACCCATAGATTTCATGAATGATGTTGAGTATGTAGACTTACTATGTGAGAGTTCTGTGAAAATGATTTAATAAGAATCTAACATTAGAGCCTATTACAGTTAACTCTACTATAATAATGTCATATGAAAACAAGAGACCAATGGAGGTCTAACATTGATCATTTGCCTTGCATTAACTTAACATTTGTGTGTGATTTTGTATTTTTAATGTAGCTTTAACAATTTTTCAGTCATATGGCTATGATGGCTTCAGTGTGACAGTTTATAGTGATGTCTAGCGCTGGGGTATAATGCTGCATACATGTAGAATGATGTCACACCGAGTCACATTATCCTGACACCAGACTGACCAGTCCTAACACTAATCTGTTAATGCTGAGCACCAAGCGAGGCAGCTGTTAGTACCATTTCTGTAAGTCTTTGGTATGACTGTATGGTCAGGATAGACACCGGATCATACTTTAAGATCATCACCTGGCTGCATATAACTTTGCAACATTCAGAACTGTGTCACTGAATCATGCAAAGTCCTAAACTCCTCACAGCAATGTCAATGAATCATTCAAAGTCCCATAACCCACACAAATGTCACTGAATCATTGAAAGTCCCATAACACACATAGAAATGTCATTGAATCAAGCAAAGTCCCATAACCCACACAGCAATGCCATTGAATCATGCAAAGTCCCATAAAACACACAGCAATGTCATTGAATCCTGAAAAGTCCCAAACTCCTCACAGCAATGTTAATGAATCATTTAAAGTCCCATAACCCACATGCAACTGAATCCTTTAAAGTCCCATAACCCACACAGTAATGTCACTGAATCCTGCAAAGTCCCATAACCCACACAGCAATGTCATGAAATCATGCAGAGAGCCATTACACATACAGGAATGTCACTGAATCCTGCAAAGTCCCATAACCCACATAGCAATGTCATGAAATCATGCAGAGTGCCATAACCCATACAGGAATGTCATTGAATCCTGCAAAGTCCCATAACCCACAGAGCAATGTCACTGAGTCATGAAAAGTCCCAAACTCCTCACAGCAATGTCAATGAATCATTTAGAGTCCCATAACCCACACTGTAAAGTCAGTGAATGATGCAAAGTCCCATAACCCACACAGCAATGTTATGGAATCCTGCAGA
Organism: Potamilus streckersoni; assembly: GCA_016746295.1. Classification (NCBI taxonomy): domain Eukaryota; kingdom Metazoa; phylum Mollusca; class Bivalvia; order Unionida; family Unionidae; genus Potamilus; species Potamilus streckersoni. Next base: position 14,836 of record JAEAOA010001105.1, on the reverse strand, counting down.
GTGCCATAACCCACACAGCAATATTACAGAATCCCGCAGAGTGCCATATTCCTCACTGCTAACAGTCTCAAAGTTTTGATCCCAAGATCATCATAGTCTTACTTAGTTTGGTAGATTACCACACAAGATCCTTGACTGATTTCCACTATTATTCATTATGCATGCACTGAAATTCGTTAATATTGAGGGCAAATAAGGAACCAGACCAAACATATAAGCTCCCACACATTATAAAACTTTTATATCATGACGCTAATATGACATTGTTACAAAAGCAAAACCAGCAAAATTTGTAAAACTCAATAAATAATTTAATTACCAAAGTTAAAAATGAAAATGTAAGAGGAATTTATTGTATTATAGAGTGAATCGAAACTAATCCTTATATAGGTCATCAACACCTTCATTCACTGGTAAAATATCTCTGCACTAAAAGCGAAATTCCCCATGTACAATTTAAGGTGAGATGCTGCCAGGATGTTGTCTAAAGGGGACCTTCACCCTTTGTCACCAAACAAGTGGGTGGAGTATAAATAAAGGGGGAGGAGAAAATGGTCATAATTCAATATTTACCAAACACTCCAATATATATTTTTCTTCCTGCTCCCCTTTTTTCAGAGCTCTATTGAAATCACATTCTAGATGTATAAGTATCAAATCTGACAGCTACTTTTAAAAAAACCTCTGTTCCTCAACTGTATGAAATTTTCTGAGCTTCCTTCTGAAGTGGTATATGCATAGCTAGCTTTCTCAGCCTGAAGATGCTGTGGTCTTTATGGTTATTATTTACAATGTTGCTATAGCATACAGATGTTATCTTTGGATACCTCGTCTCCAAAATAGAATTTTTTCACTGACATAAGCTTACAAAATTGAATTAGTAGTTTACTGACTGCCATGACAGACCTGTTCCATAATGTTTTAGCCCATCAAAACCAGTCTGCTTGTGCAGAGAGAGGTATTCAAAATAAATATTATTACTTTTTAATCTCGTTTATTCATCCTAATTTATTCAGTTTATCTTAACCGTGATATATGGTGTTGCAGCATATGATGCAGAAGGCTAAATTAATTAAAAAATGAAAATTGCATTCTACCTTTACATTGTATGTGTTTTAAATGTACTTGCATGTTCTACATTCAATTTTGAAATAATGCTGAAAGGGAGAATCACATCTTCTTTTGTCCATCCAGCGTCTAACTTGTATTTATAACCATTTTTGGGCTAAAAATCACTACTAAGTATCTCCATTAACACCAGCCAGTATTTGCCACATGAAAATGCAATGAACTGTGCCAGGAATCAGACATTTTACATTTTCTAGGTGAATCATCCTTCATGGAAGGTTGAACCATGGCACAATGATTAATCAAGAGCACAATGAGCCAATCAAATTTAATTTAACAACCATTTCTGTCATGGTTGTTGAACCCATATGTGTACCAAATTACCTACCATAAAAAAATGTGTTGCAACAAGAAGAGTTAAATAAATTTTGTGTACTTGCCCGATTACACATTTTCATTTGCTGGACTTTTAACTAATATGCAAGAGTTCTCACGAACAGTGTTCTCCAAGTCTAACAATTCATACAAAGTTTGCATGATTCATGCAACTGTAATCCTGACAGAATCTGTTTAAGTACTAAATATCAATAACTTTTCTGTGAATATTCTCTGTTGCTTTACTGACAATTCCTGTTTGTCAGGCAGGGAATAAGCTACAATGATCCTGATTGGTAGTTATTATTTAACTTGGACTGGTACTTCCTGTTTGTCAGGCAGGGAATAATAAGCTACACTGATTCTGATTGGAAGTTATTTAACTTGGACTGGTACTACTGTTTGTCAGAAAGGGAATAAACTACACTAATTCTGATTGTTAGTTATTATTTAACTTGGACTGGTACTTCTGTTTGTCTGAAAGGGAATAAGCTACACTGATTCTGATTGGTAGTTATTATTTAACTTGTACTAGTACTTCCTGTTTGTCAGCAGTGTATAAGCAACACTGATCCTGATTGGTAGTTATTATATAACCTGGACTGGAACTATCCAAAAATACCAATGAGATTTCAATGTAACATATTTCACCATGTGACACATCGCTAATGTAGCTTTCAAATCAACCAAAGTAGGCAAGATGAAAATCAAGATAAGAGTAAAATTGGTATTAAATTGATGAGTAAAGTAGTTTGTGATACATGTGGAACATGCCTGGTATATCTCCTGTATGCTGATCAGCTAAGATTGCATGGAATGAGGTGGTGGCAGATTGTGATTCATGTCACTTTGTTTTAATTTGCAGACAACTATTCTCAATAGTCTTTTTCATTTATGCTAATATAATGAGTGCCTAGGACTGCAAGTATGGTCTCAGATGAATTTTATATTTAAAGATTAACAAAATAAACTAATACTAATTACTCAATACGGCTGAAGACTAAAATAACTTACATATGGCAAGTATCGTTTTGTATTGATCCTCCATCTCTTGTATCGATATGCAAATCATTAAAGCAAAAGTAATGATGCACTGATATATTGATGAATTGTTTCAGTCGTATTACTGGTACCATAGATAATCAGTAGTATCTGATTATCATCAGTATTATGATTTCTCCAAAGCATTTATTTTCCAAAGTATCTGGGAATATACTTACTTGTATGGATAAATATACAAGAGTCATTTTAGTGCAAAAATTATGTGACCAGCATTTTACATGGCTGAGTTACTCTCTTCAAGATGCAATCCATAACAAATTTTCATAATTTGCACAAGCATGACAATCAGGTCACATTGACCCAGTTTCTGATGGCTGAATTCGCATACTAAATTTTAATGAGTATAGATAGAACAATCAAAAGAAATTGAGTAAGTAAATAACCAGCAAAAACAATGAAAGCAACTCCACATCAAATTCTGGTTACAGTGACCTTACTTTTTTGGTATAATAGCAGATTTTTTACCCTTTCTTGCTAAGAGGTCAGTTTTAGTGAGTGTATGTGAAATGTTGTCTAAGATATTTATGGTATGTGTAATTAATGAAAAGCTGAAATACAAAGTCACTCAAGCATGAAAATTAACCATCTAAACCAGTTTTCATAGTGTTGAGTTACTCTGACATTCATCCACCTACTAGCTTCATAAGAGTAAGTCATATAGGTTCCAAGAAAATAAAGGCATATGAAACAGTAAATAAATAAATGCATATGAAACAGTGTATAAATAAAGGCATATAAAACAGTGTATAAATAAATGCATGAACCAGGTAAGTATACAAATAAGGGCATATGAAACAGGTAAGTGTATAAATAAAGGCTTGAAACAGGTAAGTGTATAAATAAATGCATAAAACAGGGAAGTGTTTAAATAAATGCATGAAACAGGTATATGTATAAATAAAGGCTTGAAACAAGTAAGTGTATAAATAAAGGCTTGAAACAAGTAAGTGTATAAATAAAGGCTTGAAACAAGTAAGTGTATAAATAAAGGCTTGAAACAAGTGGGTGTATAAATAAATGCTTGAAACAAGTGTATAAATAAAGGCTTGAAACAAGTAAGTGTATAAATAAAGGCAAGAAACAGGTAAGTGTATATAAATAAAGGCTTGAAACAGGTAAGTGTATAAATAAAGGCTTGAAACAAGTTAAGTGTATAAATAAAGGCTTGAAACAAGTAAGTGTATAAATAAAGGCAAGAAACAAGTAAGTGTATAAATAAATGCATGAAACTGGTAAGTGTATAAATAAAGGCATGAAACAAGTGTATAAATAAAGGCTTGAAACAAGTAAGTGTATAAATAAAGGCAAGAAACAGGTAAGTGTATAAATAAAGGCTTGAAACAAGTAAGTGTATAAATAAAGGCAAGAAACAGGTAAGTGTATAAATAAATGCATGAAACAGGTAAGTGTATAAATAAAGGCTTAAAACTTGTAAGTGTATAAATAAAGGCTTGAAACAAGTAAGTGTACAAATAAAGGCTTGAAACAAGTAAGTGTATAAATAAAGGCAAGAAACAGGAAAGTGTATAAATAAATGCATGAAACAGGTAAGTGTATAAATAAAGGCTTAAAACTTGTAAGTGTATAAATAAAGGCTTGAAACAAGTAAGTGTATAAATAAAGGTAAGAAACAGGTGTTTAAATAAATGAATGAACACACAAACACATGAATAAACAGGTAATATAAATGAAATAAGTTTGAAATGAAGATCACATACCCTGTCCTCATCTGAGATCTGTAGGTTAATGTAGATCACATTCTGTAGAAAATCTGAAGCCTGGAGATATTTCTATAATTGAAAAAAATATATTATACAAGCAACCATGAATATAATAAGGCTGCTGATATTTTCTAAAAAAGAAAAAAAATATATTATACAAGTGAGAGACTGCTGTTTCAAGGCATATTACAATGAGAGACTGCTGTATTAAGGCACATTATAATGAGAGACAGCTGTATCAAGGCCCATTATAATGAGACTTCTGTATTAAGGTACATTATAATGAGACTTCTGTATCAAGGTACATTATAATGAGACTTCTGTATCAAGGTACATTATAATGAGACTGCTGTATCAAGGCACATCATAATGAAACTTCCGTATCAAGGGATATTATACTGAGAGACAGCTGTATCTAGGCACATTATAATGAGAGCCAGCTGTATCAAGACATATTATAATGAGAGACTTCTGTATCAATGCACATTATAATGAGAGACTGCTGTATCAAAGGACATTATAATGAGACTGCTGTATCAAAGCACATTATAATGAGAGACTGATATATCAAGGCACATTATAAAGAGAGTGCTGTATCAAGACACATTTTAATGAGAGACTGCTGTATCAAGGCACATTATAATGAGAGACTTCTGTATCAAGGGATATTATAATGAGAGACTGATGTAACACAATCTGCAGGTGAAGTCATGCAATTGCACAGACATGTTCAAAAAGGATAATTGATGCATAAGTTTTCCACCATTTTGTTGGAATCCCTATTATAAACCAATATTCGAGTAAGGTTAAGTCCCAAGTTTGGTCTCTCAATTTGCACTTATAATAAGGAATTCTGGAGTCTGATTTGGGGCCACTACATTCCCCAATATGTAAATTGACCCCAATTTGAACATACAAAAAATAATGTCAATTGCCCTCAATTTGAGTGTACAGTAGTCCCCCTCTTGAACGCCCCCCCCCCAGCGGCCAACCGCTCCTTACGGCCAGAATCTGAAGGCACCGACGAATTTGTCACACGAAAGGCCACCCGGCTAACGCGACCAGCATATTTTTGCAAAAACGTAAAATTTACCCCTCACAAGCGGCCGCATATTATTTTGTAGTATGTATCTAGAACACTTTTTTGTTTCTAATTGTGTTAAGTATTCCGATTTCTGTTTCCCGAAGTCAGGTTTTCGTTCTTCAAAAAAGTGTTCTACATGTACCACTAAGGTTAATATTATATCCTTTACACCTCACGAGAAGCCACATTTATTTCTTAAAGCCGAGAAATAGTCAAATTTTAATCCATACGTAAAGGTAATCCATATATCCTTACTGCGTGTTATCATAGATGTCTGGTTTATCCACTGATAATTGTTAAGATTACACTTATTAATAGTAGTAACATCGAGAAGTGGCAATATTGATGTACAATACGAAAGTCTGCGCGGAAAATGGTTTGATAGCCAAAGTGGCTTCCCTTTGCAAGATGTTGAGCTTGTTAACTTACATAATTAGCGGCTATTATGCAACAATTGTAAAGTTTATAAATCTTAACCTTAACAGCCGCGAGGTGCTATTGTTCTGATTAGCGTATGTATCCAAGGCGTTTTTCACACTTAGAGCAATATATATATATATATATATATATATATATATATATATATATATATATATATATATATATATATATATATATATATATATATATATATATATATATACACACAAAAACAATAGGGTACCAGACTGCGGCTAATGAATCACATGACAATCGCTGACTTAAAAATATATGGCATCTTGTTTAAATGCAGAAAAAAAAATTGTTTCATCAGTCTGGTAGTTGCAACATTGATGATTATAACTGGATGTAAGGTCAAGATCACACGGTCAGCATTGGCTAAAAATAGAAACAGGGTACTAGACAAAGACAGAAAAATCACGTGACAACACATTTTGTCGTTTCTTTAAAAAGAAAGCATTTCGTCCGCACAACAAATGTATCGTCTGCATAATTAAATCGCATACAGTTAGCAACATTGGAATAAATCATTACCAAACATTAACATGTCATTACGTAAACAAAGATGATTATTTCAGAAAATGTCGGTTATTATAGTCTATGATATCGAGTGAGGTGGGGAGGGGGACTAGTCAAACAAATTTAGGTAGGAAAGACTCGAATAAAACAATTTTATGTTGAAAAGACTCTAATAAATAACATTGTAACCGATAAGTTATTTAGCAGCAGTGGGAAAATGGAGCAAAAGGAAAGATAATTGCGAATGTACCAAGATTCCAATGACGTTTTTGAATGGTTATGCTATGTGCATGACAACACCCACTCGCATATCACGCTTACGCCAAGAATAAGAACTATTAATGCATATTCAGTTGAAATAAGTAAACTATTATAGCACCATATCCGTTCAATATTTAATGTTGCTTTTAAATGAAGATATTAATTGCTTTGAAAAATGAAGCTTTCTTACTACGAACATATACTTCTCACAAATAATTTAGTCCCCCTCTGGAAAGGCCACCGGCCTTATAAGGCCACTTTCCCTGGTGCAGAAGGGGTGGCCGTATAAGAGGGGGACTACTGTACTAAATAATGTCACACACAATTAACAATCTTAACAGCTGTTATATTTTGAATTCACTAACATAATGTTATAATATTTCCAATTCACTAACATAATGTTATAATATTTCCAATTCACTAACATAATGTTATATTTCCATCTCACTAACATAATGTTATATTTCCAACTCACTAACATAACATAATATTTTCAATTAACTAACATAATGTTATATTTCCAACTCACTAACATGATGTTATAATATTTTCAATTCACTAACAATATTTCCATTTCAATTCACTAACAAAATGCTATATTTCCAATTCATAATCATTCTCATTTTCTTTCATGACACATACATAGATCATCTTAAATGACACATACATAAATGGTGTTTCATGGCACATACATACATTGTTTTTCACAACACATACATAGTCATTCATGGTACATACATACATACATTGTCTATTATGGCATGTACATACATTGTCTTTCAAGGCACATACATATATACACTGTCTTTTAGGACACATACATACATTGTCTTTCAGGAAATAGAATTATAATCTTTCATGACAAATACATACAATGTCTTTCATAACACATACATACATTGTCCTTCATGACACATAGTTTGTCTTTCATGACACAGTCTTTCACAACACATACATTGTCTTTCAGGAAATAGAATTATAATCTTTCATGACACATACATACATTGTCCTTCATGACACATAGTTTGTCTTTCATGACACATACACTGTCTTTCATGAAAAATATATACATTGTCTTTCATGGCACAAATATACAAAACACATTCAGTACTAAGCACATATCTCAGTTCCACTCATACATACAATCATTACTATGATGGCAAAGTGGGAAATGAATTTAAGTGTAAATATGAGTTATGAGACATGTAATTATTTTAAGTAAATGTATAACAAAATTATAAATCTGAACACAATCTGAGATAAGTATCAATTTGCATGAAAATGTGTAATTCTGGTATGAATTTGTATGCATGCAAATTTGTTATACTAGTGAGAATTTGTATGTAAATGTATGATATAGGTGTGAATTTGTATGCATGCAAATTTGTTATACTAGTGAGAATTTGTATGTAAATGTGTGATATAGGTGTGAATTTGTATGCATGCAAATTTGTTATACTAGTGAGAATTTGTATGTAAATGTGTGATATAGGTGTGAATTTGTATGTAAATGTATGATATAGGTGAGAATTTGTATGTAAATGTATGATATAGGTGTGAATTTGTATGCATGCAAATTTGTTATACTAGTGTGAATTTGTATGTAAATGTGTGATATAGGTGTGAATTTGTATGCATGCAAATTTGTTATACTAGTGTGAATTTGTATTTAAATGTGTGATATAGGTGTGAATTTGTATGTAAATGTGTGATATAGGTGTGAATTTGTATGTAAATGTGTGATATAGGTGTGAATTTGTATGTAAATGTATGATATAGGTGTGAATTTGTATGTAAATGTGTGATATAGGTGTGAATTTGTATGTAAATGTGTGATATAGGTGTGAATTTGTATATAAATATGTGTCAGATGAATCTTTCGCAAAAATGTGTAAGTGTAGTTTTGTGAACAAATGTGTGTCATAGGTAGATACATTTGTTTAATCATTAAGGAAAAAATTAAGAAAACGAAAGAGAGAAGAAAAAGAATAAATATTTGCTTATAGCACATTACCACTTTGAAGATTATCTTGTACCAAAAAGTAATATATAAAGGACACTATAATGGAAAATATTTTTCTGTCAGTCTCTGGAGAATACATTTTGTTAGACACTTGTATGACAAATTAGATTTATGGGAGACCTGCACATGTTTAAATCACCATAATGGATGGATTGGTACTGTCTTTGTCATGAGTTAGTGATTATTAATTAAAGACTACATTTGTTTAAACTAGACAGTTGAGGATTAATTTTTGTTCTGTAGTGGAGCAGTCAGATTTGAAAGACTGCAGGAAACTATTTGATAACCTATGTTGTCAGATGAACTGCATTGTTTTGAGCCTAGTTAAGGTGGAATATACTTTTTATTTCGATTTGACACACTGAAAATGGGCTGTGGTTCCACATGAAAATTCTTGGTTTAAATGTGCTGATAGCAAATGTGAAATCAGTTTATGCTTTCTTACTGCATGAGAAACAAATCTAAGAAGACTCCGAGCTGAATTTAATGCAATAACCTCTGAACCACTAAAGCAGAAGAGAGAGAAACAGTAAGCCATTAATTTAGACAATTTTGTTTTGCAAAACCATTGTCATTATTACCATCAACATTGTAGAGTATTTATTCTAATATATTTCATGGACAGATATGCCTGAGACATGGGAAGAGACAGACAGACAAACACATATGAACCAAAATATAGGAATAATATATTTGGATTGGTTAGATTTTAAAACACAGCAATACAAGCAGGTTATTTAGTTTCTAAAGTAGCTGTTTCAATGGTAGGATTCAAATCTACATCAGCACACTATGCACTCAGCTACCGTGGCTGCTAAAATTGTATAAAAATATGAATAAAGAAACTAGGAAGAGAGCTTGTAGGTCATTAAGCTGGTTTTCATGTCTAGCTATTAGGTCCATAAAACAGTTTTTGTGTCTAACCTCATATCTTGCTATGAGGTCCATAGGACAGATTTTATGTCCATATATGAGGTTAAAAAAAACCCAACAAATTTCATGTCTAGATATGAGGTTAAAAAACCCAACAAATTTCATGTCTAGATATGAGATATGAAATCTATTGAACATTTATCATGTCGAGATATATGAGGTAATAAAAACAGAAACTTTTATGTTTAGATATGAGGTCAAAAGGAATGTTTTCATGCCTAGATATTAAATCTATAGAACAATTTTCAAGTAAAGATATAAGGTAATAAAAACAAATTTCATCTCCAGATATGAGGTCTTAATGACAGTTTTCATTTCAAACTATGAGGTCTCTACGACAGCACTCGTTGGACAGTTTTCATGTCCAAATATGAAATCTCAAGAACAATTTTCATTTTAAGCTCTGAGGTCTGTATGGCAGCACTCTTTGGACAATTTTCATGTTCAGATATGAGGTTTAAAAGATGTTTTCATGTCTAGCTATGACGTCCAAAACTATTATCAAAATATGAGGGTTATAAAACAGTTTTTGTTAGAAAATTTCCATTTTTAAACTTCACTTTAAAGTCCATTTTAAAAATAACATTTCTCATGATGGAAAGGACAAAGAGAAAAAAACCATGCTCTCCTCAAACATGACCCATCCCACCCCTTACCCAACCCCACCCCCATTGCAGATAAGAAACAATAAAATATAATGCATTGCATATGAATAACTGTCATATGAAAATCTGCCACGAATGTAAAAATATGGAACCTCAACAAAAAAAAATTGAAGAAAAAGAAAAACAATTTTTAAGATTTATTATATTTTTTGTACGAATCATTTATTATTAACAAAAATCACGTGCATATTCTATGTACAAAATGTGTTTACAGGAAGCACATCAAAATGTATTTACAGGAAGCACATCAAAATGTATTACAGGAAGCACATCAAAATGTGTTTACAGGAAGTACATCAAAATGTGTTACAGGAAGCACATCAAAATGTGTTTACAGGAAGCACCATCAAAATGTGTTTACAGGAAGCACATCAAAATGTGTTTACAGGAAGCACATCAAAATGTGTTACAGGAAGCACATCAAAATGTGTTTACAGGAAGCACATCAAAATGTGTTTACAGGACGCACATCAAAATGTGTTACAGAAAGCACATCAAAATGTGTTTACAGGAAGCACCATCAAAATGTGTTACAGGAAGCACATCAAAATGTGTTTACAGGAAGTACATCAAAATGTGTTTACAGGAAGTACATCAAAATGTGTTTACAGGAAGCACATCAAAATGTCAGTTATACAATCAGATCACCAATATATAATAATGTCAATATGCTAATTCTAATTTTAAACATATTAATACATCTCAGAAATTTTAAATTTTTACATTTATAAAAAAAACAATAAGGATATTGTTTTTAACTTTTTTATTTACCGATTCATTTAGAAAGATGCATTAAATAATTAACATAATCATCCAAACTGGAAATCACACCAAAAAAGAACACAAATGGGGAACATTGAGGACCAAAATAATACTAATGATGAACAATGGGGATCAAATAGGAATACTAATTGGAGAACACAGGGGACAATAAGAGGATGCATGGGGAACACTTAGGACAAAGCAAAGTCATCAGGTAAATACATGTACATATATTAGATATTCATAGTGAAACCATCAGGGAAATACATCTATTTAATTAATATTCTAGCAAAGTTATTACACCACTACCTCGATAACTCGCGCCCAGATAACTCGCGAACCCGCTTATAACGCGGTGTCCGGCATGGCTCCCGATTTTTTTTACAAAGAAAATATATTTTAATATGTGTTGAACGTGAAAAAAGTCGTGATAAGAAATGGTAAAATGGTGTAACTGGTTTTTATTATCGAAAATGGTGATTATTGACTGTAAAGATAGAATCCATATTGTGAAATTTGCAATTTCTAAAAGGATATCACATGTATTTTTTTAAATAGAGAAATAGTTGTTAATACACCGTAAATTGTAAATAAACAGCACTCAATGAAAAATTCTGGTAAATGCTAACATGTGGTAACCGAGAATGAAATAGACACTAATTAAATGTCTGGTATATTCACACTATAATCCTTTAATTTTGTCTCAACCCTATAATCTCTACTAGGAAAACATGAAAAGAGTCAGTCAACCATCATATGGAAACCCGGGAGTACTGCAGTGAGAACCTAATTACTTGGCTTTGTTTTGATCAAAGGGGAGAGTGTTTGTTACAATAAAAGAATCAATTAAAAGAGACCAGTGTTGTTTTATCACTTTGAATAGGTTTTTTGTATCAAATCAAACCAGGTAAGTACAATAAAAGAAAGTTCAAAGGCATGCCAATAGGAGCATACGATCTTGTATTCATTACCATTATCAAATTTAATTTTACTTCACCAATCGAAAATGTTTTCACATTTTATGTATTAAGATCATTAAAGTATATAATATTAGTAATGAATCTAGGGCTGTCATTGGGTATTGAAACATAAACGGGTACCGTAAAAAAAAAAAAAATAAAAAAAAAATCACCACACTCGACAACCACTTTAAACAGGTGTGACAGCTATGGCTATAATTAGAAACCAGATCTCTGCTTAATATAAATAAACAATATGTCAGACCGTCTGTTTCGATTAATAAAATTCGTTGGCGTTGTGCAACTGGACCAACCATTATCCCGAGGCATTATATACCAAGGTTAAAACATTTGTTCGACAGGTAATAAACCTCTTTGTAGACAATAACTATTGAATGTGGGTACTAAATGATCGGTACATTGCGTGCTCTTTTAATGAAATCCAGATGGATACATTTGATTTCCAAACAAACATGTCAAAGAAATCCCACAATGTATATTGTGAACAATCACCTAGACACCTTGAAATCTTCGTAATGCCTCAAAGTAATCTTTGCTCGTTTTTCCAGTCGACTAGCTCTGCGAATTTCGAAAGTTAGCCATCATACATATACCGATATTTCTATTTGCGATACTCCTAGATACTACTACGTTTTTACCATAACTATCTTAAGAATTATAATTCCAAAATAATAACATTTATGCGACTGCGTGGTCACGTGGTATAACTGGGGCACGCATGCGTGGGTAATTCAAATCTGCTGTCAAAAGCAGATGAATAAACGTGGTCTGTTCTAACAAGGACTTACACTTTAAAAAATGCGAGTGTTCTAAAGCTTTTAACTGTTCTAAAGCTTTTAACGCGGCTGATCACAGTGATCATTAAAAGTTGGATTATACCTATCATCTGTGTACAAAGGTCATTCTATATAAATTCATTAATTAACAGCGTGCGGTCACACAATTCGCAGCTACGTCGGTGTGGGCGAATCAGACAGAGTAGTACACGGTTAGCCTTTATTGCCATAAAAATATTAAAGAAATGGAGATATCAATTAGTTGGTCTACGGTTGTACATGTCATTCATGTGCTAACGGGTACGTGTTAAAATTTGCAACGGGTACCCGGGTTGTTTTTTTTCGTGATTTTTGACAGCCCTAAATGTATTCTAATTATTTGTAAATGTGACCATGGAGAGCAAAGGAATTAAGCGAATTGCGTACTCAGTGACTGAAAAGCTGTGCATCATGGATAGTGTTCATAATGACGAAGCGAGATCAAAAATTTGCATTAAACTAAAAATTGCTGAGTCGACATTTAGATGTTGGCTTAAGGATGAGTGGAAACTTCGAAATTACTCACATGATGTTGATTCAGATGAAGGGATGAAACAAAAAAGAGAACGGACTGCAAGCAATAACGAATTAGATGATGCTGTGTACGCATGATTCAAGCAGCAACTGTCACAAACCGCAAGTGTTATCATGTTATAATTTATGGCGTTTTAATTTTTTAGACCCATTAAATTCATGTTGGTAATGGTTAACCCTTGTGAATTTTTTTTTCTTCCATTTTACTTCTACCGCAATTAATATCTACACATCGTTCGATCGACAGTGTTTTTTTCTTCGAAATGTGTTGATCTTTTGTATTTAAAAAAATGTCTACTTTGGATCAAACAATAAAACTAGAATGTATACCATTCACAGCGAAAATCAGTGTTGTAGTACACAACGTTAAGTTGTACGTGTGCTAAGCAAATGTAAACCACATGGAATAATGTTTTGATGATCAATATACTGCAAGTTATCCTGAAATTAATGTTACTCTGGGGAAATAAAATATACTGATATGAAGAGATATTTATTCACTGTTAATCTTAGCACGTTTATTAATTGAGTATTCAACACTGTAACATGCCAAACCAACCCCACCCCCTTTTGCCTATACGTCGATCCCTATGTTAGTTTTGTTGTTTTTTTATAGGTCCCGCGATAACTCGCGCCCTCGCTTATATCGCGGTCGATGTTTTTGGACCCCGATGTCCGCGAGTTATCGAGGGAGTGGTATATATTATAACATCTATTAAATTGACATTATAGTGAAGTCTTCAAGTTATAAAATCTAATAAATTGACATCCTAGTGAAGTCATCCAAGTTATAACATCTTTTAAATTGACATTCATACTGAAACCATCCTTTGCAAATGGGCTCCATAGAGACATAGTTTTATTCTATACAAAAACTTCTATTATCCAATTAAAAACTTTTGCTGTAACTACTGGTAACTCTTATGGAAAGAAAGTATGAATAATTCATTATATCTTTGTGATGTCCTTTATTCTAGCAGTAAACAGCAGTCATTAATTTTTGCAAAATTCGAGAACTTTTATTTTGTATAAAAGTCAATGTTATTTATACCAAACTGAAAATATCATTTATAACAATCCAAAATTAAGACCTATATACAAAAATAGAACTAAACCATACTCTTATTTAAAAGCCTGCCAGCTTCAGAATCTATAATCTTTTTTATCTTCCTTGTAATTGATCACAAGTATTGTATATATTTCTGTTATAAATATTTACAGTCCATACAAAATTAAAAATTATTTTTAATGCAAAGTTGTGTATAAATGTCAATTCATCTTCGCTAACCAAGATTAAAATATGTTAAACTTATCTACATCTTGGCAGATCAATCAGTTGCTTCAGTGCTTTGTCTTAGTGATATCCATTGATTTCTTGAGTTGCCTCCCTTAGAATGTAATGAATTCTAAATATATATTGTTTTAAAGCAGTGCATTGGATGAAAATGTGGCATGATGCCCCAAACAATCACATTATTCTGACACCAGACCAACCAGTCTTAGCATCAATTTCTTAAAGCTGAGCGCCTTAAAATGAGGCAGCTGTTAGTACCAGCAGCTGGGAGGGTGAACCCTACAAAATTTTTGCTTATG